>RSEF01000004.1:78598205-78609289 GCA_003993805.1 Himantopus leucocephalus | reverse complement strand
GAGCACTGGAACAGGTTGCCCAGAGAGGTTGTGGAGTCTCCATTCTTGGGATATTCAAAACCCGTCTGGGCATGGTCCTGGGCAACTAGCTCTAGGTGGCCCTGCTTGAGCAGGGGGTCGGACAAGATGACCTCCAGAGGTCCCTTCCAACCTCAACTGTTCTGTGGTTCTGTGATTCTGAGAACAGACAAGACTGGTCAAGTGGTGAAACAAACTTGTGGTAGCCACCAGCATTGCTTGCATGTATTTTTGAAAATGATATTACATAACTATTGTTTACTTGTATCACAGGTAGTTTTTTCCCCTCTGGTCTGCGGAGCTAGACATTGCTCTGAGTTTTATCAGTAGAGTCTGAAGCCAGATCGCTCCAAAGAACCAGTAATCTGGTGTCCTTCTGCTAGTCAAAGATCCGCCTTTTGATGTGGTGGCACTTGGCCCTGGGGACAGAATGAAATGGAGCCTATGTGAAATGTCTAGCCAATCTTTGCCAAACCTCTTTCCAGTGGAAAAGTACTAACAACTTGAAATGGATGAAAACATTTAATGTAAAACCTCAGACCCGTTCTAACACTAGAAGGGTTAAGCCTTCTATTCTGTTAAATTAACAAAAATGCTGTTACTATTTCCTCCTTGCTTGCCAGTGTGGTTTCCTCTGCAGTAACATCTGTGACACCACAGAATTTTTCAAGACCTAATTCGTGATGTTAGAAGAGAATTTTAGTTCACCAGGCAGTTTGGGGAATAATGTAATTTATTTTTACATATATATGTTTGGTAAGCATCTTGAATCTTCCTCACGTCCCCATGAATCTTGTGTGGTAGCAGCCCTGGAATGCAAAAATCATCTAGGGAATTCCTCATTGCTAAGTTTAGTACTAAAGAGCTAATGGCTTCAGTATGTTGTATTGTTTAGATGTGAGATTATACTCAGAGATCGGACTCAGTTTCTTTTTTGGAAAACCAGTCTAAATACAGTTAGGGTGTGCAAGTTCCATTTTTGACCGCCTTGCGTTGGACCCTGGAGGCAGGACCCTGGAAAGTGCACAACAATTTAGCAGAGCGGTAGCTTGGTTAAGAAAGAAAAAGGCACTAACTCAGTTTTTCATTTCTAATTCTCCAATCACTAAAATATTATCTGTCACCAGAAGAAGGAGCAGTGTTAAAAAGGACCACTGGCTTTAAGGAAAAGTACATTCACTGAATTCTTCAGAAAAACAGAGCTTACATGTAAATTTAATTCCCACATCTTCAAAGAAGCCAGCTTATGTAAACTGGCTTAGATAAATCAAAAGGTGCAAAGGATCTAGATCACTGTAGCTCTCTAAAATCAAATATGTCCCACTTTAATTTAGTTTTATAAATTGTTATATCTAGAATTTACTTTCCAACCCATGTTAATGGCTGTCTTCCTTTGTTCAACCCTTTTTAATCTC
Organism: Himantopus leucocephalus; assembly: GCA_003993805.1. Lineage (NCBI taxonomy): Eukaryota > Metazoa > Chordata > Aves > Charadriiformes > Recurvirostridae > Himantopus > Himantopus leucocephalus. The sequence goes on along the minus strand of RSEF01000004.1, from coordinate 78,607,856 downwards.
CTGACCTGTTTTCAATGGATAAGAAATTACCTTTTGGTCATATTCCCATATCACTGAAGTGACTGATGAGTTTGGCCACAATTCTTTGCCTTTACAACACAAGAGCTGAAATCTGCTGTTAATGGCTACAGTTATGCCTAGAAATACTGTGAAGTAAAGCCAGAGCTGTGCAATCTGCTAGACTCAAAAAAAAAAAAAGTAATTACTGTCACTGGAAATAGCTGGCCACCAATGGGAAACAGAATGTAAAAATAATTCTTTTTAGCTGTATTTATGCAACCACGGCAAAGACAGTTAAATCAATAATAAAGAAAAAAGATTATTCAAATGCAGTCTTCTATGACCTGTGCCAGATTCCAATACTGAAAACAGTTTACGTACAAATATTGTAAAATCAGCAAATGATATAAACCCACATCTCCATCTGCTTTCTTTCACCCAACCTTGGTAAATTCACCAGAATAGTCAAATATGACGATGTGGAGATAATCTGGAAGTCATAGAAAATGGTTCTCATAATACAGCAGCACCAATTACTCCACATTTTTGCCAGACCAGCTGCTATTTTAGATGTCTTCTCTTGGATAATCTGAGAAGGTTCACTAAACCACTAAATCCAGAATACTTTTTTCTGATCTCTCTTGCGAGGCCTAGCGATGCCATACATGTACTTAGCATAACCTTTTAATATGCTAACGGACACTGGTGCACGGGGGTAGCACTTTCAAAAATAGCATTGTGTCCTCTGAACTCCAGACAGATTCCTGTCCATAAAATCCTCCTCCCTCCTGCCGGACCTGGCGATAGTCTCGTCTGTACAAAAAACAGTCAATAGTGTCAGCCAAACGGCTTAAATATTGAAGCCACTGAGGCTAGTGCAGATTCCGCGTTCTTGCTTTATCCCAGCTCCTCAGAGGAGGAGAGAGGGAACGACTGCATCTTCTGGTTGGAGATAACTGCAGCGCAGGGCCCCAATGCACACAGCAGCCGGCCTCCCGCTGCTGCTCACAACTGGCACCAAGCTGTTCGCAGGCCTTTCAAAGCTGCACGTCCTAAACATTTTGTAATACGAAAATTTAGGCAGACTTTATCGTTCCCATAGGTTACTTGTGATTTTGGTTTTTTTGAGTCAACGAACGTTACTTTGGGCAGTGGAAAGAGTGCTGCTTATGCACCTGCTCCATCACTACCCTCAGCTCCTGCCATAGCCCCTGCCGTCGAGGGCAGCCCCTGCAGGTCCCAGGGCTGGGATCCAGATCGACACATCATCCAGGTGGACTGGGCAATAAATGGAAAAGGGATTTTGGTCCTGTATCCTGCACTGAACGCTCAGCTAGGGCTAAGAATTGGGCTAAGAGATACCATTAATAACTGCAGATTTTGAAAGAGTTGAAGCAAAACATCAATTGATTAAAAAAACTCTTACATAACATTTCTCCATGCTAAACAAAAGGGACTGTATGGTTCAGAGAATTTTTGTGATGATTTGATCATCAGCTTTCCACAAGCTGTTTTTGAAGTCCTATGTTTTTTAAGCTGGTGGTGTGTTTGTAAAAGCTGTATGGCATGGATTTAATATTATACATAGATCTGAAAAATCAGTATATATGAGAAAGACAAGTTTTCCTACCTATGCTATTTAATTTATGCTGAGAATGGTTACAGTTAAGTAACTAAGATGAGAAGAAAATAATACAGGTCTTCCAGTGTAACACAGCTGCTTTATCATTCCTTTCACTAAGTAGATTTAGATAGATATGGTGCCGAATGTGAACCCCTATTGACAGATAAACAGAAGTATAATATGGCAGTGAAACTGGGAACTTAAGCATTTCTGAAGAGATTACCTATTGTTTAATGCAGGATACATCTAATAATCAAAGAAAAATCTATGAAAGTTCATTTTAATAAAGATATTGTCATTTTCTACTAGCAAGACATACTGCATTTTGCTATTTTATGGCCACTTCTGCTATTTTATCATTCTGTAGAAAAAATCATTTACAGAATTGTTCCTTTCTTTTTGTGGTAAGGACAAAATAAGCTTTCCACAATAAATGAAGATAGATTAAGATTGTATATTAAAAAAAAAATAAATCCCTTCTGATGCTATCTGAAAACAGCAGCAGTCTGCACCAACCATTACCATTTTTTTTACATTTAAAATAGCATATATATAGCAAAGGTAGCTGACAATAGTAGTTTAAATTAGTTATGTTATATACTGAAATGGAAAGTCAGAAGTACACAAAGGAACAGAAAACAAAAAAAAATTCCATAACCTGCATTCTAATGTGACAAGAAAAGATTAGGCTTTATGATGACAAAGACCAGGCAGAATATGAATACCAGCAACTTTTTTAGTAAATGTGCACTATGAATGCAGAGCTTTGGGCATAACACAAAAGTTGCTTTGTAATGACAAAATTTCTTTCACCCCAAGGTGAATTTGATGCTGAAATACATTTCTATGAAGAATACTGTGGTTCTTGTAAAAACTGAGATAATCGTAATGACTCTTTAATTATTAGCTGAGACTTATGACAAAATATGTCTGCACCCAGTGTTGCTAATAGCACTGGGTTGATGTAGGTCTTTGTTCCTTCCACACAGCTCAAGTCACATGAGGATAACATTGACCTTATTTCAAGGAAGAATTATTCATGTCACTTCTTCTAGTTATAGAGGTTGTTCACCCAGTCATGCCTGACTGAAATAGAAAAGATGGATTTACAAATTCAGTGCCAGACACACCGAGTCGACAAAGTACTTTATTTAATCTGTAAAATTAGTTCCAGAGCTACAAAAGGCAGAGGAAGAGACAGATCCAGCACGCCCGCTGGAAGAACTCTAATATCATTTAGGACCTCAAGCAGTCACCTGTCAACTTCTATAGTCTATTCTCCTCCACAGGCTTTTTCTCTCCGTCCCTAATATAGTCCGTATACTTGTCTAGCCACACTGCTCCATTAGTCTTTTTTTTTTTCTTTTCGCTTCCAGTATCATCTCTGCACTACCATCTCTCACACAGCCCAGCCTCTTAGCTTTCTCAGGTCCTTATTTTCTCCCCCAACAGAACCTCTGAACACCTGACAGTCCTGAAGATGCCTTCATAGGATTGCTATATGAAAAGTACACTTATTCCCCACCCCCCAATCACCAATCCTTCTCTTTTCTTTAAATTCCAAGCAAAGGAAGCAGAAACTCTGATGTGTCAAGCTGACAAAGGAAAGCTATGTTTAAGCAGAGAATTAAATTCAGGATATCTACAGTCTTCACGAGAAGGCATACTTCAAGTCTTTGAAGTCCCTTTCCCCTCTTCCTTAACTACTTTCTTACTGCTACTTGGAATTTAGCCAGGGCAAGTACTTATGAAACAAATGGTCCAAATTATAAGGAGTCCAAATCTTTTCAGTCCTAAGTGTCAAATGAAAGATATCCCTGTCTGGCAGGTAATGCTCCTTACACTTGGGACACAGGTCTTGTGATATCTCAGGCTATACACTCCTAAATCCCTGTTTGAATCTAGCCCTAAGAGAAGAAATTATATTAACCTATTTTCATTCTGAGTAAGATTATCCATGCAGGAGGATAAATAACGTTCAACCACTGCACTTTGGAGTGTCATACAGATTAGTCAAATATTCCTGGATACAGAAGCTTTAATGGATTTTTTCCATGCAGGTGCTAGCCTAGTCAAGTCCTCTATAGCATTAGAAGTGTGCCTTATATCATAAGCCACCTTATATTGCAGATACATTTTCTGTGTGTCCGCTTTCAGTGAGATATTTTATGGGGCATAGCACTGGGTGCCAGTTGTCTTAATGTTTATTAAGTGACTCATAAAGGTTAGCAAATGACAAGAATTGCTTGTTATGTCATACATCATTACTTGTATGGACATTTCAGTAGCCAGTGCTTCTACTCACATTTCAGTCCAATGTGACTGCTGTTTTCCGCAATGATACATAAGCAGTAATAGGTAATAACTACCCCGTGACAAGCTTATTTTGTAGAGCCTGAGAACCCAAGCAATGAAGGAATTAGCAGTGCTGCTCTTACAGTCCATGTTCATATTGGTATGGTAAGTAGCTAAACTGACAAAATGGCAGTATTTCTTTTCTCTCGTTTATGTAAGTGCACCCATTTCCATGTTTATTCCATTATCATTCACTAATACAGGAAATAATTGTGAGAATGAGATTTTCTTTCAAATAGAGCTCTGCATCGTTGCCTTTATTTCAGCTTTGCTGTAGTTATGTTAACAAAAACAAGTGTGTGAGCTATGAATGTTCTTGTCACAGCCATTATCTTTCTCCTGATGGCTTTTTGAGTTCAACACGGTCTGTTTACATATTTGGAATTACAGAAATAGGGGCAGGAAAGGACCTCGGGAGGTCACCCATCGCCTCTCCCTGCTGCAGGGCAGAGCCAAACAGCTAAACCACACCTAAACAGACCTGAGTTCTCCCTAGCTGTTAACACCTGACCCATGTCCACACAATAGCCGCTGGTGGATGTTTACCTCAGCTTCAAGATCTGATCTATTTATAGATGCTGTGACTTTTAATAGATGATGTGATCCATACCACGCATTGCACGTACAGCTCTTTCCATTCCATGCTCTTACTGTCTTCTTTCACAATGCTCTGTGTCCTCTGCAGGTCTGAAAATCTACATTTTGCAGTAGAAAGAAGGGCGTTTCCACTGTCCCTCTACCCAACACTGTGATCTGCAAATAGTTTACATCAGCCCCTGTGTTCTCTGATAAATCCTTTGCTTTCACAACCCTGAGCGTTTATAAATAGCAACATAGGATATCGTGTCTTGAAAAAGCCACAAAACTTCCCAAGAAACTGATTGCCCAACTGAAAATTCAGTAAAAAGGGGAAAACTAACCATAACGTACCAGGTAAGCAAAGCCTCTGAGGCTTTGTTTCCTGCTTTCTTCCATTTGCAAAGCAGACACAAGTGTTGTTTCTGAATTGATGAAGTTTGCTGAGGCTGCACAGAGCTTTCCCTGAAAATCCTTTTGCACAGTGGGAACTCCACTGGGAGAATGTGGCTTGGATAATGAAGTGGTCTCAAAGCTGGTGGCCTGTGTTCTAGCAATACATTACTTATCCATATGTTGGGTTTTTTTTTTCCTGAGGCATTCATCATCTGCATTCTGCCAGGTATCATTAAAAATTGCTATGGAAAGGCACGTGTGTAACTGTAGGAACTTGTGTACTACTATATAGAATTTATCCACAGCAAAACGTGCAGCACAGGAGCAAAATTCTACTCACTGAGCAGGAATTTTGCCAGGGAGTCTGGGATTTCATCCTTGAGACTGCCCCTCCCTTCAGAGCTGTGGCTGAGGTAGAGAAGTATTACTAGCTTCACTTCAGAAGGGGAACATCAGACAATGAGCAAATTGCGCTGTCGTCGTTGCTGAGTGGGTCTCTGTAATAACCCCAGCTCATTGCTCTAGAAACCTTGTCCTTGTGCCTTTTCTGACGGAATAGCATTTGCAAATTCTACACTTTAAAACTTTGTGTGGTCTATCGGTTTGTGGGTTTTTTTCCCCGCTGGGTGGGAGTTATCTGGTGCAATGTACTTACACGACATAATCAACAGTTCATAGTTAAGGTTCACCCTAACTAGGGTAATCCCAGGGAGAAGAGCTTGATGGTGTACAACAGATTTAGAATAACCATCAAGGGCACAGATCTGAAGTGTAATGACATATTTCAAGTGCTCAAATACACAGGGTCTTTTAACCTATTAAAAATTATGAGCTTCAACCCACTGTGTAGTAAGAAAAAAATAAACCATAGAGTCATAGAATCATTTAGGTTGGAAAATACCTTTAAGATCATCGAGTCCAACTGCAAACCTAACACTGCCAAGTCCACCACTAAACTATACTAACCCTACTACCTTAGAAAGGAAAACCTCATGGCCACTTGACAGAACTTGTACAACCTTGCTCTGTATAGAACACGCCTCACAACAAATGTCAGGTGTTAAGAATAAGAAGGAGGATTTGATTTACATTATACAAATAGGTACTCAGAAAGATTCAGTGACAAAGATATTAATTTCCAGATGTAAGTCCAAGGCAAAAATTCCAGAACTGTAGGCCATTCCCACCTCAGGATGGTGCCCTATGTTATCCTGTATTATAATATGTCCCAGGGTAGGACAGCATTGTAGATTCACTGGAGAAAAAGTTTCATTCCCATCTGGGTCTGAAAAATCTAGGGCCTGATCTCGGGAACAGTCGGTGAAATAACTGACTCACACATCTATGAACAAAGCTGCTCCTGTGAGCAAAATTGCTCCGTGTTTTTAGCACCGAGTCTAAAACTTGGTGTGTCAGAGACAAAAATGCACTAGATGATATACTGGAAACAGTTAATTCTCAGCACCCCAACTCTAAACAGTTAAGTCATGCTAAAAATATTTCCAGGGATACTCACAGATGGCAGACACATATCTAATTGCCTGTTAGTATAAGGACACGGAGAGGAGCATGTTTCCAGCTCTTCATCATCAGAAAGTGATTGAGACAGTGTCCTAAATGCCAGTGATACAACTGGAATGGATGTAAATGTAGGACTCAATGCATATGAATCATCCCACCAGCCAAATCCTGACTCTTCACTCGGTTTGTTCAGTTCCTTTTCAGGCAAAGTTCTCATTTACTTTAATGTGTCTGCTTTCACAAGGGAAGGTCATAAGTGCAAGAGTCATTGCACTGCTCCTAAAGATAGACCATGGACCTTAAGTACACATTTATTAGAGAGCTGATAGGTAACAGATGACGTAACACAGTTGATTGAAGAAGACGGTTTTTGGCAATAGAAATTAAATGGAGTGAATTAACTTTACGGATCAAAACTCAGTAAAGCACAGGAGGCCTACCGAAGAATGGATGCTTTCATTATTGAATGCTTCTGCTAACAAGAATGTAACATATAAGCTGCACAAGAACAAGCTAAATTCTTCATTACTCAGAGAAGATCAATTAACTTCATTGGGATTGCTTCTAAGAATGGGAATTCTAGACTATTTAGAAAAGTTTAGCTGAAACTGAAAACGCTTTTTAGATTTTAAGGACCCAGAAGAGTTATGTATAGCAATCCTAAGAAGGAGTACCTAAAACAGCTAGATAAACCATCTATAACAAACATGTACTGTCAAATTAAAAGCAACCAGGAAATCTGGCCAAATCATGGATTTCCAAGTCTCAGGCTTTGGGAGACGGAGACACCAACGAGCTATTTGCCCAGCTAAGCACATGTAGTGTGGCTTCCAGAAGAGGCTAACACCAAAAGGGAGTGGAACTTGCTGGAAGTATGATTACCAGTTGGGTTGGGAACAGAACTATGATTTTAACTGCTGCCAGTGGAAGTCTTAATCGATGCTGTTCTTCCTTGTTCTGCAGCTATTTACCTACGTACAGATATGTATATGCCTGCCACAGCAGTACTGCTCTCAGGAAGGGAGACTAAAACAGTGGTTCCAGAATGTTACAGAGTCTGGCAAAAACTGAGGTTTGTGCAGAAAGGGATTTGTGATTTTCAGAACGAAAGGAGGTGATAGCACAATATTTGCAGAGGATGCTCAGCTTTGGAATGATATGGGCAGAAGGGAGTATGGGTGTGCAATTTGACTGAGGATATACAGTGTGATGGACCAAGATTACACTTCTTTTCTTGGCTGTACCTGTCTCCCAGGTTGCAGACATCTCCAACACCAGGGCTTCTAGCCTTGCTCTGAGCAGGTCTCATCAATAAGGATTTGAAACTGCCTATGGCATCCTGTGACTCATCTTATATAATGACTCAGCGTTGCAAGCTAATGGAGTTTAGCCAGACTCAACAATAGTGGAAAGTTTTCCTTTTTTTTTTTTTTTTTTTTTTTTTTCTGCTNGAGACTACCATCTACCCCTCTGCTCACAGATCCCTGTTCAGAGCCCACTGCCCAGCCACTTCACAGATCTCACTGCAGGGTGCTTCAGTTTTGAAAATTGCTCAGTTCCCACAGTGATTCTGTTCCTAGTATGTGAACAACATAGCTACAGCCTTCTTCCTGGGGGATGTCCCTTAGAGCATATGATGTTTTTAAGCAAAGATGGAAACCTGAGAACCACAATCAAATGATCAGATGTGAACTTACAAGATTGTCCTTAGGAGGAAGTATGATGCAGGAAATAGATTTGCTGATTTTAGAACCATAATATTTATGATAATTGTGTTGCAAGGCAAAACTCTGCATAACCAGACATTGGGTAACGTAGGTTCAGTGGAAGCTGTGCTACCCATGTCTAACCATTTACCTCCCTATTACGCTGCAACAATCATGTTACCCAGGGACAGGCCTCCTGGAAGTACAGGCAGGCTTTGTGCGACAGATTGCTGATATTCATGCTGAAAAGCAAGACCACCAAACCTTTGCACTTGTCAATATTTGAACTCCAGCAGTTGGTGACTAATGGCTTAACACATTGATTCTTGTTGCCACCCTCCCCCTGTCTTCCAGGAAAAATAAGATTCAGTTTCCCAACTCAGGGGATTAGGAAAAAATCGAAAAACACAGCCCAGCCCCAGCCTCCAAAATAAATATTCTTTATTCTCACAAAGTCCTTTACATCCAAATACACCCCAATATTAAAAACAAAACAAAACAAAATTATTAAAAACAAAAACACAAACCCCCCACCCACCACCAGCAACAAACCCAGCAAGGACAGTGATGGAAGCAAAGCCTTAGTGTTTTGCCTGAGTTCACACCAGGGATTCCTACTTGACCCGGAACCAGAGCCCAAGACTTCCAGACTCACATTTCAGTCCCCTGTCAGCTAGCTCAGTACAATCTCCCTAAAACTTCCCCACCCAGCTCTTGCCTGCAGGTGTTTGCTTCCAACTTGCAGCTGTTTCTTGGAAGAGGTGGGGAGGGGAGGTTCAAGCAGCATGCTTAGTAGCTAACTATCACCTCCTGCACCTCTGAACGGCATTGCACCAACCTAGAGGAGCTGCCTTTCACCACTGCCACTAAAGTAAATGATGCAGTAAACACAAACCAAACTCATCCTGTGTATGAGTGTGGTCAGCACAGACATACTTCTGCAAAACAACCTGCCGAGGGTCAAAGACCTGGAGTTCAACTCCTTTGACTGGCAAGGTCAGGCCAGCTGGTCGTCTTTCCCACTAAGGTTAGCATATATCATTACAGATCATTTTACTTCTCTTGTTTATGAAAATAGCTGTTTTTATTAAGTAGGAACTTTCTTGGCAAAACCAACCAGACCTCTAACGCATTAAAAGCAGGCACTCATTTCATGCTATGCGATGGTGGAACTCACCAATAATGAAAGTTTGATTTCCTTTACAAATCTCTGAAAGCATGCGGTTTCAGTTTCACATTTTTATAGCTCTCTACTTGAAAAGAGAGAGAAAAAAAAACAGAGATGGGAAGGGGGAAACGAACATGGCTCAAGGAATCATTAAATTCCCTTATGCCATGAGTGTTCTGCCAAGGCCTATCCACAGAAATAGAAGCAAAGGTAGGACACTGGTGCTTCTGCAGATTCTCCATTTAAAATATTGGCTCTGCCAAGAATCACAGACTCATAGAATGGTTTGGGTTGGAAGGGACCTT
>RSEF01000004.1:78538282-78587969 GCA_003993805.1 Himantopus leucocephalus | reverse complement strand
CTCCAGGACCTCTCAAAGATGATGGAGAGTGGCTTAGCAATGACATCTGCCAGCTTGCTCAGCATTTGTAGGTGCCTTCCATTGGGGCCCATGGATTTGTGTGTGTCAAGTGTTAGATGTTAGTATTCTGCAGAAAACTACAATGTATTATGAAAAGAAACAACTGAAAACAACCATTTAAACACAACAGCTGAAAACAGTACCCTTCAAGCCATGCAGATGTCTGCACAGTAGTACTGATCACCCCACCTCATATTGAATGTTTTGACTTCAAAACATCTGTTCTTTCAATGCCACAAACAAGACCATCAGAAATACTGAATTCTTAGCTGAAACATGAAAAATAGGCTTTGTATACATACAGTCCATCTGCATTGTTAATGAAAGAATATTAGAAAAAGGAGAGAAATCTTCTCCCATAATTTGCAGAATGTCCCGGTATTCAAGAAGGCATTGAGAATTCTATTAGACCAAACATAAAACCTGGCCAAATTAATCCAAAGGGTGAATCAAGAGCTTCAATGTTATAAACGCTGCCCCCAGATCTGCTTACAGAAGGTAAGCACGTTGACATGACATAAAGCATAGAAAAGATTCCCAAAAGAACTTAATAAATAAACAAATAAATAGAGCTCCTCTGACACACCTTTGCTCCAGGATGTACAGAAATAATGTTTCAGTCAAAAAGTAATAACTAAAATAACCTTGGATCAATACAGACTGAAGGCCACATATAAAAAGTAACAGTTTTTCTAATATATGTGGCCAAAGGATGGAAGAAAAGTAAAGTGTTACTCTCTAAGCAGCCAAAACAATGGAATTTGGGAATGTGATATGGCTCCACATTAAGACATGTAAGCTTACATGGCTACGTGAGCATTACAGTCAGCAGAGACTTAGTCAATACAACTCACGGATACAAAGAAGCTACTCAAGCTCACCCTAAAAGCTGAATTTAGCTTTTGGATATCTGAACAGCTCTCCAGCTCATGGACTGAACTGATTAAGTTTCCATTAACCAAATGGAGGACGCCCAGATCATGTAAAACAGTGAAATGAAGATGTTTACGCTTTAGTGCTGGCTTCCATACAGTTGTGTTCTTGTCCCCTAGTTCTTTGAGTTCCATTGTCTCCCATGGTCCTAGATGGTAGCTATAGACTATATCTCTTCTAAATCTCCAAATATGTATCAACACCAGACAGCTTCTACAGAACCCACAGTGACTGGATTCAACCTTCCGTTTCTCTGGTGAAGCACCAGGTCAAGCTCTATCATTACTCAGTCCCTGAATAAAAAAAGAGAAGTGTAATTAACAGACTATAAATGATTTCACTAAAACTAAGCAACATATTCAAAATCTATAATAGGAGAACAGGACTGAAAACAATAGCATAACCCTCATTTCCTCACAAAATGGAGCTGAAAAAAAAATCTCCACCTCATCCACAGTTAACACTGCCATGAATGTGGCTTCACCTAACACTCATAAACTAAATCATTTAGTTTTTGCACAGCTTGAATCAGAAACACCTGCTCAGACTGCACTTCCAACCCATTCCCAGATGGGAATTCTGTCTTAATTTCACTGAGAAAGTATCTCTCACCCTGGTGGTTTTTTTGTCTTCTTTTTTTAAAAATACAAAAAAAAAAAAAAATCAAAACAAAAAAAGAACAAAACCCCATCACCTTTTGTTTTACTTAGAACAATCCACAACAGGTAGATTCATAAGGTTCCATCTCAGCCAAAACAGTCCTCCTTTGGTGAACATACGCTTAGTTTTTCCACCTGCTCCATTACATGAGCTCCTTTGGATGTCCAGAGAAGAACTCCTGCCAAAATGAAACACTGACACAGCATGTAGAGATCCAGATCCTGTTCCTACTCCTCACTATAAGCAACAGACATATTATTCATAACCTTAAAAAAGCAGAGATAAGACAAGAATCTGTTCACATAAAGCACAGTGCTAAATTTAGAGATCCTCCTTTCAGGCATAAAGGTACACAACATGACACCTACAGAACTGCAAGAAAAAAAACCCTGAAACTAATAAAAGAAAAAAAAGTAGGCACTTCAATATTCCAGTACACACTTACTGAACTGCAAACTGACATTGTTCTTTAAAACATTTTTTTAAGTTGCATAACAATGTGTTTCTACTACTAAGCATCTAACGAAGAAACAAAGCAAAACTGACTTACAAATAATTATTTCTTTCATTGAAGTATCTTGCTTATCAGTTGCAAGGACCATTCTAGAGTCTAAAATACTTAAATATTACTTTCTTAAATAAAAAAGTGTATCAAGTTACCCCAACTAACATCTCTGAAGTCAACATTAACAGTTAGATTTGGCCACTGTGTTAAAAAATAGCTCAGTTTAAATATTAATGTTCACTAAATGAAATTATCTGAGAACAGCATAACTGTTCCTTTTTTTTCCTCAAAAAAGTTAGTTTATGAATCCAAAGAGGAAAATCCCCTGAAGTATCTTACAATAATAATTATATATCATTAATAATAATTATATATACAATTATAATATTTAAGACAGTCTCCTTGAATCTCTTCTGGGAACCAGATGGACTAGTGACAAGGCACTAGAATATTCCATAATTGATTTTAGAGTACTTAAAAACTTAAATTTTTGTTTTCAGTTCTGTATTCTGCATTTAAGTCTGAGGCTTAAACATAAGACTTAGTACTCCATTACTGTTCTTAGAGAGATCTCATCCTTCCAAAGAACAACTTCTTATTCCCAAAGTGTTTTGTTGGTTTTGTTTGGTTTTTTTTAAATAAATTTTCCTCTTTTTCAAGTTTACAAATACATTTACTGAATCCAAGCTAAGAAAACACTGATGTTTGAGTAGTTCCCTCACATCTCTGTAAGATGAGGGAACATCAGCAACATCCCCAGACACTGAGCATACAGTAGTGATTCTTTTTAGTACTTCCTCATGTTAAAGCTGGAAAGAGAAAAGGATATCCATCACACATGTAATCACACTAAGTAAGAAGAACTACTTGTTTCTACCTCCATTAAACAATCAGAAGGAATAGACCCAATACAACAGGTATTCAGACACTGCTAACAGTAGTAGCAAAGACATCTAAGTAACAGGATTGTACAAATGCCCGTTATTTTCTTTCACTACTTGCCCATTCCTTCATACTCCTAATGCGTACTTTCCCACAGAGCTAATAACTTCAGACCAGCCCTATTTTCTATTTCCATGTTTATGCAGCACCCACTATGATGTGTTCTAATTCAAACTTGAAACCATGAGAGATAAAAAATAAATTTATTCTCACTTTTACCGTTTAGAATAAAACCAGTGAAAAAATAAATTTATTCTCACTTTTACCGTTTAGAACAAAACCAGTGCTTTCCTATTAGGTGACACCGCTAGAGAAGCCTAACAGAAAGAGATGTATATTCTCTGGTAATTGTCCTGTTGGAAGGGGAAAGAATGGTATAATATTTCTGCTGTACAAATTATTTTTCTCCCTTTCTGAACCAGCAACGACAATTAATAAACATTTGCTGATTTGAAGTACTGCATAGAACAGACTATTTGCACATACCAGTAACCATTTTATCATACTGTAAGTCTACTGAAAAAGTGAAATCAGCATTCAAAAAGATAGTAAGAAGTCCAAGACAAATTTCAAGGCCAAAATTGGTCACTGTAATCAACACTGGTGCCTTAGAAATAATTTCTGATTTCTTCCTGCATGCTGAGAAATACTGCAACAGGTTTCTCTGTTTTGTTTTATAACTTTTTATATCTTACAAAGATCAGATATGCAGGAAATTGATGAGATGAGTAACATACTCCTCCTCCATAAAGTTCACTGCATCTTGGGTGTATATAATGGTATCACACTCCAAATTTATCAAAATCATCTCAATAGCACCATAATAAAATTGAATTTCTGACATTTTTCAACAAACCTTACTGAGTGACAAATTTCTACAGTAAGAACAACTTGTATATAAATAACATCGGTCAGACAATTCAGTTATTTCTGTTACTAAAATCATTAAATTACAAGTCAATACCTAACGAGCATTTCAATTGATCCTATTAAAAACTTGCCTCTTGCAACAAGTTAATTTATTCACAGCAACATCTGCATGAAAGTCACGTAAATATTTTACAGTAATAAAATATTCTGAATGCAAGCTTTTTTTAACTTTTAAATACTTAAAATACCTTCATATAACCTACCTGACATGTGTGTCACTTACAAATCATACAAAAAACTTCCATGTTACTTACAAATAATTTAAATTCTACCCACCTTATTACATTTAAATTAGACTACACGAGATAGACACCGCACAGCTATATTGGATTTAATTTAATTAAACACATTCAAATATGCTAATGAATTTAAGCAGTATTTTTGAATAACAGTCAAAATGACAAGATGAAGAATAAAGTTATCTGGTAAATTATAATTTCCTTATTGTTTGCCTTTATTTCAATCACAAATAAAACTAATTATTCTGTAATGGATGAAAGCCAGTAGCACCAGAAGTAAATAAAAACATTTCAAGAACGTGATTTATGGAGAGTTCATATTGAGACAAATCCCTAATTTTTAAAACTATGATTAGTTTGCATAATTTATTCAGCATAATAATATAATAACAGGCAGAAATCTTCAGTTTGTGACCAAAGAATAAAACGTGTGTTGGTTTTTTTTCCTAATGCTGCTAAAGTGATGTGTCTTTTTGTGAAAGCAATGAAATCTAGACTAAATTCCCACAACAAAATTAATTGCCAAACAGTAACACCTCCTTAATCTTTAAGTTCTACTGATATTGTACATTTATCCACTACCAATGAACTTTTATTCATTTCTTAAAATCCAGAGAGGCACCAGGCATTTGTATAAATTAATAAGAATAGCACCATAATGTTTCAGCTTCTGCTTGAGATAAAGAATGTGTAATATATTTTCTAATGTGCAATATATTTTCTAACTTTAAAAACTGCTGAAGTAAAAAAGATCATCCCCCCAAAGCAACTAAAAGACTTTATCACAGTCAAAGAAATCTAACAAAGGAAGCAACATGTTCAAGACCTATTTTCACGTTTACTTTTTGTATGTTTTGCCATCATTTGCAACAGACGTTCCATACTCAAAAGTAAGAATATACTTTGAGTGAAGAAGCTCCATTTCTTCTCCCCATGAGATGCCAATCAGCCTTTGAACCTCATAAACTGTACTTCTCTTTCATTCCTCAAGAAAGTTTAACTTTGAGAAGTGCAGCTTCCCAAAGTAATTACTCAGGAACATTCTTATGCTAGGTTTTCACTGTTGCCTGTTCTTTTATTGTGTATGAACATCCTCTGGGTACCAATATTTACAGTGAACAGAAGGACAGCAATATATTATTGAGAAATTTTATAGTGATTTTATTAATACCTGTAGGAAATGCTGCCCAAGCAATAGCAGGGGATGTCGCCTGCTTTTCACCATTTCCAAACTCGTAACTCTCTGCTGCCTACAAACACAAAAAAATTATTGTTACATATTTTACAAAATGCTATAAATTCCTTTAAGAACAGTTGAAAATAGTTAAATTTCAAAATTAAGGCATGCAAATAATATACCTCAAATCCTCCAAAGTCATCATCGTCCATCTTTCAACTGGTCCTAGAATATAGCAGAAATCTTGATTTAAAAACAAAAAAAACCCCAAACCACTAAATTGTTAGATCCCCTTTAATCATAAAATAACAATAAATACTTTGTAAAACCAAAGGTATGGTGTTAGTTTTAAAGGACAGACTCAGGTAGCACAAGTCACTGTGGTCAAACCCTAAAAGCCCAGCAGTATGAAGTAATAAAATGCTCTACACTGCAGGAAAACGGGTATATTTCATTGGCCAGTCTTGTAAGAGAAATGTGCTGATTTTATGATCAACTAGGAGTCAAAAGACAAAATGGCTCATATATTTGTAATTCAGTTACATGGCAGATGAGTAGAGACCGTCACTTGGATAGAACTGCTACCTAGGTCATTTATGTGCTGTTCATAACCTCATCACATTCTCATTTAGAAGTGAGTACTTGGATGAAAGACTGAATATTCATCTCCACAGGTTTTCCAAATTTGCAAGGTCTATAAAAGATTAGGGGACCTAAATGAAAACTTTTTCACATAGAGGATGCAAGGGCTAGAACTGCAAGATCTCTCTTAAGAAGCACTTTTTTATTGATCAGGATAAATGAAAAAATTTGGTATTTTACAATGGAACTTGAATATCTTCAAGGGAAAAGATAAGCACTGCCCATCAATATTGTCAAACATCTTTTGAAAGCAAGAATGTAGAAAAAGCTTTCCAAGATAGGAAAACAGAAAAATGTACTTTTAAAGCTGTATCTATTGCTCTCAAGTATCGTAGTCAAGTCTCCAGTATCTCAAGAAATGGTACTGAAAACACTAAATCACCTAGTCTGGATATATATTTTTAAAAAAAAAAAAAAAAAGTCAAGGAAGTAGGATTTCTGACCATCAGATTTCAAAATGAAGAACTTTCTTCATCAATAATGAAGAACTTTCTTCATTAGTAATGAAGACGGTCCAACTTAATGCAACCACGATCTACCTAGTTTTGTGTTTATGATTTAAAATATAAAAATATTTTTCATTGTTAAGTTGCTTTTCCAAATCGGCACTGTGATTAAATCCAAAAAGATTTCCTGCTTTTACCATCTCTTCTTAGTTGTCTGGCAACATCAGCACAAACTGCAACTTAGAAAAAGACTGTGGTGAATTTCTGGAAATTTTTTTGTTACCACAGAGGTCATTCCCTAGGTTTCATGGAGGGGCTGATTTAGATTTTACAAACTGATCAGCATTTTTGAGCTGTAGTCCTGAATTCTGTGGCATTTTGATAGATTTATAGTTAAATTGCAGTTCCTTTTACAAAAATGCAGGATAAGTTACTCAACTAATGAAAGTAACTCAAGATATATATGGCTGTTGAAGAAGGGTATTATATGTATTAAAAAAATAAATCATTCTGATACATGAATGAAGGATGATCCAAAAAACATTTAGGGTCTTTATAGAACAGCAAAATGTTTGTAAAGTTAATTGACTTCAGTTAAAATAGACTAAAGGCTGGAGAAACTTTTATTACTGTGAAAGCACATGCTCAGAAACAGAAGGATTCAAAGGTTTTAGAGGAAATATCCAAATTAAAGTATTAGAATGTCAGAAGCGGACACATTCAGTTTATATTCACTGCTGAAAGTCACTACCAAGAAAGACTTAAATTCAACACACATCTTCCAAAGTTTAACAAATTAATTTCCAAGTTCTTATCGACGAACTTAGTTTAAATCACCACCATGACAGTGTAAGCAGACAGATTTGGTTAAATTAAAGAAGAGTATCATCCAATACTCACATGTGGTATAAGAACTAAGTATCTTTTTAGGGACTGCAAGGGGTTTTGTTGGTTTTGTGGTGGTTGGGCTTTTGTGATGTTTTATTTTTCAAGAAAGAAGGAAGGTAGTTGTGTATTTTTCCCATCAATGTTAACCTTAACCAGTCAAACATTCATTAACATTCAGAGCTTTAATACAAAACAAAAAAATAACACATGCTCACACAAATGATAGCAATGGAAGTTGTATAGATAGAACATCACTGCTGAAGCAGACAGCAATGCACAAACGACCGAGAATGTCAACACATTCACGCTACCTACTATTAAACACCACCCAAAACAGACTGGTGACTTATATAGGTACTGCAACATGCAGCATTCAAGAGGCAGTCAGAGCAGTCAGCTGCAGAAAGAGAGGCTTTAGAAAGGCAAATAGGTATTTTATCTATAAAATCCCATCAACAAGTCCTACAGGCTATACCCAAAGTTACTTCAAAGGACCTCAGGAATTACTTCAAAGGACTGCAACAGATTTTCTCCCCGAAGAGCAAGAAACATTATTCCCATTGTCTCAGAACTGGTTATGCCTCAACTGGAGAAAGTACATTCCATATTCAGCATTGTGTTTTAAAAAGACAAACTGGAACAAGTTCAGAGGAGTGCAACAGGAATTAAAGCAATTTTGAAGAGGAACACTAAAATGGAGCCCCCTTTTTTTTAAATTAAAAAAGGCAAACAAAAATATTTATAAAATATGAAAAAGAATGTTCTAAGAAGTGATGAACTACTTTCATTTACCATCAAACGCAGCACTGACATAAGGCAGTAAAGGACAGAAGCCCATATAGGCACAAGGTGTGTTAAATACTAGCGAGGATTTCCAGGAAGGCAACAAGAAAATTCGTAAGAACCTGTGTATACATAAAACAAAAGTAACTTTTGATAGAGAAAAAGGATGTAGGGCAGAAGAAAAAAAAATGGAGACCAGCTTGTTATTGAATCCATCATCTCTATTATTACATTACATATACAGTTTTCGTAAGTCTGGTAATGATTACAAGACTATTTTGACCCAAGATTACCTTACTCCACAAATTTTAACACAGACATTTCATGGCTGTAAGAGCACGATTAATCTATGCATTATTCCACACATCATTTAAATGGAATAAAAAAGAAACAGACTCCAAGCAAGTCTCAGTAGTATCAATAGTGTTTTCATGCCTAACTGCTAATCCTCCAATTTCCAGTTCTTCAGAGATCCCACAGGAATTCTAGGCTAAGCGATTCTCAACCAGCTAGGAAGGACTGTTTGCTATTTGTCTATGTATACTATATATTAATACATGTACACACTCCTCTGTTTTCAAAAACAAAGCTAAGTTTTTAGTCCATCAAAAAGAAATCCTGATTTGTTTACATCCTTTGTTTGATGTAGGAAAAAAAACATCAGAATGAAATGGGCAAACTTAGCATGGTATAACAAGTAAGCAGGAAGCAAATTAGGACAGAAAGCAGGGATTAAGTCCTGAGGGATGCTGACATAGGGCACTTAAAAAACTCAAAGGCTGAGGTGTTCTTTTCAAAGAGTGTTAGTGCAAGAGCTCTTACTAGGAGATGTCTTTTCAAAAAGATGTTTCTTCTTGCATGAAAAGAAAGAGGTGCTTTCTGCAAGGAGAAGGGAACAGGGACACAAGCCTATTTTTAGCTAGGAATCTTTCATAGTCCTCAAAAGTACACGTGGATTTAGGTGTAAAAAAATGCTTAAATGTTAAAATAATTCTTTATAAACTTAATTGATAACAATGCTGAAAATATGACCAAATACACAATTCCTCAATTCCACCCCTTATTTTCGTGATGGAAATGCATTTCTGATATAAATAAACAGCAGAACTAGCCTAACACTTCACATAGAATTGCAACAATTTTGGGAGCAGCATTTTTTTAATCAATCATCTATTCCAAAATGAGTAATCAGACTTTTCTTTCCTCACAGACTAGAAACATTCCTTGTGGCACCAGAATAGGAAAGAATACATTAGTGCTGACAATCTGCAGATGGATTTAAAAAATAACAAAACAAAAAAAAAAAAAGAAACAACCCACGGTCTTACCATGACTAAATGTGGTCTCTTAAAATATGCCTGATACTGGAATTAAGTAACTGTAAAATTGGGCAACAAGAAGTCAACCTCAAAATTACAGATTCATAGAAATTACTGTTGGAAAAGACACAGTAGGTCATTCAGCCCAGGCCATTTCCAAAACATTACAGTTCTCAAGACAGTCATACCCTGAAACGCTTGAGAACCTCTCCAGTCACACTCTTGTGAAAACGAGGAAACTTTTCACAGATCATGAACATGTAAGCCACTGTATTTCCAGTAGATTTTATTGACAAATTTTTATTCACCAGATCATACAATAATTTAGGCCAGAATTCAGACCTGCAGGTCATACAATCCAAGCTCCTACTCAAAGCAGGGTCAACACTGCATTCAGATCAGGTTGCCCAAGACTTCCTTCTCTATGACTGATAACAACGCATGATGAATATATTCAAACACTAACAGCTGTGCATGATCTTTGCAAGCTTTCCTACATAAAATGCAGTCACCAAAGCTTTACCATCAGCTTAACATAGGTCATGAGAACTTTGGCAAACGCACTTACCTAACAGACATACCAAAATCAAGGTTTTATACACAGGAAGTCCAGGAGCCATTCACAAGGAATAAGACAGAAAAACGTAAGCTGGGAAAAAAGCCCCTCTTCCCCATTCCAACTGTTAGGAGGAGAAGGAATGTTGTAATCCCGGTATTCTTCATATCCAAAAGGCAAAAGTGGTACAGAGACCAAACAGTGAATTAAGAAGTATTCTTCATGCACTTAAAAATCTACCCCCGGTCAGTAAGAAATCAAATTAATCAAGTCCTGATCTATTACTTGATAAATCTAATATAAATTTGCCTCAGTAATAAAGACAACTAATTTTGCCAGGTACACTCAACTGGACAATATGTTACCTGGCCTGTAATTTTGAGTAAGTAGCTAACTTACTTGCAGAACTTTGTACATTTTAAAGGAACAACTTATAGAGCATATTGCTGTTTGTTTTGTTGGAACAGTAAGTGTGGAGCTGGCTGAGGGCAGGGCTGCTGCATTTGTATTTCTGGCAAACACTGTTCGTGGTTAACCCCTACCTATGACAACGTATCGGTTTTACTTGCATGTTTATACTTACTAAATGACTCATTCAATGTCTTCAATCTAGGACAGGCTTATTAGCTGTTTCTTCACCGGACGTAACACAGACCACATTACTTGAAGAATAAATGTTTGGTCAAAACTGCAGGCTCCAAAAAGCCTATCCAAAATAAATACCAGACTAAAAACAAAAAAATACCCAATAAAATTTAAAAATAAGTTATTTAGAAAGCATATACACTGGGAATACCTTTGTGATAAAGAACAAAACAGATGATAAGTTTCTGTATCATAAAGTTCTAACCAGCTCACATGCACTTTTCCTCATGGCTCTTCTGCCAAAACTCCAAGCACCTCTTAGCAATTTTAAAACATGAACAAACTTTCTTCTTTTTATCCAGC
Source organism: Himantopus leucocephalus (assembly GCA_003993805.1). Taxonomy (NCBI): domain Eukaryota; kingdom Metazoa; phylum Chordata; class Aves; order Charadriiformes; family Recurvirostridae; genus Himantopus; species Himantopus leucocephalus. Next base: position 78,576,941 of record RSEF01000004.1, on the reverse strand, counting down.
TGATACAGACTTGTCTCCTGATCTATACCAATTACAGCTACAGGACAAGCACATGGCTTCTTAACAACTTATAGTAGCTACTAAATCATTAATTAGAAATTTTTGATTACAGAATACACATATCCCAAAGGATACATAGCCCAAGAAAAACCAGAATATGAATGTACAGCATAATGAAAGCTAAAATAAATTTAGAGCATATGTAAAATTTTCTTAAAAAAAAAAAACAAAAAAACCCAAAACTTACATTTCTCACTTCACTCCCGCTTGAGATCTCAGCACTAAAAGTAACCTGTTTAATAACACTTAGACCACAAACAGAGGAATAGTTTTCATTTATTATGGCCAGGAATTCAGTGGCATGAAAAACAACATAAACATTACCACAGACCATTGTCAAAACAAAAATTAAACAATAGCTACTGGTAGATTTTTTTTTTTTTTTTTTTGAGACTAAGGAATTCTAATTTCCCTTTCTAGCACTATGGCTAAATTCTTCTAGCATATCTGTCAGGTATCAATTTCTAAAAATGGTAGCTGTAATGAGGTGCTGAAATGTAAGTGATTTTTCTTTTTTTTCTTCAAGAAGAATGAAACAATATGATGCAGTAATTCCAAATCCTTCAAATAAACAGAGACTTCAATCCTTTTAGTGTTTTATTTTTGTAACTTCCAGTTCTGTAATTTACGTCATAACAATACCTTGTTTGCAATGAAAAGCTTCTGCAGACTTTTTTTTCCCCTTATTAAAGCAGCTGACTATACAGTAAAATTGAATAGAAAAATTTCCTACAAAGATAGCATGATCCATGTGGTTAACATTCACTTAGTGGTTTGTTATTTAATCAACAGAGTTCACAGTCTTGTTACAGAAAAAGAGCAGTATGTATTGGTTTTAATGGGAAAGCTCTTAACAGCTTCTAAATTCTGCATTAAATTTTCAGTATTTATCATCTATACCTAACAAGGAAAGTATATAATTGAGCAGGGGCTAACATCAAAAGACCATGAGGACATGAGACCAGAGGGAAATTTAGGACTGTCTTTCAATTTGGAAAATTAGACTGCATTCATAGTTACAATAAGCATCATTTTTTTAAAAAAAAATCTCGAACGTAACAAAATTAACACAAGACTTCCATAAGAATTTAAGATTTTGTGCCAAAAATACAGTAAACTAGTTCTATAAGAAGAAATTAGGCTAATTATTTCTTCAGAGATACTTGAAATTCTTTGACTATTAAGAAATATGCTACTTTGAGTGCTCATTAAAAATTATAGCCTATCTAAAATTCATTAATGAGGTATCCCTAACACTTCTGGCTAGAATCAAAGGTAAATATTAGAAAGGCCTTTTAAGAATAAACAAAAATATAAGCTTTTTATCATTTCAGAGAATGAAACGGCCAAATAAACTTGGAAATTCAATTAAGTTTTCTACTTTTAGAAAGGGGTTTTGTGGTTCTCAATTTTTGGATTGGGTTATTTTGCGGTTAAAGTCATTTTTAACCACAATACAAGGCAAAAACACCTTCAAAATTTTAAGAAAAAGGAGAAAAATCAACTACTTTGGAAAGTATCATTTAATATTATTTGAACCAAAGAACTGTTGCCAAATGCCCATAGCATCCACATTTCTCTATATTAAGAGATGCAAAATTTGATTTCATGCTACATTACAAAAAGAAAGCCTACAATATTTTTTTTTTACTTGAAGTAGAGCATCTAAACCCCTGTAGGTATACAAACTTATGTCTGTCTGTACATGCCAGTTGTTAAAGAAGGTCATTAGATGAGGGGACTGAGAACCTGTAACACCTAAAATGCAAGGCTGAGACTGAAACAAGAGTATTTCACTTCTTCACTCAAACAACTGCCCTTTTATCTTTCCATCAGACAGACAATAACACCCCATACAAAGTTGTTCAAGGGCTGTATGCCCTACCCCTATCATGAGTGAAAATCATGCATCACCAAAATGCCAATGTTCTCTATCACGTTACTGTGTGCACTTAGTCATAATGGGCCACGTAGGAAATCCCCACCACCATGAAGCAGTATGCCTATCAGCTCCACAATGAAAGGCACAATAACATGGCAGTTATTACCTGTATTTGCACACACAACAGAAGCATGCCCAATCCCATATTAAAGGAAGAGACTTCAAAGTTACGGGGAAAAAGAAAAAGACGAAAACACAGAACACATCCCAGAAATTTTCTCCTGAGAAGTGAGGCCGGTTTATTTCAATCCCAGTACTGACTTAATAAAGACTTACTAAATAAAATACCTTTTTAATAAATAAATAAAAAAAAGCAAAACACACCCAAACAAACCAAAGTAAGCAGATGCAAAACATCACCTATATTACAATAGTAGTTGCTGATATTACAATTGATTCAACTGAAATCTATGGGACTTTTAAGAAAAATGCGAGTCTGGCCCTTTGTAACTAATTCTTTTCCACAGCCCAAGTAAACCAATACAATTGAATATATTCAAGGAATCACAGAATAAATTTAGTTTGGGAAGCCCCTCAGGAGAACATCTGATGCAACCCCACCTGAAAGTAAGGCCACCTTAGACACACTATCAGGCTGCTTAAGGCCACATACAGACAAGTTTAGAATACTTGCAAGGATTGCAGTCTAACAAGGTGACAGCAGTCAAACACTAGAGCAGATACCCAGAGACTTTCCCTATTCACATTTGTCATCCATTTATTTATTCATTTATTCTGAAGAGTCTCCAGAAAGTTTCAACACTTAGAGATGGGAACAGCACATTAAGGAGTGTGACAGTAAAAGTCAAGGATTGATTTACACAAAATAGAATATGTAAAATAAATGTCAATAGCTAAAACTTTTCTATTAATTCCTACAGTGAATTTAAGAATTAAAAAAAAACCAACACAACAACCACTCACAACCACCACCACCCCACCACCCCTCAAAACAACCAATAACAAAATTTATTTTACCAAGTCTTTTTCTCAGGAGACCCCCGGATCAAAAGATTCTGATCCTGTAAGAAGCATGTAAGATTCTATATCCTATGATATGATATTTCATACCTAGCTTCAGGACTAATTTGGAAATAACACTACTTACATGTAACAGTGCTGTATGTCATAGAACAGTAGCAGCAAAAGCTGTAGCATTTGTACCAGTTTCACATAACATCTTATGCAATCTGCAAGGCTTCTATAACTGCCTTTCCCACTTTTATTTAAAAAAGCATTTTCAGAACAAGAAACCACAGCATATGATTAAACACCAATAAATATACCTTTTATAAGCATCATAAAGTGGCAAAATTTTCAACAACTGCATAAACAAAACAAACACAAGCAAAACTTCTCCTTTAGCTGGATAAAGTCCTTATTAAAGAAATTAGAATAAAAGTATTTTTTAATAATCATACCCTCATCTGAATGGTACTAAGCTAATATGAGCAAAAATCTCTGAAATTCCACAAAAAAATAGGTATTAAGATAATCTGAAAAATTAATTCCACAAAAATTTGTGTTTTAGAACTTATGAGTTCTCTTCTCCAGCATACACTTTTGGCTTTTTTAAACAGTGCTTAAGGCAGGATAAAGCAATAAAGTGCAAACGCCAAGTCCATTTCACCTCCCTAGATCAGATACAGCTTCACAAGAAAGAAAGCAAGAGTTCCATTTTTACCCAGAAGAAGAAAAGGGGCTCTGATAGCTCCTGCAGAGAAGGCAGGTACTGGTTTTCAAATTCACCTAAGACACAGGAGAGAAAAAAAACCACCACAACCTTGTGTGGAAAATGCATTCAAGAACTGGCAATTCCTCAGACACATCCTAGAAGAAACGAATATCAGAAAACGAGCAAAACCATGTTCTGTGAAATCCGATCTCTGAAAAGTTATTAAGAAAGGTATTTGTAAAAGGTATGGTGCACTGAAGTAATTTAGAATAGTATTCTGTGAGTGACAAAGAACAAAAGGATACAGACTGTGAGCAAAAGAAATTACTAGTGGGGGAAAAAAAGGTTTAATATTAGACAGAAACTGCATGACTTTCACTCATTGTTCCTGACCCCTACATATATGTAAAATCCCCAAATACTTGGTGTGCATTTATGTATAGGAAAGAATGAATATAAAATGGGAGAGAAGTGCTTTCTCCTAGACCAAAAGGTGCTAACCCTAGAGCCAATGTCTAAACTACTACTTTGCTTATGATTCAGAAATAATTGCCGAGGTTGACTTCAGAGTATTTCCTGAGGTAGAAGTCTATCACATGCATGTGGCATTTTTGTTTCTATACCAAACCACAACCCATGGACCCCACGGAGATTCCATGCATAACCATAAGTACTCAGAGGATAACATCATTCAGAAGAAAAAACTTTGCAAGTATCATAGAGGTATTTTTAGCACATATTTTCAATTAAAAGGCTGAAGAGAGAAAAGGTCTGTATGCTTTGGCTTCCACTTGTCTTGGTCACTGAGATCTATCTTTGGCCAGCAATAAAAAAAATCTCTAACAAAACAAATACGGATTTCATTCCAGACGGTTACCTATTGACATGAGTAATTATAGTAACACATGTACTTCTTGACTGAGGATCTTTGTTACATTTTTGCCCATGATTCCTTGTCAGCTTGTCCCAACTTTAAGAATTTTCAACTTAGAAAATACCAACTTTTTTATTCTAGATACTCAAATATGAGTTCAAATAAAACCTTATCAACTCCAGAAGTATCATATTACCATATTATTCAGCTTATTTGTCTCCAGAAGACACTTACTCTAAACTTAATTCTAACAACTTCAGTAACTCAAGATCCTATAGAAAGTTCTTCCAAGGTCTTCAGTCTTCACCATAAATGGCTTCTTGTCGCCAGAACATGGAAAGACTGTTTTTTGTTTCATTATAAAAATAAAGAATCAAGCAGTTAACTAATTTTTAAATTTCTCTAATGGCTCTCTATAAACTTTCTTTATCACAAATATCTTTTTCCTTCAAAAGCCACACACAAAACGTACATAAACTGAGAAGCCTGACAAAGGTGATACAATTCAAACATATTATGCTTTTGGGAGAAAAATCCTCTCGCCTCACCAAGGCTTCTTCCTTTCTGCCCCCAAAAGGACCCTCAAAAAGTAGCTTGAATTAAACTGGAATTAACATTTTTGTTATGCAAATCTAGGCAATACAATGTATCTATAATTAATCAACGTAAAGTCCAGATCAACAATTTGTAACCCATATTCAGAACAATGATAATAAGAACTCCTGGAAATTAGTTTGTATTCCACAAAAAAAAAGGTAAGAAAAGTGACTTGTCATCTGCTAACTAGGTCACAAAGATCAGACACCAACAGCCCTGCAAATGTCTGAGCAAAAGTGACCACAGTACGCTCAAAACTAACTCCCATATTTAAAGTCAGGAAGAAAAGGCTTGACTATTTGAACAATAAGCATTGATACCCTATACTTACACTCAACAATAATAATAAAAACAATGCATTTAACAATTAAAAGTTCCAGGTAACTACTATAATTTTCTTCAGAGACTTTAAGAAAAAAGTTACGTGAATGGACAAATTCAGCTAATATAATAATTTTCTAAAATATCAGATTGTTAAAAAAATATTAACAGAAAAATCATAACAATTTTCCTTCACTCAAAATGAGTAGAAAATACATTAGGGTACTTCTATAATCAAACCACTATTTTCCCAGGACAAATATTGCTGAGTGCACAACTTACACGGAAAATTATTATCATAAACATTTCATTAAATAAGAACAAAGAAAAATCCTTTTTTAATCCAAAATGCCAGGATAATTTTAAGAAATTCAAGCCCAGTGCATTTAATGAGACCAGCTCAGAACACAGCCTGACTGTCTGTCACCAGGATGCTGAATGGGAGGTGCAATCTGCCAGAAGACTATAACTAAATTCAACTCTGCAAACTGTTGGTCTTCTTTCACCCTTCCCTCACTTTTTTTATTTAGCGTGTGGTTCTATAATTCAAACCTAATGGAGGAACCAGGATTGGATTAATAAGCAAGAACTATACAGTAGCCCCTGCTGTAACAAAGATACTGCTAATGTTCTATCCTTCATCAGTTTTACTAACTTCAGATGTTCCATAGTCATTTTTTGTTTAACCAGGTTAAATACAGATGTGTGCATTTTTCCATGGGATCCAATGCTGACATACAATTAAATACATTTTTGGTTTTTTTTAAATAAAAACTCTTATTTATTATCTAGACTTCTAAACTAGATGCTGTAATCGGATCACAGTGTATTTTACACTATAAGATTTGAACAATTTAAGAATAACTGCTACCTGAAGGTGACCATTTAAAATAAAAACATGCTGTGTTTTTGCAACAACTTTATTAACTTCCTTCTTTTTTTAAGAAAAAATGATTCAGGTATGTTAGAAAGATAATCACTTCATTTCTGAGTGTGTGTTCTACATGTACCATGTAGATCAGCAGTAATAAAAAGTTACTTAATTTTTTTATAACTATTTTTGAGCACTCTTGCTACTCAATATCCTTTACTCAACTTTGATATGCATCCATTTTACTAAACACGTCTTTGATATGGTTCACATCACAATAATTGGATAAATTAACTTCCTAAATCCTTCTTAAACACAGTCTGGAATACATTAAGGCAATCCAGCAGGTCAGTATCTTTACACTTGTAAAAATATTTTGAAATCTTTTACTGATAAATTCATTTTCTAACAGTATTACCTTGGCCCCTTTCAAATGCATGACAAAGGTGGTTTACTTCTAAAAGTGTGCACTGACAATATTAAGGATTTATATTACATATTTTCTGCTTCCTATAATTAAAAAAAAATGTCATAACTTTTCTCAACTATGAGCATACCACTGGGGCAACATAATGTGTGTATACATATATATATATGTAAAGAGATAGCGCGCATTTATTTTCAGATAGTAAAACAAAAAGTATCTATGTATACCAAAGTCTTCAGGGCACACAGTCAATTTAAATTTAATAGTTTCCAAAAATAAATATAATTCACCTCTAGTTTGAAATTTTCAAGCACATTAATTCCTGTGTCTTCTCCTTTTAAAGAAAATGTGGTTCCTGGACCAACTTTCAACCCCAACAAACGACAAATCAGCCGTCTTTATAAACATTAAAGGCAGTTCATGAATGCATTTATAAGCATAACTACACCAAATCTCAGCTACCTTCAGTATTGATAAAGCTAGATATCTGTTACCACAAACTTTTTAAGCATTCATTAACTAGAAAATAAGATTCACAAAAATCCTAAAATATAAACTATTTTTTATCTTCTAATAATAAAATAAATCCGATCCTGGAGTATCAATATCTCATTTTACCATTCATCAAGCAGTAATTAATCTTAAATTTCTGTATAAATAATTTTTAAGTGGACTGTAACTTTTAAACAAAAGTGGTTTTAAATTCAGTTTCTGAGACCCTTTCTACAGTCATTTTACAATGTTACTATCCGTTAGTGATAATCAAGCGTGCAAGAACTTGTCCAGAACAAAAAAAAAAAAAGAAAAAAAGCAGTAAACCAAACTGGTTAAAGTTTCCCATGTAACATACAGAAACATGAGAAAAACTTGAGAACCCACCGGCAGAACATAGCACAGGCCACAAGACTTGACTGAAAACCAGCATTTCAAACTAAGTACAACTTTTCTCCAGCTTATAGGTGATCAGGCCAAGATACTGATTTTCACTCTGGCAGCTTATAAACTAAAAGAAAGTTGACTGTGGCATGTACATAACATGGAAACGTCTTTAGAAGCTCTGCATTATTTCAGAAGTTGCACCCCATGGAAAGTCTTTTTAAAGAGACTGGCAAGTGTATGCTAAAATATTTCCTTTTCCATCTAAAACAACATTAAATTCCAATCCTCAGAGACAGGATTTCCAGTTTATTTCTCTCTATACACATACGCTAAACTCAAGAACTGCAACACTGGAAAGTGTTGTTATACTTTTGAGAAAAGAGTAAGCCTAGTGCAAACAGGTTGACTGTAGGTCTCTTTTCCTCAGAAATTAAAAAAAAAGAAATCCCCTGTGTTCTGCGATAAATAAAAGACATCTAAATGAAAATGGAGGTATTTAATAGAACAGGACACTAAACCAAATTCAAATTAATGCAGTTCCAATCTTTTCCTCAAGCCCCACCTCAAGATAAATGAAATCAATTCTAGCAGTGTGTTCTAGCAAAGTATGTAATGAGGAAAAATTCAACTGTAAAGAACTACAAGACCAAGTTTTGACAACAGTACACAGAATATCAGATAACTTTTCCCTACAGTCACATAATTTAAAAACCTTGAGACATGGAATGAACTTATAATTATTTAGTATATTTATTTATTTACAAGCTAACAGAACTTCAGAATCTAGAGCATGTACAGAAAGCACTGTAAGCAACAAAAATCTTTTCATGGTACTAGACAACAGGTTTCAAACAGAGCTAACTCTATAATCAATATTTTGCTAATTACTATTACTTGACACTTACTGGTGTCCCCCATTCTATGAAGACTTCAACTATCATTAAAATAACGAAAGATGGTTCTTCCGTTCTTCTCCTTACAATTTATTGTGTTCGAAACTAATTTACAGCCAAATAATTCTTCTGATTAAGAGTAGGATCTTGCCTTGGCAGCACAGTTCAACACCACCTTATTATTTACCAAACAATCAATTCTGTGCAAGAAATTATACTGTAGCAAAAACTACAGCAAATACAATCAAGAACAAGCACTGGATATAAATAGTCTGCTGACTTTTTTGGCTCTGAAACATTTGAAAATAAACCATTCCATGGGATCTCTACTGGAAAGCAGAAGAGGATTGGCCTAAGAGGGAATTTAGCATTTGTCTTTACTTGTCAAGGCCATCTATATATACTCACATAGACACCAAGACTATTTCAAATGTATATTGTTAGTATGGACTTCTAAATCAATATTCAAAGCACTTCAGTTTTCATTTAGCAGGTTTGTACTTTGATTTAAGTTTGCCATTACCACAGCTCACTGAGCTAAGGACTCATTGTCACATGCACTAAATAATCTTTAGGTGCAAACTGCCTCAGAGGTTTCTCAGAAATCTTAACAGAAAAGCACAGTCAGTACTATTTTCCTTTGTATAAAAAGCTACTTTTTTGCTGGTCTGGAAAAGAAAAGAATTGACTAGAAATGAATAAGTACTATTTACATGTCCTCTATTTGACGTCCAAATTAGTTTGGTCTCTTAACTATCTATGACAACCTAGCTTCACAAAAACTTTTCCAAACCTTTGGAAGTTTTGTATTTTGAATCTTCAAATCTTACCTGCAGGCTAGCTGAATTAATCACTGTCATCTGTTACTGTTATTACCTACTCTCTCACACACATTAATTCTCACAGAGAACACTCACTTACTTCTCTGATCTAGATGGTACTCTCAATATAAATTTCACCGTTATACCAAGGGATGTCTTCTAGCAAACATAACCAGAACTGTTTATCTCTTCAACACCTAAAAACTTTTTATATCACTCAGTAACAGTGTCTTTTAAATATGAGCTACACTTACTGTAGCAAAGCATGGCTTTCATGTGCCTTTCAATGGACTGTGATTAGACACAAACACCTGTAAGAAGTAAACGGTAAAGCATGATACACACATACCTCACAGCTCATACTTTGCAGATACCATCACAACCAGAAACATATCAGATCAGTAACCTTTTAGTCCCTTCCTCTACTGCGGGGCTCAGCAGTCAGAAAAGTAATACCTACATATTCAGCCTGAATACACAGAACTAAAAATGGAAAAGAAGTTTGCTTCATGGACAAACTTCTCAAAGGAGAAGAGCTTGAGAAAAAAAGTTGTGAATGCAGCAGTGACACTACTTGTTGACCAATGTACTCGGTCCAGGCTTAACAGCAGCCTAATGACACAACATTCTGCTGCCTAACTTAGCACAGACACACATTAACTAAAGACATTGACAGTCCCTTACACAAACCATAAGAAATTGCTGTACAAAAATATAATATGTAAACAAATGTGTTAGATGAACCACTCAGAATTTTTTTTATGTCACCCCTCACCCCCATCTTAGGTCAACAGTTGCCTGTTTCTACTACATGCAGTTTTGTTTTATTTTATTTTATCACTCAATGTATTTACATTCCTACATTTCACCCATTAGAGCCAAAACCATATGCAGAAGATTAGGATAGCTTTCTGACATCTCCTTTTCCCTTAAATTTATAACCCGGTAGAAAATACAAATCTAAGCAATGTACCAGTGGAACAAAGACTGTTTTATCTTCAATTGTTTCAACTGAATATAATCTCCTGGGAAGGAGACAAAAAATTGCTTATAAAATTCTAATTTTAAGGCTTGTAACACAGTTACAGACAATCTCTTCATAATCTTGTATACTGAGTTCAAATTGATTATGAAGTTGCTGCAATGGGTTGTCAGTTTCTGCTTCTCAGATGAAGGGATTTTATCTATTTTTTAAAATGTTAAGTCACTTTCAGGGTTAGGTTAACCAACCTGTTTCACTCTGCATTTAAATGGAGTAGGGGATTATATTCACTTTTAATGGCAGACACCATTAACCAAAATGGAAGTCGTCTGCTGCTTAGAGAGTAAAAGGGATAAAACACGTTTCAAAGGGGCACCAATTGTCCCCATAGTTTCCTCTGGTCAGAGAAGACTATGCAATGTATTTCCTCCCTTACTTCTTAAGTTAAGATGTTTGAGAACACTTACTGAAAAAAATCATTCAAAAAACCTCCCACCATCTTCCTTTTCTTTGTTAGCGGATTCAATTGCTTTTATAGTCTAAGTACTACATCAGGTGTGCCTAGAGTTCTTCACCAAAGATATACACAAAAAGACAGTAAAAACACAGTCTTAGTCCCAGCTGCTATATCATATCTACCCACCTAAACGTGTACCCAACTCTGAGATCTTGGCCATAAGGAAGCGCCTATTTCAAATAATGCCCCACCCTCCCACCCCCATCCCCCAATAAAAAACAACAATAACACCCAAATCAACACAAAGATAAAAAACACTGAAGAGCCAGTCCTGGAATTTATTTTACAGCTACTGACCAAGCAGCAGTTTGATCTTAACACAAATGAAAATCATAGGTGTGTATGACCTAGTCAACTCCCCAGCTCATTTTACACAAAATAATTTTTCTGCTAACAAGACAGACTGAATTTGGACCACTGATTTTAAAGTGATCGATTTGGACCCCCATCACTATGTCCCCAAGGCACAGAATCATGTAGGTTGGAAGGGACCTTTAAGATCATCAAGTGCAACCATCAACCTAACACTGCCAAAACCACCACTAAACTATGTCCCTAAGCACCACATCTACCCATCTTTTAAATACCTCCAGGGATGGCAATTCCACCACTTCCCTGAGCCAACTGTTCCAATGCTTGATAACCCTTCCGGTGAAGAAATTTTTCCTACTACCCAATCTAAAACTCCCCTGGCACAACTTGAGGCCATTTGCTCTTTCCTATCACTTGTTACTTAAGAGAAGAGATCGACCCCCACCTCTCTCTACAACCTCCTTTCGGGTAGTTGTAGAGAGCAATAAGATCTCCTCTCAGCCTCCTTTTCTGCAGGCTAAACAACCCCAGTTCCCTCAGCCACTCTTCGTAAGACTTGTGCTCTAAACCCCTCACCAGCTTCGTTGCCCTTCTCTGGAAATGCTATGGAATCTCAATGTCTTTCTGGTGGTGAGGGGCCCAAAACTGAACACAGTATTCAAGGCGTGGGCTCACCGGCCTCACCACTGCCAAGTACAGGGGGACAATCACTTCCCTAGTCCTGCTCACTATACTATTTCTGATACAAGCCAGGATGCTATTGGCCTTCTTGGCCACCTGGGCACACGACTAGCTCATATCCAGCAGGCTGTCTACCAATATCTCCAGGTCCTTTTCTGCCGGGCAGCTTTCAAGCCACTCTTCCCCAAGCCTGTAGCGCTGCATGGGGTTGTTGTGACCCAAGTGCAGGACCCAGCATGTGCCCTTGTTGAACCTTACACCACTGTCCTCAGCCCATTGATCCAGCCTGTCCAGATCCCTCTGTAGGGCCATCCTACCCTCAAGGAGGTCGACACTCCCACCGAGCTTAGTGTCATCTGCAAACTTACTGAGGGTGAGCTCAAGCCCCTTGTCCAGGTCACTGATCAAGATACTAAACAGAACTGGCCCCAATACCAAACCCTGGTGGGGCCCAGCACCACTCTTTGGGCCTGGTGTTCCAGTCAGTTCTTTACCCCGTGAAGAGTATACCCATCCAAGCCATGAGGAGCATGCTGTGGGAAACGCTGTCAAAGGCTTTAGTAAAGTCCAGGTAAACAACAGCCTCTCCCTCATCCATTAAGCACGTCACTTTGTCATAGAAGGAGATAAGGTTTGTCCAGCAGGACCTGCCTTTCATGAACCATGCTGACTGAGGCTGATGACCTGGCTGTCCTGCATATGTCGCGTAATGGCACTCAGGATGATCCGCTCCATACATCTGCATTCTGATCTGCCCTACCCTCACTCCTTAAGAATGTAATTGTAAACACTTTTAGTAAAAAAGCATACAAGCTGCAACACTTCTAGAAAACTTCAGATGGACACCAAAAAAAAAATATCAGTGGTTTGTGCTAACAGGTCAGAATGCATGTAGTCTGTTTTGCCTTTTTTTTTTAATAAGGAACTGTATGTTCATTATCACTAACAGATTTTGCCTTAAAACAAAAAAATAAGCAGCTGTCAGCAATCAAAATATTTTCTAAAGTCATTACTGTCTTAGAAAACACTTCTCTCTAAAGTCAGTTTGCAGCTCCTCTAGAAGTAAAGCACAGAAAGCTTTCCCTACCGCACAAAAGGTTATTTTTTTAAACAGTACTGTTATTGGCCACAAGCTCTTACCACATGATAGATCAAACCTTTTCCATTTCCTTACTACTACTCATGCAGTAATCACAAAACTAATGTGGAAAAGGAATGAAAACTGACTTTCAAAGACTTCAGGCGGAAACACTGCCTGTCTGAAATCCAGGCATTCCACACAAGGGCTGCTGTACCAAACAGGTCCTTATCTTCTTGTAGGCATACCTTTTGCCTTATCTCAACAACAGATACAACCCAATCAGGAAACAAGAGTTTTTTCCTTCATTACTATGTAAAACTAACTTGATCATAGGCAGAAAGAACTTTCTTGTAAGGTCATTCAAGCGTCAAAAACTGAACAATTGGACAATAGCAGATTATAAAACACACAAGCTTATCAGACCATTGCACACCGAAACAACCACCTTGTGAACCTGAATGGACTCAAATGAACATGGGCAAGAAGGTATAGTGAACTTTATGTTTAGAGATTCACAAAAAGCTTGTTTCCATCATACCACAAACTTTTTTCGATTTGGTGTTGCAAGCTTTCCTGGAAGGTGGTTTTCAGTAAACCAGAAGGAATCAAGCCAACTGCTCAGATACGCACCATACTTAGATGTCTTAGCAGTTCTGTAAACATTTAGAGAATGCCAGTTATTGCCCTTAAGATGGCAATCCAATTGTTCCTCTGGACCAGAAATATACATTATGGCATAATTGTATTTTGGCACCTATAAATCATCATCCTGAACGTCAGCCTGACACCACATAAACAGCTAACATTGTCTAGACAACATACATTCTTCATCAAGCTCTTCCAGTAGTTGTGTCACTTGGAAAGAAACGCAAAGGAGCTGGCCTAACAGTCCATGGTGTTCAAACAGATGCAGAAAACAATCAAGGAGCATGTAATTAAATGCAAAAGTACTTGAAATGCATTAAGAGTTCTAGTGAGGCACTGACTGATCAGTATGTCTCAAAAACCTTGTGGAAGTTTATGTATGAACATCACAGATGTAAATGTGTCACCAGGTGTACTCAGTTTTCAATCATTTCTATCTCTAGGTGGAATTAAACTGGAAGGAAGCCTTAAACTTAATTATAGCAATGGTCAGAATAAAGATTATCTACTATTCATTGAGCATCCAGGCATCACCTGTTTGAACGCTGCTGTAATTTTTTTCTTTCAAATCCTACCAGCATGGAGTTCACTACTGCTACTTGTTAACAGACATTGTCTACCCTGCAAACTGTTTGAAAACGGTCAGCAGTCTGCTTCCTGTATTAGTGACTGAGACACTGACATCCCTTAAGGAAAAATAAAGTACTAGAACATTAGCACGAACAGTTACTTAGACATTCAAGCCATTGATACAGAGGCACTCAGAACAAAGTCGTAAGTTTAAGAAATGTATGCAGAAGAGCAAAATCTGAAGACCAGTAGGAAGCTAAACAGCCAGAAAGCACTGAGAACAAAAACAATTAAGCAAGTCTACAGAAACAAGTGTTCAGGCACTGTGACAAAAACTACCCAAAAGTCCACAAAAATGCTGCAGTAAGATGGCAAGAAATGCATTAACAATGTGTAGTTGGTAAGCAAAAAGAATTGCTAAGATAGGAAAGTAAAATTGCTTATAAGATAAACTATAGTATCCTGAGAAGAACCAAAGCTGCAGAGAGAGTTCATCAATGGAGTACCCCAGAGCAAAACGTTAAGTTCAGGTGCTGAGGTATCAAGAGGACATAGTCAGCCCTATTCTAAGTATGAGAAGTCCCAAAACCTAAAATGTTTAAAGACCAGATTTATAGAAAATTTTTTAGATGCCTGAAGGTTCGGATAGATTTTCAGAAACACTTCAACATCTAACTCCATTTATAGTAACAGATATTAGACACACAGGCACCTCTGAAATATCAGACTAGATATTTCACAACTGAAGATTCCAGACAATGTTTGAAAATCTGGACATGCATAGTCTGGCCTCAGAAGCAGAGAAGTCATAGCCAGAATTTCCAAACCTCTGGGCTACAGAATTACTCACAAGGTTCTCCCTCCCTGTTCACAGGGATATCAACTTTCTGGTGCAGGGAAGGAAGGCTCCTGTTGTTCCTCTAAACTACTTTTGAAATCCCCTTTTGTAGAACCCCTTAGTCACATCACTAAGAACGGCCACCACAGCACACGGATATCATACCGGTGGGCCGCAGCTGTGACACCAGTAGGGCCTGGACCCGGAGGCAGCTCCGGAGGAGGAGTCGGGCAGGCCTCGCAGAGACAATCACCTGCCGCAGCCAGGCCCTACCACCGCCGCTACCAGGCCAGACTCCACGCCCTGTAACCCCGCTGAGGAGAGGGCGGTGAACCAGACGGAAACAGCGCCCGCCTCCGGCCGCTCGGCTCTGTCGGCGCGGGTGGGCAGCCTCTACGGGAGAGGGCCACGGGCGGCAAACCACCCTTCACTTCAGCCCGCCGCCCCTGTCAGAGACCCTGCGGTCGGCGGAGACCGCTGCCGTTCCGAACCTCCTGCCGTCTGCCGCTACGTTCCCCTCTCCCTCCCCCGCCACGGGAAAACCGCCCCCGCGCGCGAGCCCCGGCCAGCGTGGCCTCACCCGGATTTGGATTCCACGCAGCTCCCTCCCGCGCACACACACCTCACCCCCCCGCGCGCGGCACCGGCACCCCGCGAGTCACGTGCTTCCAGCCCCGCGCGCGCGCGCGTGCGGAGCCGGCGGTCGCTGATTGGGTGCCGGCGAGGGCGGGCGCCACCACCTGAGGCGGGAGGAGCCGCGAGGAGGCGCGCTCCCGGGGCTGGGCCGCCGGCAACTGTTGGCTCGGGGCTCACCGGTGGTGCACGGGGTGCTGCTGCTCCTGGGTGCTTCGGGGAGTGGCTGGTCATCCTCGGACGGCTTCTCGGCCTTATTCTTCCGTGCCGGGCCGGTCACGGAAACATGGCGCCACTGGAATCACCGGCTGGCGCCGGTTCCGGAGCAGCCCCGGGCCCCTGAATGGAGTCTTTGCCTCTTGGCCTTTGGTTCTGCAGTCTAAATGTGGTTGCTCGCTCTGCCTGCATGGTGACCTTAGGTTCGTCGCCTCAAGCTTTGTCCTCAAACAGTAGCAGCATGTTTAGTTAGTACCAGCTGCCACTCTTACGTGTCATCACAGAAAATGAATTGAGAACTGACTGGACAGTGAAGATCAAACCGCCCCCCAGGTATGGACAGAAGGAGAATATAAGCTTTTGGGCAGTCGTCTCTGCAGTTGCTGTCAGGTGCTGAGAAGACATGGTGTAAAGTGGAAAAAACTAGGGTGGAGCATCCAAGTACATACCATAGTGTGATGAACTGGGGAAACTTAACTGGTTGTTTTCACTACTGAAACTATTCTGTGGACAAAACAGTTTCAGTGTCTAGTAAGATAGATACTTATTTAATGAACAGTGCATTAAAAGGCACAGAATGAGAAAGCTTTAGCATTATGGCATTGGAAAGTAACACCAGTAATTTTTGTATTCCATACTGCACAAAGAAACAGAAAATATGATGATTTAGACTATATGTCCCATTATACCTGACTGCCAAATGTGGCAGGAGAACATGATTTTTTTTTTTGTAAATAACATATGTACATTTATCAGTCTTTTNCGTGTATTAAAGAAAAAAAAAAAAAAAAAAGGCTTGTGCCTGAATTACTGGAAAAGGTGAAAGTTTGATGGACGTTTCTGAAACATTCATCCTCAGTACCCAAAACAGCAATTCTAAGGGCTCTTGTTTTCTGCATTAGTTAATCTTCCACTGCAGTATTATCCCAGCTAAAGACTATTATATAGGTCAGTCAAATGGTAGAGTTTCTTCTTGGATGTACAAGGGGAAAAAAAATCTTCTTAAAAGAACCTTTTGAATATTCTATATTAATATGTTGACATTCAAGAAGTTCTAAAAAGTTTTAGTCAGTAGTTATCTCGTTGGTTTCTGTAATACTAAAAGTGAAAATTCAGGTTCTCAGGACTTCACAAGATCCTTTCCACAATGGTGTTCAAACATGTTTTCAGGTCAGGGCTGCCTGCTCCTGTTTTGTCAATAAACTGAAAATGTAACTTTTTTGGCTATCAAGCTATTATTCTCTTTGTACAGATTAATGCAAATTTCTATTACTGATTACTGAAGGCAGTAATCCTTAAGTATGATATGTTTATAATGAACATACTCTCTTTTGCCTCTCTGCAACATGTTTCTTTTCTTTTTTAGAGTTTGCCATACTGTTTTTGCAGAAGGAATAAGCATATTCTGGGAAAAAAAGCCTAGAAAAAATAGCTCTTACCAAGCTAAATGAGGTAATTACATTTTCACTGTGTTTTTAAAGCACAGCTGTATCTTTTGGGCTATGAGAATTAGTAAATAATAACTTTATACTTTTCTTCTTATGTAAGAGAAAATGTCCCTTCAAAATGCAGACTTGTCTAATTAGCTCATTTTCTCCATTTTGAAAATCAGTAAAAGTAAATGCATTGCTTATTATAATTTTAATATTTCTTTATTTTTCCTGAGTTTAATGGTTTATAGTGACCATTATCATATGACTCTTAATTTTTTCTGTGTCAGAACTTGATAGATGAGAAAAAAAAGAAATCACTTTTGTTTTGATTTTCCACTAAAGCAATTACATTAATATTGTATCTCAATACTTTTCAATACTATTTTAATGGCAGGTAATAAGTATCAATGAAAGATGACATATAGTTACTCAGTTTTCTCTGTGCTAAGAAAATGGCACCACTAATGCCATTCTCTCAGTAACTGAAGAAGACTGATAAAAATTATGCTGTGATTTTAAGTAGATGCACAGTAAGATTACAGTATCTTACAGAGTTCCTTGACCCCTACAATTTAAACAATCACTGATATTCTAAAGACTTTTTTAGTGTCTGTAAAAATTGAGTATTCAACTTCTATGTGCATGTATAGTAAACTGATACTAGTCTAGAAAACAAATTCATAAACTATTAAATTTATGTTTCCTTAATTTAAAGTCCTCAAAAATTTCTTAAATCAGTATGTAAAAGCATCTTCTGTCCTTAGTTCATGTATCAGCATTACAAGAGAGGAAAGTGTCCCTAGTATACTAAAGCAGTTCCAAAATGAAATAAAATGTTAGGGTTTTTCGTGTACAATAATGTTTAGTTTGTCC
This sequence comes from Himantopus leucocephalus, assembly GCA_003993805.1. Classification (NCBI taxonomy): domain Eukaryota; kingdom Metazoa; phylum Chordata; class Aves; order Charadriiformes; family Recurvirostridae; genus Himantopus; species Himantopus leucocephalus. Next base: position 78,558,800 of record RSEF01000004.1, on the reverse strand, counting down.
AAAAATCAATTTCAACATCAGTTCTGCACAATTTAGATTTTTGTAACACAAGCCTCTATCTCTGGTTGTTTATTTTTTTCCCCTCAAATTAACTCAAGTGGGAAAAGTCCTTTAAGTCTATAATTTTCTGAATTTCTGTATTTATGGTTTTCTTGGGGTCTGATGTGGTTTTGTTTTGATAATCATCTTCCCTGCTGAGTTGCCACATTGTAGCCCTTGAAATATGCTGCTATTGGTGAATCTACTTCAACGTTTACTTCAGCTGACCTGTCTTAAGGCATTCATCAGTTAATTTTGCAAATCTTCTTGGATAATGTCCCTTATATTTTAGGAGTATTTCCTATTGTAGTGCACCCCAAGGAAATAGAACAAAAATTTTCTTACTGTCTAACACTGCAGTTTATTGAATACTCCGATTTGGACAACACCATCAGTATAAATTGTTGGCATTCTTCAAAAGTAGTACTGATTCTTGACAGCCGCTCTAATTTCGGAAACTAAAAGATGAAGAAACAAGAAAATCCAGTTGTCTCACTCTCAGACTCATTCCCTGAAGCCTGAAATTGACAATTTAATAAATGTAAATTCAGCAGTTAAAGAAAAAGCAAGAGGAGGAAACACATTGCACACTATACACTGATTACAGGTTTTAAAAGGAATCAGGAAGTAGAAGCTGTACAGGAGACTTATATTTTGACTTAAGATTGAATGCACCAATTAGCAAAAGGCTGATTGTTTATGTTTGGTAGTTTTACTCAACTTTAAACTGTGTTTCTCTCTACAGTTTTAAGAAATATGAAAAAAGACCTTTCATAATACTTAGATTACTGAAAAACAGAAAGTCCAGTATAATTGCACCCAAAATAGTTTGAACCAATCTAAGACCAGAAAATTCTTAATTAGGGCTGAATGTTATTGTTATGTCTCCTAGAGAGCAAAGTTTATAGAGATATCTGTCAGTTCTGGAACTTTTTTTTTAATTGATTCAGCCTTACATGGTAACATTAGGTGGTTATAAATAAGTGGTTAATACTACCCTTCAGTATAGCAGTTTGTGTGGTATGAAGCAAGTCATATTTGTGGGTCTTCCAAATCAAACAATGTTTGTAATGCTATTGGACTGGATGCTTTTTTAAATCCTTGTAGAGAAATAAGAAAAACTCTGTTGAACAAGCATGATTTCTAAAGTAGATATTAATTGATTTACCACTATTAAATACCATCATTAACATAAAGACCTGACTTTCTTACTGAGGAAAATTGGTGATATAACGGACAACAAAGTGAAGTGTTCACTTTTCTTATTCTGAAGCAGATTGAGAGAATGGAACATAGGACAGTAAGCTGCTTTGTATGAAAGATTACCACTATTTTAATACCGTGCCATTCAACATTTTCAAATACAGGCAAGGCTTATAGCGTCTAAAGTCTTTATGATGTTGTTTGGTGATCAGTAGGAAAGAATGGACCAAGTTCGGCTTGTTAGCAAACTATCATTTCCATGGTAAGAACCAACATACTCTCTTATTCTTATGGTCAATATTAGGAGCAAGATCCAAACAGTTAAACAGTTTGAATGGGCAGGAGAAGAAAATACCGTCTCAGCCCTGAAACTAGCCATCATTTGTAGAATAATTTAGTCTGTTTCATCAACTTAAATCTGTGATTTTTCCCATATTGAGGTCACTACTGCCATCACCACCTAGTTCAGTCCTCACTGGTATTACCACAATTGGCAATAAAGCAAAAAGCATATTTGTTGCTAGACCACAATCTGCCTGCTTAGAAAAATTCTGCCACACTTTTCTACCCACTAAAAAAAAAAACATAGTCAAAGCATACTATACTTGTTTGCCTTTGCAGGTTTTATAGGAAAAATCATGGTATAGAAACCATTGTGATTTCCTTTCAAGAAAATTTACTAGAAAGTAGATATTTAAAACTCCTGTTGTTAAACAAAAAGCCTGCTATAGAGTACATTTTTTTTTCCCAACCTATTGTAGTGTATTTCTCCTTTTGGATGACAGCAGCAGAACCCAGAGGCAAAGTTCTAAAGTATTTTTTCCATTCATAGACTCTTATCTATTGGCAAACTCTTTAGGCAGAAATGTAAAGTTTTCTCCACGTTCATCAAGTAAGATTTTGAATAAAGTATTGTACTATACCTGCCATCTCAAGTGATGCAATCCTGTGCATGCAGTGAATTAGTAATATCCACTTTACTAACCTTGTCTGATTGTTACAACTTTTATGCATCTAAATAGACACTGTACTAGGCAACGGTGTTTTTCTGGATTGTGTGTTTTTGTTTTAAATATTTGGTCCTACTGTTTTATAAATCATATGGAAATACTTCTGAATTTGCAATCAGTGATCTATTTTTCAGCTACCTTTTTCCAGGTTTAGCTGATTTGTATGTTATGTGCATTTATATAAGCAGCAATGCTACACTGGAGACTTCTTTCTAACATGTTAAAAGGTTTAAGACAGATTTTTGGTTCACAAGAGCAACTCTTTTTAAATCAGTTTTTACATACATCTGCAAGAGCAATTTATGAACAGTGCTCTTACTTCAAGTGGTATTTTCCTACAGTATTTTAGTTTCCCTTATTTAATGTTAAAACAAATAAATGTTTGAGTTCATAGAAATTCTAGAGAAAACAATATTGCACAAAGAAATCACCTAGTTAATCACAGAAAACTGCACAAGGGCTGGGAGTTCAGTTAAGCTGGGAGGGAAACGTCCAAGTAGTCCTTTTGAAAGCCATTACAAGCATACTTGCAGCACTTTAAATCAGTCAAACCTCGTCAACCAGAACTAGGGCTGTATTCTTCAGCTGGTAGCTCATGTACACACATTTTGCAGGGATTTGAAAGAGTGGACAAACAAGGTCCATAAATTCTGTCAACACATAGTTCAAGAACTCTGAACTTTACCCAAAACAAATAGTTTCTAAGGACAAAAGTATTGCCATCTGAAAATAATTTTATTTTTTCACTTGGCTTTCTTAGAACTGCAGTATTCAAGATTTCTATGGATCATTCTGAAACATGATTTTATTTCTAACATAATCAGTACCTTCTCCGCAGTGTTGCCAAAGTACATAAAGTAAAGCATGTGTCATGGGTTAATCCCAGTAGGAGACAAATTCAATGGGGCAAAAGTTTTCCTAAAGCCTGTGGTCCTCTTCCCAAGTTTTTTTTTGTTAGTTTTTCTGTATTTAATTTAATTTTTAATAAATACATTAAAAGAAAAAGACAAGCTTTGCAGCACTACTGGATTTGTCCCAGTAACATGGTTTTGTGGAGATGACCTCAAGGAATGACACAGTAGTTAAATCATGCCACTCCACTTACTTTTAGTGCCTCAACAAGAGTACCAATATTTGAAAAGTAGAGCTTTATCATAAGGATTTTGTTTGTTTATTTATATTTTGCTAAAATTACTGAGAACGTTTATAATAATAAGTTTGCTGTATTAATAGCAATGACTTCATACAGACATTAAGTAATCTATGAAGTTGTGCAGTCAGTCCTGACCTTCCCCAAAGTAGGAACTGACACAGTTCTCTCTAAACTATGGAAATCCAGGGTTGACAGTGGAAACAAATGTGTCCTAGAAGGTACCTGGGAAACTTAGTTTCACTTGCAGTGTTACCATAGGTTTAAATTCTGGCCTTACGACTGAAGAATATGAAAAAATTCAGCCTTTAGAATCATTCACGTGACATTGTACAAGTATTGCTTCACAATATCAAGCGCTTTCTTAAATGATGCACAGTAATGTGTGTATCTGACCTATAATCATTATTAACCTTGGACTATGGCAAAATTTGATATCTCACTGCCCCCCTGCCATAGAAATTGTTTGCAAAATTTTAATCGATAGAATCACAGAAATCTCAGGTGGATAGTCAAACAACTAAAAGCTAGGCGCAGAATTTTTCAGATAACTTGAGTGAGCAACTGTCCGAATTACTGAGTCAGGGGCTGAGCTGGAAGGCTACAAGTGAGCAAAGACAGGATTCTGTAAACAAGGTCATCATCTGAGCACAGAAGAAGGACAAATACTGTTGTTTTGGGACAGCTACTTGGAATTGCATGTCCTATAGTGCAAAGCATGACTCTAGTACAGTAGTTGAACCAGATGCAGTACCACATTAGTCAGTCCTGGAATCTTCTCTTACCAGATTTGCTGGAACCAGGTACCGCATCAGATTGGTCAACATATTAGCATATCATTCCTTATGAGTAATATAATATCCACTCTTAAAAATAGGTTGCAGTAAGACCTAATTGTGTTGCCAGATGAACTCCAAAAATTATTTCAAGGAAGTTCCTTACTATCTCACATTAAAATCTTCAGACTAGCCTCTTCACGATCCTGGAGTTATTTATAATCGACTATGACTTTGTTATATTTGAGACAGATGCAGGCAAACAGTCAGAAATGTTTGGGAACAAAAATTCCTCAATTAGTTCTCTTTTTACAAAGTGTGCAGCCTTTTTTTGAGTCCTGGACTTTGTCAGCAATGGTGGCTGCACCAATTATTGTTGGACAGCTATTACACAGGGAATGGCGTTCTTTCCACCAGCAGTCAGAGGGGACTGACCATTCCTTTCTTCAGCAGTAATCCAACAGTGTCAGACAATTGCACCAAATGGGAGCCCTGAAGGCGTTTCATCTGTTTTTATGTATCGATGTCCAGATATAGTTAAAGATCAAGTTCGAAGTTACAATACTAAAAGGAACATTGATTTCTGTTCCACTCCTGTTTCCTGAATGAAGACATATTTTTTCCATCTCTTCACAATAAAGTTGAGGGAGAATGATCCATGTCTGGAATTAGAAGTAATCAATCGTTTTTGCTGTTTGACCACTTGCAAAATATCTACAGTAGAAATTCGTTTATATTAGAGTTTAGAATAATTTATTTTAAAATGCAGACAGCTGAAATGTAGCAATGGACAATTACATTTCTCTTTCAGTCCTAGATAAATTAATCTTTATTTTATTAATTAAAGCAGCTTTAATGCTGCTAATTCAAGTGGTTTACCCAAGAATTTATGTAACCCATGTAGTTGTGTCTCACTATGGAAGGAAAAAAAATTGTGGAATGCACACCTGAAATAATAATTCTGTCTTATATTGCTGTCTGATACAGAAAAATCATGACATGCACATAGCAAACATTTTGTATAAATTGCATCTTCTCATTGTGCAACCACACAGCATTTGAGACAGCTTTGTAGTAATAATCATAAAGAAAATAGGGCATTACTATCCAAATCCTGATTATTTATCCATTTACTGGAGCTTTTTTTCCCATGAAAAGCACTCACAAGTAATCCAGCTGCTATTCAAAAATTTAATTAAAAACATAAAATGATAGTTTGACTAGATATTTTTATTGAAAATAGATAAAGCATCGAATGTTTGCTAATGTGAAAGTGTAGCAAAGAAACTGCCTGACAAGCAAAGGAATACAAGTAGCATTGAATACTTTCGATATTCATAAAATACATTATCACCTTGGGGAAATCATTACAAGAAGGCACCCCTTATTTTCCTTTTAAATAAGGTCATTGGGCAAACCTGGGAAGTTGATGACCAGGTTATAACTGCTCCCAACTCTTACTGCTTTCAGTGGAACTTTCAGGGCTGCTAAACATATTAAGATCTGGTATTATCTTGTGTTTAATTTTCTTATCTTGATTTGCCCTTTTTTCCTCAAATCATAGAATCATAGAATGTAATCATAGAATGATTTGAGTTTGAGGGAACCTTAAAGATCATCCAGTTCCAACACCCCTGCCGTGGGCAGGAACACCTTCCACTAGACCAGGTTGCTCAAAGCCCCATCCAACCTGGCCTTGAACACTTGCAGGGATGGGGCATCCACACCTTCTCTGGGCAACCTGTTCCAGTGTCTCATGACCCTCATTGTGAAAAATTACTTCTTAATGTCTAATGTAAATCTACCCTCTTTCAGTTTACAACCATTACACCTCGTCCTATTGCCACGCTCCCTGATAGAGGCTCCCTCCCTGTCTTTCCTGGTGGCCCCCTGAGGTACTGGAAGGCTGCTATAAGGTGTCCCCAGAGCCTTCTCTTGTCTAGGCTAAACAACCCCAACTCTATCAGCCTGTCCTCATAGGAGAGGTGCTACAGTCCTCTGGTCATCTTTGTGGCCCTCCTCTGGACTGGCTCCAATAGGTCCATGTCCTTCTTATGCTGGGGGCCCTAGAACTGACACAGTACTCCAGGTGGGGTCTCATGAGAACTGAGCAGAGGGGCAGAATCACCTCCCTTGACTTGCTGGCCACACTTCTTTTGATGCAGCTATCAAGCTATTGCCACTCTAAAAACCCTGTTGACCATTTATCAAGTATTTTAATTACAAAGACAAGATAAAATATTTGTTACACTATAAAGTAAGACTGCTTCCATCTTATCCTCAAAAAATACCAATATAACATTAGAAATAAACCTCTGCTTATAAGCTGCCAATTGTACTTTAAATGTTTGGCAATTTTTTTTTATGAAAGCAAGCAATTAGAAAAAATGGACTGTTGGCTTTGTGGTGAGATGTTTCAGTTGGCAAAATTTGATGGCCACTACTGTTGGGGGTTTTCATTAACCAACATTTTCATTTAATTAATAAGCAAAGGAACATTCACACTGCAAATACATTCACAACACCAGAAAGTTACGTCCCAATTTTTCACAATGAGGGTCATGAGACACTGGAACAGATTGCCCAGAGAAGGTGTGGATGTCCCATCCCTGCAAGTGTTCAAGGCCAGGTTGGATGGGGCTTTGAGCAACCTGGTCTAGTGGAAGGTGTTCCTGCCCATGGCAGGGGTGTTGGAACTGGATGATCTTTAAGGTTCCTTCCAACCCAAACCATTCTATGTTTCTATGACTTCTGAAAAGCACCCTGGGCACTACCAACCTGTCAGCCTCACCTCTGTGCCTGGGAAGATCATGGAACAGATCCTTATTGAAGCTACACTAAGGCACATGGAGGACAGGCAGGTGATTTGATACAGCCATTGCTTCACCAAGCGCAAGTCCTGCCTGACCAACCTGGTGGCCTTCTATGATGGAGTGACTACATCAGTGGACAAGGGAAGAGCTATGGATGTCATCTGTCTGGAATTCTCTAAGGCCTTTGACACAGTCCCCCACGACATGCTTCTCTCTAAATTGGGGAGGTATGGATTTGATGGGTAGACTGTTCGGTGGATAAGGAATTGGTTGGATGGTCGCATCCAGAGAGTAGTTGTCAACGGCTCAATGTCCAGACAGAGTCTGGTGTTGAGTGGTGTCCCTCAGGGGTCTGTATTGGGACTGGTATTGTTTATCTTCTTCAGTGACATAGACAGTGGCATCAAGTGCACCCTTAGCAAATTTGCAGGTGACACCCAGCTGAGTCATGCGGTTGACACACCTGAGGGATGGGATGCCATTCAGGGGGACCTGGACAAGCTCAAGAAGTGGACCCATGTGCACCTCGTGAGGTTCAACAAGGCCAAGTGCAAGGTCCAGCACATGGTTCAGGGCAACCTCTGGTATCAATGCAGGCTGGGGGATGAAGGGACTGAGAGCAGCCCTGCCAAGAAGGACTTGGGGGTACTGGTAGGTGAAAAGCTGGACATGAGCTGGCAATGTGCACTCACAACCCAGAAGGCTAACTGTACCGTGGGCTGCATCAAAAGAAGTGTGACCAGCAGATTGAGGGAAGCAATTCTGCCCCTCTGCTCCGCTCTGGTGAGACCCCACCCCTACTGTGTCCAGCTCTGGAGTCCCCAGTACAAGAAAGACACGGACCTGTTGGAGCGGGTCCAGAGAAAGGCCACAAAGATAACCAGAGGGCTGGAGCACCTGTCCTATGAGGACAGGCTGAGAGAGTAGCGGTTGTTCAGCCTGGAAAAGACAAGGCTCCAGGGAGACCTTATTGCTGCCTTTCAGTACTTAAAGGGGGCTTATATGAAAGATGGGGACAGACTTTTTGGTACAGGCTGTAGCAATAGAACAAGAGGCAATAGTTTTAAACTAAATAAGGGTAAATTCAGACTAGATATAAGGAAGATTTTTTTTTATTATGAGGGTGGTAAGACATTGCAACAGGCTTTACAGAGAGGTTGTCAATACCCCATCCCTGGAAACATTCAAGGTCACGTTGGACAGGGCTCTGAGCAACCTGAATCTAGTTGAAGATGTCCCTGCTTATAGCAGGGGTTTTGGACTAGATGACCTTTAAAGATCTCTTCCAACCCAAACCATTCTATGATTCTATGCTTCTAAGTACTGTTGCTGATGATATCCTGTGCAGAAGACCATCAGTCATAAACAGCTTTAGAGTCACCACATTCTTATTTATATCACCGAGATCCAGAATCTTTTTCTTGCCACTTCTCTGACTTGAATGGAGATTTAGAGTTCTATCATTACAGAGATAGGTCCTTTGCTAGGGACAAAAGTCATTGGCGTCTCCCATACCAGCCTCTGAGATCCTATTCATATTTTTCAGGCCTTAGTGGGTCTCATGGAAAATATTTCAAGCTACAGGGTTTGCTTCCAGCAAGCAAGATCATAGGATTTCCATTCCCTCAAGGTCCTGAGAAGGATCCTATAGGTGTATCCATATTAGCATTTTAATTTAGATCAGGGGTGTGCTTTTGAAGTGAATCTCTCAATTGTGCCTTACAGCACTTCAAGTGACATCGTGGAATAGTCTTGGAACACATGAGCTGAATTCCTTTTGAATGAAACTAAACTGGAAGATGCCTGCCAGGTAGTGTACCTAATATCCCCAGCTGTTAATTATTTGGTGTATAAGACCAGATAGAGCTAGTCATAGAACCATGGAATTATTTAGGTTGGAAAAGACCCTTAAGATTGTCATGTCCAACCATAAACCTGACGCTGCCAAGTCCACCACTAAACCTAAGTGCCACTTTTACATGGCTTTTAAATACCTCCAGGGATGGTGAGTCAACCACTTCCCTGGGCAGCCTGTTCCAATGCTTAATAACCCTTTCAGTGAAGAAATTTTTCCTAATACCCAATCTAAACCTCCCCAGCACAACTTGAGGCTCTTTCCTCTTGTCCTATCACTTGTTGCTTGGGAAACGAGACCAACAGGTAGTTGTAAAGAGCAATAAAGTCTCCCCTCAGCCTCCTTTTCTCCAGGCTAAACAACCCCGGTTCCCTCAGCCACTCCTCGTAAGACTTGTGCTCTAGACCCTTCACAAGCTTTGTTCCTGTTCCTTGGATGCTTTCCAGCACAAACACCCTGGTTATTAATTGTCTGGGGGGAAAAAAAATCATGGTTTTGCTCCTCTTGCCTCCACTCTTAAACAAGAGCCTCATAGAAGCAGTTGTGCTGAAAAGGATCTGGGTGTCCTGGTGGAAAACAAATTGAACATAAGCTAACCCTAGGCTCTTATGGGGAAAAACACCGACTGCGTACTGGGCTGTATTAGCAAAAGTGTTGCCAGTAGACTGAGGGGCACTTTTACACAAATCTGATTTTAGTAATAGGGATTAATGGAATCACTGAGAAGTTTCATGTAATAGTGAACTCAGACTATGAAAAGACTACGCTAGCTGCCACTGATGACATTCAGTAGGTACTTTTCTTTTATATAGGTTATGAGCTTAGTATTAGGCCAACCCTGAAGTTTTCTTCATTGTGACAAAATAGCTCCATTGCTTGCTTTGCAGCTGTGCGTGGAAGATTTCTTCTTCCAATGTCCCTGAGCAAGTAATACAGCATAGTGGTTTTGTGGCCTATAGCTGATATGGAAACAGGACTTGAGTCTTAAGTACAACAGAATCAGATCTTGTAACGCATGATCACCTCAAATATTCAGTTACTATCAAATGTCTGTGTATTGCTAAAGGAAGGGGATTTCTGCTCATTTGTTAGAGACTGAATGAATGACTCTATTGTTAATTAGAATCAGACTGCAAAAAGTGTTTGCATTTGTATGAAGAAACTTCAAATTGAAAAGTCACTGTACAGTCTTGCCCACAGTTGTGTGCACATACTTTCTAAAATCAGCAAGTGTTGGCTAGCATTGTAGCAGGTAAATAACACATATATGTGTGTCTAGGGGCAAGAATGACCCCACAGGCTGTAAGACTTGCCGCCACCTAACTTTTCACATTCCATAGACATGGTGTGGATAAGACTAATTCACACTAATATGCATGCCTGTATATTTTAAAATTCTGATAACATTATTATAAATGTTCTTCTGCATAAACACCTATTTATAAAGAAAAACCTGAATTCGATTTCTATGTACATTTTCTATTCAGTTAGATTTAATTTGTGAGGGTTTTAATTTAATAATGGCATTCTAACCAGAATTATAGAAAATTTGTTTTCAGGCGCATGTCAGGGAAATTAACGAAGGTATGTATAATAAGAATTTTCATCAGCTAGTTCTTTAAATACCTGTTTTCTATAGTATGATACCTATTTTCTTATCCTTTACCCTTCTAATATGTCTATATTTTTCTGTGTTTCTCAGAGATATGAAAGATATGCAAAGGTACAACCTCTGGAGTTGTGCACAGACTGCTCCACTAGCTTGTGTTCAGACTCATCCTAGGCTCAGACAGTTAGAGAATTTTCACAGTAGGAGCTTGGACTTGCCAGTTACTCCGTATGTGCTGCACCTTTCATGACAGACCATCTGTGCTCACCACTGCAAACATCTATATTATGCCTGTGTGGTCAGCCAGATTTGATCTACAAGACTTTCAGTAATGGTCTGCAACTGATGCATGTATAAGATACACATCTGTGGCAAGGGAATTTCCAAAATCAGCCATCTGTCTGGCAGGTTAGGGGCTGGTGCCCTGTGGCCTCACACTTTGAATGCATCATGGAGGCTGTGGCCTAACTTGCCTATTTCACTTGCAGTCATGCAAGTGAATCACAGGCACTCAAGAATTATGTAATTTAGATTACATCCAGTCTGCTCGTCATGGAACAGGCAAGTATGCCCCTGCAGGGCAGTTGAGGTTCTGTATGTACAAGTATAAATTCTTCATTTTTTAATCTTGTAGTTGTATTCTCCTGTTGCATCAAGACTGGAGTCATATTCCGTCTGTGGACTTCTTTGCATGCTGGTTAGACATTTGTTAGGAGAAAACGTTTTCTTCCTTTAACTGTTTCCAGAAATTTTATTTTTCTCCTAGGCCCATATAGTTCTCTTCTATATTGTTATTTACTCACCTGTTTCATGTAATAGCTATGTAATTATATAAAGACTCTCCCAGGAAGCAAAAGTCTGTTTCATGCCTAACAGATTTTTAGTAGAACACTGAGATTATGTTGGTATTGAGTCATGGTGGAAGGACATGGCAAGCTAATACACTTTTGGAGGACTGGAGCCAGGACAACTTATTTCAGCCATGCCCATTATCTTCTGTAACAATACAGCTGAAGCACAAGTCAGATCTCAGTCCTTTGTTCTTGTTCCTTCTCCAGCATAGAGTTTCTCTGCCAGTGAGAAAGCTGGGATATGCAAAAGTTGAGTCTGAACATGCATTAACATGTAGATAATAAAGATGTTACCGGAACTAAATTTTAAGCTTGAGATTGTACAATCATGACGGTGCAGATGTATCCCGAGGAACCAGGAAAGTTTGTGCTTCAGAACAGAGGCTACTGACAGAAAAAGATCCTTTATTTAGGGGATGACTGTCATTCTGAAGTCCACTGATGCATTTCAGGTCTTTTTTGTTTTGTTTTGGTTTGGGTTTTATACCAGGTATTGTAAGAAGCCCTAAGAGTGATTATGTGGTATTGATAGAATCTATGCAGCTTCAGGAACACAGGACCAAACCTGTTCTTAGTTTTGGGAAGGGATTCATTCTCAGGGATTCCATTCTGTACAGGGTGGGTTGGTTTTGGCTTTTCTCCAATGAATATCCTGAGGTTTGACTGAAGTTTCTTTTCAGTCAAAATTTACATTCTAAAAAAAAAAAGGCATTCATTAAGCACATTCTTTTGAAACAAATTGTGAGACTTCATAAACACTGCCAGTTATGATTCTTTGGTGAACCAAAACATGAAACTAGAGAAGAAAACCTTCATGAATCATGTGTAAGTGTAGACAGTGTCTGGTTGTGAAAGATTGTCAGTGGCAATCACGGCTGCTTATCAGGGCTTTGAAAGGAGGGGAATTATCAAGTTATGATAGTCCTACCGTGGCCATTCCCAGATAACTGTCAAAGGCATAAGGCAGGGTTTTTTTTAGTGAGAAATTGCATACAATTTCCAGAAATGGGTAATCATCTTACTCTACTGAAACTGAAGATTCTTCAAATTAATCATCTTCTGTATTCTTTGCACTACTTATCTACAATTCAACTTTTTTTTTTCTTTTGTTAAAGATTACAGAGCTGAGTAGTTGAAAGAGGCCTTTCCCTTTACAGGAAAGTAAGTATCCCGCCCACAATCCTTCAAAAGATGCTCCTCTTCTATGTAAGACTTATAAATAGGCTAAGACATTTGTAAGACAGAGAAGTGGTGGCTCAAAATATTAGAATTACTGTTTTTCTATAATTAGTTTGTCATAACAGCATGGAACCCAGATAACATTAATTATGGTTAATTAGTGACCAGCTGATTATGCTACCCTGATCAACTTGAACTATCAGTGGTTTAGCAGCAAATAACATAGTGCTGTAATAACAATTATATCTACCTACACTTTAAAATGTTTATTTACTGTTAGATATGTTTCCCTTACAAATTACTTTAAAGGAGTGTTATTCTCCTAGACAGCTAGAAAAACAAACATATGATGTATGGTTGTGCCATAATAAAGAAGTTTTACATTATTAGACCATTGTCTAGATAAAATCTAGGGGGGTTGAGCTTAATTAAAATAGATAATAAAATACACTGCTGCAACACTAGTAAAATAACTTCATTTTTTTTCAAAGGGAAGGGAAAGGCTTTAGTATAACTAAAGAGGTATACTGTTATTCATAATGCCTTTAACATTTATTTGTATGCAATTACTTTCTTTGATTGCTTCCACAAGTCTTTCAGGGAGCAGTAAAAGAGAAAAACACTGTCAAAACATGGTTATGAATCATTATGTTTAACTACTAGGATTTCAAGTTCATTTTAGAAGCACAATGAATTTCATTGGGTTTTGCATATGGCACATTTAGCTTTTTGTTTCCGCTGGAAAACAAAATGATCAGGCAGTTCATGAAAAGCTTAAAACAAATCTGAATTGCAGTTTCCTTTTCTGAACCTGCTTTATATTTTCAGTGGGTGTGTTACCAAGTTACATTTCATTTTGGATGCATGAAAACAATTTTAGCGACTACTTTTTACCAATATAAACAGCAGTAGAGCTAATTTGCCATAGAATTATCTACTTAGCCCATCCTGTTATCTGTGTAGACGATTTGTCTGAATGGCTTCTGTAGAGCTTGAGAAAGCAGCATTTATCTGCAAATATTTTAGTTGAGGTTTTAATTGAATATAAACATGAACTGCATGAACTTTGGCACTTGAAGGACTCCTGAGAAAAAGCTATCACTACTAATAGAGGACTGTAAGTACTCACATATTGTAAGGATATTGCATCAAAGCTGTCACTTGGTAAGCATATCAGCCTTTCACTTCTGTCTTAGAAACCAACAGGATGCTATCTAAGTATGTTTAGCCAGCTGAAAGCTATCAGAGAGTTCCTCCAAACAAACATTGTTTGAATTAATATGTTATTTCCAAACAAGTTACATTGGCAAGGTATAAGGTAACGTGGTTTAGAAAAATAAACCTAAATAAAATGAAAACAGAAGCAGCAGAAACTTTGTTTGAGTCTTGTATGAACGCTATGTGCATTTTATCTATATGGTAAATGACTGAAAATTAGAAATAACATTCTAAGGAGAAAAGGTCGGGACACAAAGGAAAAATTTGAACATAGTGGAAGCACCCATCAAGTATTAGTTAAGTGTGGAAGTGAACATTTGGTAACATGTTAGTGAAATTGCGATACCTTATTATATAGGTATTAATGAGTTCTGATAGTACTGCTGGCATCTGTTTAAACAAATTTCCTTTACATGTGAGACGTGATCCAAAGACCAACAAAGTCAATGAGTTAGTTATCTATTCTGTCATTTCTAAATGAACAAAGGTGAAGATTTGGAGAAGCTGAGACTATTAGCTGATGGTCAAGAATGACTGACTGAAGAGCTCATGGAAGAAAGCAAGCCAAGCATTGCTGCACTCTAGTCACCTGGCTTCTCTGCAGATTCTCCAGTCTTGCCTTTTCCAGTTTTATTTGATGCACTGTATTCTCTGATAAAGCACGTGTTGATCAGAGACTACTCATGCTGGTAGCTTTCAGATATGAATAAAAAGGGACTGTGTTGATAACATGAAGTTGCTTAGGTGCAGATCAGAGAGTATTTGGTTTTTGGAAAGCTCATCACAACAGGATCTGATCATGTTCAAGATCTATTCTCAGAACATTCTGTAAACTAAGAAAACACTGCCTGTATTTTTTAAATTAAGAGATAAGGCTCATGAAAAAAGGTGAGGATGCTGATAGGTGAGGTTTAGGCATAACTGGGGAATGAATCTGTAATAGTCCACATTTCCTTCAAAGTATTTATTCTATGTAAGTACAGCTCGTTTAGAAAGCTCTGCTCTTTTGAGGTGCAACTTGCAGAATCAAATCAGTAAGTAGTGAAAGATGTATGGGAGGTGAAAAATATGACATATCTCGCTTTCTTATATAAAAGAACATTAGTGTGGAAGAGGTTAATTAAATGAGAAATTTCACTAGACTTAACTGATTTTCTGTTTGTTTGTAAACTCACATTGATACTAAACATTCATTCGTAAAACCAATACAAATACTTAAATTTTGAAAGATTCACTGAAAATCATTTAGGTTCTCTGAATGTCGTTGCTCATTTCTTTGTAAGAAAATCATATTATTTACTATTCTTTAGTATTTCATTTGGTGTAACCTATTGGTCAATGGCTAGACATCTTTAGCATTCAATATACACTCAGTGTTCAGTTGCTGATAAGTACATAAAAGCATGTTTGTCAAGAACAAGACACAGCATGGCCTTCAGGACCTTTCTGGATTGTATTTATATCTAATAAGCCATAAAGTTTTCCTCTTCTCCATTTCTTTATGAATTACATTTTTTTCATGGCCATGAAAGTAGACCATACAGATGCAGCCTCAAAATTATCTGTAAGAAACCATCTGTTAAAAAAAAAAAAAAAGCTGTTTTCTTAATTCACAGACCCATACAGACCAAATGGATATTTGTCCTTTTTCAAAACACCTTTGATCTTCTCCATATAGCATCTCCTAGCACAACTTAGAAACAAAGCTGTTTCCAGAAGTGATTAGGATCCCTGGATGAGAAATTGTGTTCTAACAATCTTAAACTATTAAAATCTATTATAATCTGTTTAATCTGTTCATTAAAAATTGCTTCTTTTTTCTCTCTAGAAATCAAATTAGTGACAGTATGTTTTATTTTGATTTAGTTCATTTTTTAAATAGTTTTCTTCCTTGTTTAGTAATACCACAAATTGGTAAAGGACTAGTCAAAAAAGGTTGAGAGAGCAAGTTAAAATAAATAAAGAAGAAAGAGGTGTAAAGTAGTATAACCCAATTTTTATAACACTGTTATACCCCTTCAGGCCTATTTGGAGTTATACAGCAGGTACAAGAGAGGATTGACCCCTCAACTTCTGATTTACACTAACCTGTAGTCTAAACCTAACCTGAAGTCTAGACCTAAAGTCTAGAAGTAGACCAGATTTCATTTAGACATTCTCTTGATTGACCTTATCTGTGTTTATCTAAAGAATATCTCATTGTCCGAGTTAGAGGCATGCCACTTCCTTTCCCTGCAACATTTTTCCCCCATGAAATCGTAGGAGCTCAAATTCACTGCATAGAAATGTATGCTCACTAATTTTCCAGCAAAACTGTCCCTGGGAACAATCTTAGTATAAATTACTATCAGAAGGATGAGAGAACAGGTTTCCAGTGTCCCCTTATCCTGCCAAATAGTATCTCCATTATTTTTATACTTTCAGTCTTAAAATATCTCTCGTGTACAGGCCAGATAGTCATGATCCAACTACTGAAGAAGCCAATTAAATACTTAACAAGCTGAGAAAACCCTATAGTTTCAGGTAATGACAAAGAAAGTTGTTCTATGCCAATGCTGTAATTATTTATCCAACGTTTATAGACATGATTGTATGTCCACACTGATTTTACATACCACTATTTTTCATACTATCTGTAATTTAAGAGTTCTCTGGTAACTAATTGTAAACGCTTTCTCAAGCATGGCATGTTTATAAAATCTTCTTCTATTCTGGCTCATATTTATTATTCATTCACTTTCATCAGCTGTTAAAAAACAAATTTTGGAGAGTTCTAGATCAACCAGGTAAATTCTATTAAAATTTCCAGCATCTTCTCATTCAAGATCATCTATCTCAGTTTAATACTGGTGCGCATTATAACTTCCCTTCACTTACTATGGAAGGGGAAATGCATAGGTAATTCCATGGCACCTAGTACCTGTATTGTGGTAACAATGTGCATCTGATATTGAAGAAATAAATAAAATTATTAGTTCTTTCCTGCATATGCATCAACTCCCTGAAGATCTCTGGGAGCTGCGTATACAGAAGGTAAATTTTGAAGTTAAATGCTTATCTCCCCATTTAAAGAGGAAAAATTGGCCTTGGAATGAATGATCAGAGCCATTAGAATTGTACTCAGCAACTAAAATTGTAGCTGATAATTATTTTGTAGTGAAAAATTGTGAAAGCTTCAGTTTGAAGGTGATATTTGACTGCTGCAAGTCTTACTCTTCAGAATGCTGGTTTGAGTCGTATCTTTCTTCTTTAGACAAGTTAAAACATATTGCATATTGGAATCACCATATTTAAGCATATTGCTGCCATCATATGGTTATATACTTATTTGTCAGACTGGTATAATGAAGGCAGTTCTCCATTTTAAAAGAAACATGGTTATGTAAGGAAGTATAAAGTTGCACAGTGAAGTAGTAATGAGTGTAATAAAGTTTCTAATCCTTTTTCATGTTTAGACTGTAACAGCTCTGCCTGTCTCTGAATATGAAATACACTGTCTCCTGAAGCTAAATGAGTAAGATGATGTTCTGTGTCATCCATAGAAGACGACATAAGAATAATGTACTTAAATATTAGTCAGAAAAAATACCGTGGGAGAGAAGTTGTGGGAGTTTTGCCTGGCTAAGGAGTGAATAAAAACCAGGAAAAGCTGTCAGAACATACCCCAGGTGGTTAGAAAAGTAATCATGTCAGTGTGTATCAGTATGTTAAATCAAATTCAGTCTTATTCATTTTGTCTCTGATCACAGAATCATAGAATGGTTTAGGTTGGAAGGAACCTTGAGGATCATCGAGTTCCAACAGCCCTGCCATGGGCAGGGACACCTCACACTAGACCAGGTTGCTCAAAGCCCCATCCAGCCTGGCCTTAGACACCTCCAGGGATGGAGCTTCCACAGCTTCTCCAGGCAACCTGTTCCAGTGCCTTACCACCCTCACAATGAAAAATTTCTTCCTAATATCTAATCTAAATCTACCTTCTTCCAGTTTGAAGCCATTCCCCCTTATCCTATCACTACATGCCCTTGTAAAAAGTCCTTCCCCAGCTCTTCTGTAGGCCCCTTTTAGGTACTGGAAGGCTGCAATAAGGTGTCCCTGGAGCCTTCTCTTCTTCAGGCTGAACAACCCCAACTCTCTCAGCCTGTAGATGGTCTGCTGATCATCTACTTTTTGGAGCTTCTCATGCAACCTTCATCAATTAATATGTTGGCTGTGCTTGACTGATTTTTTAAAATTACATAAATTGTCTTTTCAGTCTCTGGCCAATATTTATGCTGGCAGGCCCAAATCATGTTGAAGCAAATGCTTTTTCCTTTCTACTTATTTGTCCCGTAGAGATCATAAGCCTAGCCAGTAACACACAGTAACAATGTAGCTAGTAAGGAGAAAAAAAAAAAATGAAAAAAAAAGAATGGGATAGGAAAGGAAGAATATACATATATGAATATATTATTTAAAAACTTTACTTGGGTAGAGAAAGCTACTGCTAAAATTAATGCAATTTTTGAATATTTTTTGAAATAGTAACCATCAGGATGATGAAAACTGTCTGTATTTGAAGAAAAAATTGCTTTTTTTCTTTTAACTTTCAGTAGTATAAAATCTCACATGATCAGACCTGTTCAATTTACCTCAGATCATTCAGTCTGCATTAATTTCTGCAACATATTATTTACTTTGAAATCATTCTACAGGAAGTGATAAATCTGTACTTAAACATTTGTACAAGATTAACTTAGGGTTAAAATAGCTGATTCATAGTGTTGTAGGAAATATAGCTAAACCCTCTTACTCAGCCACCATAAAATGGATTCTGACCCTTAATCATAGTAGAGGAAAACAGCAGAAGAAAAAGGGATAGAAAGGACAATTCTGGTCAGTCAATGTAATGAACTTCACTAAGTTCAAAAAGATGTGTATCTTCCTCAGCTGTAAAACAAGGCTGTATCATTTCCAGGTGAGCTTAATTGTATTGGTCCAAAATTTCAGAGCAGATCAGGAAAATGGTACGTTCAACAGAGATTTTAATCCTAAATAAAACTGCTAGACTGCTCTAGACAACAAAGATAAACCTAGTTCTCTTATGTATTGGAAGCAGATGTTGAAGGCTTGTAACAGTTTTATAAACATGAGTTTGGAATTACTGCATTGCTCATAAGTGATGAAATAACAAGTGCAGGTTCTCATAACTATGCAGGGTTTTTTGATCCAAAGGAAGAAAGGACAAAAGAAAAAAAATTTCTACAGTGGTTTGTCTCCATATAGAAGGTTTTCTTTCACCTTTTTTTTTTTATCCATGGGGTTGCAATATAAAACTGGGCACATTCCATTGACCAAGGATGCTTGTCTAGTGGCATAGGCCAGAAGTCTTCTGTTTCACAGGTATCTTTAACATCTGTGTTTAATAAGACTTATAGAAAAGCAGAAGAGGAAAACTCCAAAGTCTCTGGCTATCCCTGCTATATGTTACACAAATAAAAGTGAAATCCCAAATCGCCCTTGAAATTCCACTCCTGTGGCAGCCAGCTGCATACTACTTCTAGCATACAATGGAAGTCAGTAGAAGAGGAATATAGGTCATTCCAAAGCTGAAGGATGCTAACAGAGGACACTCTGTGGCTACCCTTCTGTCTTTCAAGTCAAGACAGATTTAGTTAGAGTATTTCCACTGAAACAACCTTTGGTGACTTGGCACAAAGAGGCAACGTGTTTAGTCAGGCCACAAGAACCCAGGCACTCGGGACTCGCTACCAACACCTTAAAGCCAAAACCAATTTCTTATATTTCAGTCAGGAACACTTCCACAGCAAGGAACATCAGGGGCATATATTGCTGCTAACGACAACAGCTCTTCTTTTGGTATTCTGTGTTTTGTAGGATTTTGGATTGCACCCCCTATAATTCATTTTGAGG
Source organism: Himantopus leucocephalus (assembly GCA_003993805.1). Lineage (NCBI taxonomy): Eukaryota > Metazoa > Chordata > Aves > Charadriiformes > Recurvirostridae > Himantopus > Himantopus leucocephalus. The sequence continues at coordinate 78,539,184 of RSEF01000004.1, read as the reverse complement.
TAATCCAGTCCTGAATTATGAAAGCAAGGATCCTAACAGCAAATTTCACAGTCAAAGGTAATGTTTCAAGCACAGACAATACAGCATTTTTGGTAGCTTCTGCTACATGATCAGAGAGCAGCTGTTGTCCAACACAGCTGCAGATTTGCTAGTGTCAGTAAGAAACAGCGAAACAATGAAGGTTTTAGTGGTTTTATACTTCAGTCACTATGCCCAGCCATGCCATTAGTTTAATCCCAATTGCACTGAATGAATCAGCAATATTTCGTCCTGCTGCAGTTTCCCCAGACTTTTGGCAAGACGCTACTGCACTGATTGTTAGAGGAGTGATAAAATTTTGATAACATCCTAGAAACAATACCTGGATCCTATTACTCCCACTCACTCAACAGTCTCAAATGCACATTGAACGGGAAAGATGACAAGGCAGATCTCCAATGTAGTCCCCCATCAGAGTGCCTTAAGGGGAAGGAAGTGAATTTCACACAGAGCATTCTGGGAAAAACAAATTAGGAGAGAAAATAGCAATTCAAAAGCAGTGTTCATCACTGTTGTGTAATATGAAAGTCAGTGAAACTTGGAAGACAAGTCTAGCAGTATTAGCATAGACAGTCATGATTCATTCTCAGATGGATGGAACCAGTGCAATTTCCATCCCATACCCATGCAAATGAAGGGACTGAGAAGGATCAAGGAGCTCTGAGATAAGTAGATCTTTGGGAATTTTCTTTGCCACAGGCTCTGCTGTGATTTTAATGAAAAATAGAGTGCAAATAATAGGTTGATAGTTAATCAAGTCACTCAGCATCAACTGTCCATTGTTCTTAGTTACAAACCCAGTTATTACATATATCTTACACACTGTCCTGGTTTAAGGTAAAACAGGACCAATTTTGGTCAGT
>RSEF01000004.1:78506993-78528822 GCA_003993805.1 Himantopus leucocephalus | reverse complement strand
TGAGGATGTTACACCAAAAACCTTGTTACAGAAAACAGGAAACGCTTTTTATGCAAAGCCGAAAATTTTTGTTCTTAGAATTGAAACCTTAGGAGTCTTATCAATGATTATTAGGCCAGGTTTAGTTATTACAGAACAAGGAGAAAATAAAGAAATTAAACTATTAAAGGCTTTGCACTTTGTTTTTCTTCATTGAAATTCTACTTTACAGCCGAATGTATGGAGTATCTTACATATGTTGGATAACTATTCTTACTTTTCTTTACTGGTTTAAAATTGCTTTTGCCCAGCAATCCAGTCCACATTTTCTTAACTGACCACTGGTGAGCTCTTTAGAGCTATGGGATCTTCGATATAATTTTGTACCTCCCCTTTGACATCATATGCCTGTACTCTTCTACACTGCACTGTATCACTTTCAAGGCTATTACTGTAATATGATAAACTGTATTACTCTATACTACTACTACCGTTAGTGTGATAAATATTTCCTTCTATACAGAATAACTACTTTCTACTGCCATCTATAGAAAAATTATACCACATGATTATATAAAGCTAAATTAAAACTAAGAAATTGGTTAATAATTGACTGGTCATTAGAAAACTGATAATATGGTTAAACAAGTTCATTTTATTCAGACAGGCCAAGGTGAAACCAGACAAAACCTGCAAAGTCCTAAAGCCTTGAAAAGTTGTACAAAGCCTGTCACCGGTGGCAACTTCATATTTACTAGACTATAAGGATCCAGCCCAATCTTTTATTCTTAATATTCAAAGATAGACTATGGAGTTCTTGCTAGTTCACAAGATTGTAGAACATGCTTTCCTAGGTTTAACCCATCACATTGGCTTGTGGGCAAGTTAACTATTTAGAAGTTCTCCAAATGAACTTTCAGCCTTTGTATCTTAGAACTGTTGTCTCTTCCTCAGAGGCTCAAGCTCTGCAGTAGTAAGAACTTCAATAGTTACAGCTGAGTAATTGTTGTGCGATGTTCACAAAAGGGATTTTACTTAGTACTTCTGGATATTGCAGAAGTTTGTAATTCACTCCCACTTCATGCTGGATTCACATACTACGAACAGTATTTCAAAGCCTGTCAGACTTGCAGAAATAACTAGGTCCTGACCCACACTTATTGAACAGAAGTGTAGTGATTTCATGAAGCAATTTTAAGAGCAATTACTGGAGGAAAGTTCCCTGGGTCATGCCTGTTCTATAAAATCTAAAAGAAACAAATCATAAGAATTCCCTCAAATCCTCTGTGCATTTCTGGCACAATCCCATAAATTCAGTGGCTGAGCTGCTGGCTTTTTTCATGTATCACAAAATTTCAACTTCTGTTTTATATTAGCTTCACAGTCTTATTTAGCAGTCACCCATATCAGAAATAAATGTGTATCTTTCCTGAAAACTGGAATGGTAAATTAACCATCCAAAAGAGACTGAAATGAAACATATCTAGCAAGCCAGCGATCTATATTCAGGACCAGATGTGCAGGAACATGTTTAGTTTTACATATCTGTTTTGGAAATGTTCAAAGACTCTTGTCTGTATTCAATCTTTAATTGATGTTACCTGAAACCGGGAACAAATCACAATTACTGTTGTGTGAAAACTACGTCAAGTAAGTGCGACTAACACTACTTTAACACTGTTGCTAAGCTAATATTTCTAACATAGTGTACAGGGACTGGTATTGTAACGCTGATAATTTTGCTTTTATATTGCTTGTAATAGTAAAACTACTACTGCTGGAAGTAGAAATAATGTCTTAATTTCTTCAAAACAAGAGAGAGATAAGGAAATCTAAATCAGTCTAGAAATGAGCATCTGGCCTTAAAGTAGAGTCCAAACCATATTAGACACCTTGAGTCTATAAAAACTTCATCAGAACTTTAAGACATCTGAGAACAGAAACCCAAAGATGGAGGTGCGTTTCTACATGAAGTTTCTCATGGAAGCAGATGACTAAACAGAAGTACTTCTAAAATACTTCCATGGTGACAGCCAGTGTATCATTACATTATACAAAATCCACATTAAAGCTTTTGTATCTGCTGAAGAGTATTCCAACACAAAACTTCTACCTTTCTGCATCACAGCCTAAAATCTAATTTTTTTTTTTGGATGGGGTAAGAGAAAGACATTTTCCATTTTCTTCCCGTAAAGCTTTGCAGTGTTATACAAGGAAAAGAAACCAGATTCATAGAGCAAAAGGGAGAATAAATGTGTGTAACTGTACTCTTCTGGCTATGACAGGCACTTATTTAAAATAATGTCTTGTATAATGCACAGACAGTATTAGGATAGAATGTGAATGAATAGGACACTATCATTTCCATAAACAGAATGCAAATTTTCACCACCACAAAAGACTCCCTAAACGCTAGGTCATATGATGCAGTTTCATTGGCATGCAGAGGAGACTTCTTTTTCTTCTGAATCCATTTTTCCTCTTCCAGATACAGGAAGATCATCTACATTTGACTTTAACCTGAATTCCTTTCTAAAGTCTATTCTCTAAGCAGCCCAGGTAATGAGACTTGTAAGCAACATGTTGACTGTGATTTTAAAATGATTACTGAGCTAATCAGTACCATTCAGGAGCAAAGGGAACCAAATGGCCTACAACAACATTTAGGACCTTCAAATTGCAGGGTGTAAAGGCAGATGTTTGCTAGGTTTAGATGCAACAATAGGCAGAAATAGCAACCAAAAAGAGGTTTTCCAGTATCTCAGTAAATGTTCCACTTTAGCTATTTATATCCAACTTAATATAGTCTTGATAGTCGTTCTTTTTTTTTCTTTTTTTTTTTTTTCCCCAGCATGGTAAGGTTTCTTTGTTCTGTATATAAATAGTTTAAAGAACAAAATAATTTAATCTCTGTAGCCTTTTCTACCCACAATCCAACACCAGAATGAGTTTTCTAAAAGTGCTTATTCTAAGAATGAGAATTCTAGTTTCCATGATTTCCCAATATCTGTTCTCAGTAGATGATTAATTATTTGATATATTTTTGTAGCTCATAAAGTAAAAAACAAACAAGCAAAAACAACTAACAGACTTTCGGAAAATTTTACAGGAGAAAAATCTATCTATTTTCCTAAGGAAAAAAACCCACCCTTTTAGTGAAGATTGCATTTTATAATAAAAATGAAACTAGTAGCAACAAAATGGTTGCAATTTATTCACTTTTCAACATATTTTTCTAAAGGAAAAACTAGGCTAGAAAGCATCACAATAGGAAATTTTGTGTGAAACAATGTGTACAGTAGTTGTGAAAAGAAGACAGACAGACTAGGTAAACAGCTTTACAGGAATCTCTCTGGAAAAATAATCTTATTGTTAAGTGCAAAAATAAACAATAAGTTAGGCTGATGGAGCAACTTATGGAAAACATTATTTTTTATAAACTAATCAACATACTGGAAATGTTTACTTCCTCATATGAAAGGAAGACTAAGCAGATAAACTACTCAAAAAGTTTATTACTTATACATCACAGTACCTTGATTTCCTCCCATACTACCACCATGCTCCTCTCTCCAAAGTATCATGGAACAAGCATTTCTTCTGTATCAAAGGCTTAAGAGAAGAATACTCTGACAGTGGCATTATACCAGAAGTTGAAAGTGTTTACTGATACCTTGAAACCCCTCCACCTGTGAAACTTGTGAAAACGCCCAAAACAACAACAAAAACCTCACAAAAAAACCCAACCAAACCAAACCACACCAAACCAAAACAAAACAACCAAGCAAAAAAAACCCCACACAACAAAACTCCCAAACTTCTTAATCCTTTCTATTACCAAATATTGCACAGTACAAGCATCTTTTCTACATTGCTTTCAAAACATTTATCCATTAGAAGGTGCATTTTTTTCAGTATTGAGGATGAGTTATTAGACTGACTTTATTTGCCTCCAGAATGGAATAACCAAGCCACACATTATAAGTAAAAACTGTAAGAGGTTGAGTAATTGTTAAGTGTAAAGTAGCAAATGTAATTTCTATAGGTCTAGAAATTATAGAATACATTATTACAGGGTATCATTCTATTGCTGTTTCATAATGAAACATAGGGAAATAAGATAAAAGTCCATTTCAGACAGATGAGTTATTTTATATCATTTTAGTTGTGTTCAGAAAGCATAGCAAAGACTGGCAGAAAGATGTAGAGATAGTAGTTTAAGCAACTAGAGTTCAAAACAAAATGTTAAGTTCCTTTAAAGTGTATTTGTAGGTCTCATGAATAAGGTAATAGCTCTAAAGAGCAAAGCAAAAAATAGCAGAGCAGAAAAGCAAGTGCTTGCTGGTGAAAAAAAATGGTATTTCCATCTGAACAGATGTTTCTTTGAAAGCCTGTTGCAACTACAACATTTTGAGAATTTCAGTCAATGAAAATATGGATTTTGCTTTATCAGGTGATTTTGTCGGAGAAATAGAAAATTAAGAAAACAGCCTACAGCTGAATAATGTGTAACTAGATTTATAAAAAGCTTTGTGCATTACAAGGACAAGAACCTACAGTGAAGCCAAAAGTTTGAAACATGGGAAATACTTTTAGGGCCAGTTTTACTTTCAAGCTATGAAGTGAACAGTTAAGAAGCTGAGGCCATAAAGAGGCCCACTTTAGACTGAACCAGGCAGAGAAACTTGTTCAAAAGAAAGCAGAAATTGTTTCTACCCAAGGATCTCTGATTTAAGTTTAAGATCATAGAACTGACACAATCACAGAATAGCTGAGGTTAGAAGGAACCTCTGGAGATTATCTGGCCCAGCCCCTCTGCTCACCTAAGGGAGGTTGCCCACGACCGTGTCCAGACACCTTTTGAATATCTCCAAAGATGGAGACTCCACAACCTCCTTGGGAAACCTGTGCCAGCATTCAGTCACCCCCACAATGTAAAAGTGTTTTCTGATGTTCAGACAGAACTTCCTGTGTTCCAGTTTGTGCCTGTGGCCTTTTGTCTTGTCACAGTCCCCCACTGAAAAGAGCCTGGCTCTGTCTTCTTTGCACCCTCCCTTCAGGTATTGATAGTCATTGTTAAGATCCCCTCTGAGCGTTCTCTTCTCCATGCTAAACAGTCCCACCTCTCTCAGCCTTTTCTCAGAGGAGGGGTGCTCCAGTCCCTTGGTCACCTTAGTGGCCTTGTGCGAGACTCTGCATGTCTGTCTTCTACTGGGGAACCCAGACCTGGACCCAGCACTCCAGATGTTTCTCACCAATGCTGTGTAGAGGGGAAGGATCACCTACCTTGACCTGCTGGCAACACTCCTCCTAATGCAGCCCAGGATACTGTTAGCCTTCTTTGCAGCGAGGGCACATTGCTGGTTCAATGTTCAACTTGGTAAAACTCATCCATTTATTTAAACTAAATAAAATCTAGACATAGTTGCAGCAAAAGTTACTGTTAGAAAACCTTCCCTGAAAATGCGGTCTGAAAGCTGTTACAGATTTATCATTTAGGAAGGAGACTTACTTTGACTACTGGAAATATTCTGATATACCTTAAGATAAATAGCTTTTTCTTTTTATAACTGTATACATTGCTAGCCTATACTCTTGATGTAATTTACTACATATTTTGAATCTTCTGTTTCCCACTTATGGTTCTCAGTGTAGAACAAACTTTTTTTGAAACTAATTTCTGAGCCTGTGGCCTTGTGGTTTGTGTATTAAGTTCCATCTCATCCGAGTATTGACCCCATCACATTGATAATTCCATCCCAGTAATACCTCTTCAAGGTCTAGATGACAATTAGTACTTCCTGCTTCAAAATCTGAGTTTTTACAAACCTAGATTCTTATTTGGCTAGATTATGAAGCCAGTACTTTTGATTGAATACTTGGAATTCCAAGTTTTTCCTCAGATTACATTTCCATCCCCTCCTTCACAGCAGTCAAACTAGATCGTAGAATCTATTGAGATCAAATAATATGTATTGATGGGATAAAGACTTTGATTTGACTATTCAACATGAAAGATGTAAGGACAAGTACTTTTTCATATCCAAGTATTTCAGGATACGGGAAATTTGGGGTTTTCTTACCAGTCTCTAAAACTGGACATGTTAAGATAGTTGTCTTTCTCCTTCAGCTATCAATATAGGGGTGAGAAGAGAGGGGTCAGTCGCTCAGCTTTGGAGATATTAATCCTTTCTTATGTTTCTGTGGAAAGTGGGATGAACCACCCCTGAGAGTCTCTCTCTGCGATTTAATTACTGAGAAAGCTTATATTAGGGTTAGTTTAAATTAGATGCCTACTTTGCAAACAACTAAGATGATGTGAATCTTTTGCAGGTCAGATATGATTTGCTAGACAAGAATTTCAGTTGCCTGTTAAGATAAATGTTCTCTATATGTTGAAATAATTATATTAGAGTTCTTTGCAAGCATTTTTTTTTTTTGTGTGTGGTTTGTATGTGAGAAATACCATTCAAGATGGACAAAATGAGAAAATTATAGGATGCTAGCAGTCTTATGAAGGGGCAAGAATCAATTTACAGGACAAGATATGTGCATTGTGTCTCTACTTTCCTATATCTGGAACTGTATTAAGTTTTATGCCATTCAAAAAATTTACATTTTAATATAGCAGAAGGATAAGAACAGTGATTAAGCCGAAGACAGTACGTGCCTGCTTTTAATGAATTAATCCTGCTAATGAGAAACCATTTTCTTTTAAGTGCCAATATTTTCCATTTGTTGAAAGTTTGTTACTCCACAAGGATATTAAAGACTACTTTTGGTGGAGTTTGATGTATATGCTGTTGGTCTGCACTAACTTCCACTGAAATGTTTAGGAGACTCTCTGAGGATTTTAATGGGAATTTGATCCATCCCTTTGTATCTAGTATAACAACACACATACTGGTAGGTATTTAACAGTTAAAAATAGGACCACAAGCTCTGGGAAATAGTTTTCAATCCACTGCTTCATCTCAGTGTTATTACCACAGGGATTCTAGGTCAACATTAAACTGGAGCCGGTTCTCTTGCTGTGATCTGAAATTCTCTTGGAAAAGGTTAATGGGGAGTAATAACTCTACCTGTGCCACACTTCCCCCCCATCTATCTTTCTGTTCACATTTATACTAGGCTCATCACTGCCACAGAAAGGGGACAATGAAAAGGCTCAGATCTCTGAATCTCTGTGACTCAGGTATTGATCAAACCACCTGCCAGTTGAATGAAGTGGCACACATGTATGCAGACAGACAGGTTTATAGAAAACTCCAGGAGTTTCCAGTCTACTTTATGGGAGTATTTAGGCCAAAGGCTTTTGAGATACAGTGTTTCCAAAGACATTTTTGGCAGCAGCAGCTTCAAGTAATTTTTCAACAGTCTACGTGCATGTTAGATCTGTCTAGTCTACTGTTTTCACTGAAGACTTTAGGTTTTAAGTTTGTTCTACAAGGAAGGTTAATCAATCAACTTCCCCTCCCCTCCAATATTTTGCTTTAGTTAAATCATTCCTTTCTGCACATTCCTTTTTGTACCGAGGATGTCCTACACTTTCTCAGACTGTATGTAGATAAAAACAAATTTGGTACCAAAGATTTAACCAGCTTGATTGATTTGGGAGAGGACACAGTAGAAAACAGTATGTCTATATTTTTGACTGGTTTAATACATTGCTTATGGTTTTCAGTTTTGTTGCAAGTGATCATTTATAAATCTTGCAATTTTGTTTTTCTGATCTTAAAAACTTCCCTTGAAAAACACTCACTCATTTCTTTCAAAACCAGAGTGTTTACAAGTAGGGACTACAATACAGCTCCATTACCTTGAATACTAACTTCAGTAATATCCAATATTTTTATTTTTTTTTCCCTGAGAGAAAGTTTGTGCAGCTCTCAATATGATAAGTAATTTACAATATTTCTGGATGATTGATCATGACTTTTAGCTTCAGAAACCCAGTGAACTGGAATAAAAATATATGAATATTCATTTCTCCAAAATCATGGTCCATAGCTTTGTATGAGGCCTTTAAAAGCTATTACCATTTATATAGCACCATAACTGACATTTATAAAATGTTATAGAAGACAGACATACAGGTAAATGGTCTGACCTAGTCAGTCACGTTATACTTTTCAATCCTTATATTTTCCTTTTAATCCCATCTTTGTCTCAGAGACTTCAGAGAACAGAGAAAATAGATTTTCAATTGAATGTTTCATCACAATTATATATTATACAATAATTATTTGAGTAATTGCTTCTCAAGGTACTTTCAAAAATCTTGTGTAAACAATGGGAAATGAGTGAATATAGAATATGAAATAGAATATTTTTAAGATCACTATCTCAAGCAAGAGATCAGCGCTAGGCTGATGCTGAAAGAACCCTAATACTAAGTTCCTGTTTAACATTTTGATTTCTTAAAAAGATTTAATTAAAAATCAAATAACAGAGAAAGGGGACATCTTATCATCCAACAGACATTTCCACTCATACTCTTCTCTTTACACTGACTGAGGCCTACTAACATGATTGTAAATCACCACTGCAAGTTCTCATTAACTAGTCCTTGTAACGAATGAAACCCAATCAGGAGTAAATTCGAATGAAGCTAGGTTTCTATAACAAGAGATGAGACAATGAAAGACTAGATCTTTTATATTTTCCTTTTTTTGGAGTTGATTCTGCCCCTGCCCCTCCTTTATTCTGACAACTTCTTAGGTTTCCCTCGTGAAAAAGGACCAAATCTCTAAAGATTTAAAAAACAAACCCACCAAAAAAACCCATCACCACACTATACAGAGCCATTTCAATTCTGAAGATGGCAAAAAGTCACTCCTGTGAACCACAGCAAAAAGAACACAGTTCACTGAAGCAGTGGGGCAGGAAGTTTGATGTTCTAACTCTCAACCCAACAAATACCCAGACTGCTAGGGATGCATGCTGCAGAATGGTGCAAGTGCTTAAAAGTCAACTCACTGTTACCACAGAGTCTAAATACTCTCTTTTAGAAGCACACACAGCAGCAACGCAATCTCAGATCTGCTCAAAACATGAACTACAAATAGAGAATACAAGGCTAGGCCTGTCTTCTGGCTATGATATCGTGCGGGCTCTTTGCCACCTGAGGCCTAAAACTCTCTAAAGATCTGTCTTAGTATTTTCCTGATACATAGGCTGAGCCCAGCATGCCAACCAGCAACACATAGGTAAAAATTGAGGACATTAAAGGTGGACCCAACTTAATATTCTACTTTCAGGTACATGGAGACATCCAGGCTAGAAACAGGAGCCCAGACCTTATTTTTTTACAATCTAATCCGTAAACATTAATGCCCGATCGTAAATTATCTGAAAATGTTTCTGAAAATTCACTTCATTGTCTTAATTTCCCCCCATACTCAGTTGTAACAATTTAAAATAAATTGTTATTGTAATGGAACTATTTCCCCTCCTCCAAATTGCACTGCTAGAATAATGTTAAAGGTATCTGATTATGTGTAAACATTACAAGTTAGTAATACATAACTATATAAAAATAATAAACTAAAGCTTGAGAATTTCTCTGTCTATCCTCTTATTTTAATCCCATGAAATGCACAGCCTAAGAAAATTCAAGGTTACCTGAAATTTCATATGCTTATAATTTTCTAAGCTGTGATTTGGATAAATACAAATCGGTGTCTATTTAGCCTATGACAGCAAGCGAATTATGTCACAGTAGTTAGAGAATAAGGACAGAGAGATTAAATAGCAACTCCCCCCCAATTTTTATAAAAACAGCATGAACAAACTCAAATGACAAAACTCTACAGTCACAGAACAAAGATTATTAATAAAATTTATCTTGCTTCCGTGCCTTCTGTCCATCAGAAACATGGAATATTGCATAGGTAACCCATTAGATGTCAGAAGATGAGGCAATTTCTAACTAACAATGAAAAAAAGAAAAAGAAGTTAAAAACAGGCCAGACATCAGCCTTAATCAAGAGGGGAGAAATATATATACATACTACCTTCCAACTTGTCCATATATTGGAAAAAACTCTTAAGACCTAATTCTAGTAGTCTTGTTCCTTTGTTACATGGCTTTCAGAAAATCATTTTAAGAAGCTTTACTTAAAGTTCTTAAACTGCAAGTTACCATTTGTCTGTAGCTTAACTATCCTATTCAGTAATTTAACTTTGCCAATCTTTTCCCTTAGAGCAGTCATTCCGATTATTATCAAAAATGACAAATATGTTTGTCAATGTGTGATACACAGGCTATTTTCACAAACAACAGCAATAGCAGTTTTACCCACTACACACTGAGTGGGTAAGACTAACACTTCTGTTTTACAGATTCTAATTCCACGCTAAGGACTTAATTAATCCTTTCTATCAAGGTGAACTAAAAGGCGACAGAAAGAAATTAATAAATGTTGTGGCAGAAAAGAAACTTCTTCTTGAAAGTAACTTATCTCCTACTTCCCCAAAACATTTGTTCATAACCATATTAAAATATACTATATTATAATTTCATTACCTTACGAAATAGTTTATATTTTATCACCAGTATTTAAGTTCATAAAGGACCCATAGTCAAAAACTATTCTGTCATCAGTATTTTAACGTATTTTCCTCATACATCATTTTAACCAAGAAATAAGATCAGTGCATACCAACTATGCCTGCAATTTAAGTACCCATGCCAAGGAGCCACCTTATGCCAACAGAATTTGTAGATGCAGGGCTCTCAGCTCCTCTACCTAAATTTCCTCAAAGCTAAATATAGCTTAATTTTGTCAAAACATTGTGGTGTTTTATTAGTGTGTTGCTTTGCTCTATAACTCATTTCACTGACATAAAGGCCATCTATCCTTTTAGATACACATATAATTAAGATATATGGAAAAAGATAGATATATAGATTCTTACAGATGTCAGCAATTATCCTCAATTTTGTAAAAATACCTGTTCAGTTTCAGTTACTGTAATCTAATTTTGATTGTACAGAAGAGGAAACATGATTATAAAAGGTTAAATGTGGTCCTCCATTGGATAGAAGTACCAACGTCACATTTCATTGCCCAATAGAGGAAGTCAGTGTGATTTTGAGACTCAATCTCTACTACCTATTAGCATAAGCATAATCTAGTTACTAAATTTCATACATAAGCAGCAAGCAATATCCATCAAAGTGCTTGAAATTTTATTCCATTGCAGTCATCCTATGCCTTTTCAGCCTTTTCAGGAAACACGTACTGCTGCTAAAAGGTCAAGGGAACACAATCAATGCTTCAGGACAGATTCTAACACAAGAGATATTCAGAGGCTCGACAAAGGGGGTGTCTGGAAATATTCTTAAGGGAGAATATAGTTCCTTGAAGTCCATTGACAATGAACTAAATTATCATAGAATCATAGAATAGTTTGGGTTGCATGGGAGCTTTAAAGGTCATCTAGTCCAACACCCCTGCAATAAGCAGGAACATCTTCAACTAGATCAGGTTGCTCAGAGCCCAAAGCTGACATGACCTGAGATGTTTCCAGGGATGGGGCATCTACCACCTCTCTGGGCAACTTGTTCCAATGTTTTGCCACCCTCATTGTAAAAATTTTCTTCCTTTTATCTATTCTAAATCTACTTTCTTTTAGTTTAAAACAACTGCCCCTTATACTATTGCAGCAGGCCCTGCTAAAAAGTTTGTCCTCATCTTTCCTGTAGGACCCCTTTAAGTATTGAAAGGCCACAAAAAGGTGTCCCTGCAACCTTTTCTTCTCTGGGCTCAATAACCCCAGCTCTCTCAGCCTGTCCTCATAGGAGAGGTGTTTCAGCCCTCTGGTCACTTTCGTGGCCCTCCTCTGGACCCACTCCAACAGGTCCATGTCTTTCTTGTACTGAGGAATCCAGAGCCCGATGCAGTACTCCAGGTGGGGTCTCACAAGAACGGAGTAGAGAGGCACAATCACCTCCCTTAACCTGCTGGCCACAGTTCTTTTGATGCAGCCTAGGATACGGTTGGCCTTCTGGGCTGCGAGCGCACATAGTCCGCTCATGTCCAGCTTTTCATCCACCCGTACCCCCAAGTCCTCAGCAGCACTGTTTTCAATCCCAGGCCCCAGCCTGTATTGGTACCAGGGGTTTCCCCAACCCAGGTGCAGGACCCTACATGTGGCCTGTTGAACCTCAGGAGGTTCATATGGGCCCCCTTCTTGAACTTGCCCAGGCCCCTCTGGATAACTTCCATTCCCTCAGCCATGTCAACTGCACCACTCAGCTTGGTGTTGTCTACAAACTCACTGAGGGTGCACTTGATCCCACTATATCATTGATGAAGATATTGGACAGTACTGGTCCCAATACAAACCCCTGAGGGACACCACTTGTCACTGATCTCCCACTGGACATTGAGCCGTTCACCACTATTATCTGAACATGACCATCCAACCAATTTCTCATCCACCAAACCATCCATCCTCAAATCCATATCTCCCCAATTTGGAGACAAGGATGTTGTGGGGGATGGTGTCAAAGGCCTTACAGAAGTCCAGATACATGATATCTGTAGCTCTTCCCTTGTCCAATGATGTAATTACTCCATCATAGAAGGCCACGATGTTGGTCAGGCATGACTTGCCCTTGGTGAAGCCGTGCTGGCTGTCTCAAGTCACCTCCCCGTCCTCCACATGCCTTCAAGGAGGATCTGTTCCACGATCTTCCCAAGCACAGAGGTGAGGCTGACAGGTTGGTAGTTCCCAGGGTCCTCCTTTCTACCCTTTTTAAAAATGGGTGCAATGTTTCCCTTTTTCCGGTCACGGGGGACTTCTCCTGACTGCCATGACTTTTCAAATATCATGGAGAGGAGCTTGGCAACTACATCAGCCAATTCCCTCAGGACTCTGCGATGCATCTCGTCAGGTCCCCTAGGCTTCTGTCTGTTCAGGTTCCTCCAGTGATCACAAACCTGATCTTCTCTCACAGTAGGAGAGGTTTTTCTCCCCCAGTCCCTGCCTTATGGTCCATCCACTCGAGAGGTGTGGGAAGAGAGATTACCAATGAAGACTGATGCCAAGAAGTTGTGGAGTACCTCAGACTTCTCCTCCTCCTGCATTGTTAGCAGTTTGCCAGTCATGTTCATGGGGGGGTTGCACTTTTGTTGACCTTCCTTTTCTGGCTGACATACCTGTAGAAGCCCTTATTATTTTGCTTTGCATCCCTTGCCAAGTTCTGCTCCAGCTGCACCTTGGCCTTCCTGACTCCATGTCTACACAACTGTGCAGCTTCCCTATACTCTTCCCAGGATACCTGTCCCTGCTTCCACTGCCTGTGCATCTCTTGTCCTTTAGTTTGACCAGCAGGTCTTGACTCAGCTATGCTGGTCTCTTGCCTTCCTTAATTAGAGTTGCTCTGACCTGTTCTACTGCTACAACAAAATATTAAATAATTATTACAGCTTCTCTTTTTTTCTTCATTTTTGATTACTGCTGTTGGCTCTGATAAGGATGGTGATCATCTGCATATGAGACACTCTTTGAAATGCATGAAATAGCTGTCATCATCTTTTCTTTGCTCACCCTTGAAATCCTACAGACTACCAAGTATACTAACAACTAAGTAATTAGAGGAACTCTATCCTGTTACTTCTTCCTCCAGGTATGGTAACCCAGGTACAGAGATAATAGCAACTGCTCAGTGAGCACCTCTGATGCCTTTTCCCCCCCAGTTAGGATTGTGAGCAAACAGTAAAATTATTAGATTTCTTATGTTTAAAAGTTCTGCACAGTTCAAGCAGAATTTGCTCATATTTGATTTAGAAAAATATTTTACAGATTTAAAATTTAAATAATCAATTTTTAAATGCCCACCCAGCCACTCACTCACCCTTCTTTCTCTCCCTTTCCCTGGTATGGAATATCAGTTTGGGTCAGCTGTCCCGGCTATGTCCTCTCCTGGACCCTTTCCCAAATCCATCTTAATTGCTTTGGTTGGGGAGTTAGGGCAGAGTAGGAAGGAAAGAGAGCTTTGCAAGCACTATTCAGCGATAGCCGAAATATTGGAATATTACCAACACTGTTTTAGTGACAAATCCAAAGCACAACATCATAGGGGCTGGTATGAAGAAAATTAACTTAGTCCCAGCCAGACTCTGTACGTAAGGACATGGTGGACATTATTGATTCCAAGTCCACAGAATCTCCTAGCAAAGATTTGAGGGTTTGTGTTTGTCTATCAATTCACTTTGTTCCATTATGAGGAAAAACTTGGTGGACATTTCTCTCAACAAATGAATGTTTAGACTCATAAGTTGAAGGTTTCAAAGACCCATAGGTTGTAGACTGCAAAAGTGTGTGTTTGATTAAAGCTTGGAAACAAAATTATGAGTACAGACTTCTGCATCCACAATTTCTTCATTGGCTTTAGAGGAAATGTGTATGAGTGTAAAGATACACTCTGTATGGACTGATGAATTGACTAGGGCTTAAGGCTGAAGAATCTGAAGACAAAAACTAGAAAACACACATCAGGAGAAGGAGTTATGAAATCTGGACCTTATGATTTTCATAAGACCAACAGCACAATAATTTCCATTACAGCTCTCATCGCTGTATGAGACAAGGCATGTAGTATCATCAGCTCTACAATGTATTCTTCTACAAAAGTTATAATGCTCATGCCAATGATGATCTTTGCATTATCGTGGCAAAATTAAAACACTGCATGTGTAATTTTATTATATTGCATGTTTTTGTAAGTTTTAACTAGATCTTCAGTATGTAATTTGGAGAGCACTAACTAATTGGAGGGCATTAACCTCATTAATCTTACCAAATATATTTTCACTTAACTGTGTAACATTTTTAGTGATATATTTATTATTGACATTTATAGTACCTGATGCACACATTGAAACCGTTATCATATGATACGTAATCATGCACAAAAAATCCTTAATTCCACATTTCTGCTGCTTGCAATACCATAAGAAAAAATCTAGTGAAACATTTATTATTTTTATTGTTGTTAACTGTAATAATAAACATTTATGCAGTGCTATGACTTGGAGTACTTCAAGTTTAAATAGAAATTTGTAATAGTTGGGAAATCATCATAATTCAGGCAAATAGAGAAAAGAAGGAACACTTAAGAAGCTACACTAATATTAGCAAGTAAAAAAAATAATCTATTTTTTGATAAAGAGAATAGTCTGGGAGGGGAAAGTATACACACATAGAAATTCTTAGAAGAAAGCAAAACAAAGGCAACTGGGTTATTGCTATGATACTATCCACTCGATCAGCCAACTGTAGTTATGTCTCAGAGAAATTCTGTTCACAAAGAAGCTGTGTTCTCTGGTTTTGGAGATCCTGCCAGAATTCCAGATGCCGTAGCATACTTGACCAAATGCCAGAAAATTGAGAATATTTCCTGATATTTCCACCCTATTAGCAAAACCAAGAATATTTACTTTAAGTGCTTAAAATCATATGCAACACTTTCTAGGAAGAAGGGCCACAGAATAAAATCCATATGAACACAAGTTCTGAAAATATGAAATATTAAAAATTCAGACATAGATCCTCGATTTGAACCACGTACTCACTACGTGGTTATTGCAGACATTTGACAGCTTTACTGATTTTATTCTTTCAAGTCCAGTAAAACAACAGCAAGCAACATCAGCTTTTCCCAGAGGAAGACAGGAAAACGGGATTCAGATAAATCATCTTTCACTATCTTGAATGTTTGTTTCTAGTAATGTACACTCCAATAATAGTCTGTTTTTGACTCTGTCTCAAATAACTCACAGAAATTGTTGGGGGGAAAACAGCCACAATACCGTGATTAACCATTTTATCCATGCAAGTGGATATATACCATATACTAGCATCAAAACACCAGCAGCACTTCATGCGCTGCCAGAATAAACAATGCATCTGACATCTTAGTCATACAGGACAATTTGTGGCTAAAAGCAATTTAATAAACTCAGATAAAGAAGAACGGAAAGAATACTTTTCAGAGCATTTGAAGAACCCGAACAACTCTTTCAGAAAAACTTTACCTAATAATCAGATATCATTGTGTGCTTTCAAAAGCACTGAAGTAGGTTCATTCTTTTGTCTTTTAAGTGAATACAGTGCATAAAAGCTTCTGGACCTACAAAATATGAAAAAAACCAAGGTTAAGAAACAGAGAACTATTCTCTGCACCACTCTCCATCCTTTGTATAATTTAATAATAATGAAAAATAATAATAAAATCCTGGACTGGTAACATCTTGGGCATTCACGTACATCTTTTTTTCACAGTTCTGTGGAAAATAAGAATTGATCAGGTTTTGTAGGATTTTGTTTTAGATGCGTTAAACTGTGTAGTAAGAATAAGGAAACATATTTCTCTCTAGAAGACAACTTTTGTGTCAGCTGCCCACCTCTCAGTACTTTATTTCAATCAGTGAGTTTTATCTTTTTTCTTGCAGGGGCTTTTTTTGGTTTGTTTACCACCACAAACTCTTGTGCTCTGCTTTCTTTTTAAGAGGGGACTCACAAGGTGAGGTATAAACAGTTTGACAAGAAAACCCCTTTGCCATGACATTTGGTATTTAAAGAGCAGTTAACAATTGTGATGAGGTAATTGGGTGCAGTGCCTACAAAACCAGAACCACATCATCACTCTGACATAATCTAGTTTATTTACCAAACATCCAGAGTATAGCGATGGATAGCAATATCTAGTCAAGCGTTTTTGTCCTACATACCGCATACTACATCCTGAAGCCATAGTCCCTGCTCTTCTGGTCCAGGTTAGACTGGCATCACAGGGCACAGCGACACTCATGCTGACCGCTGGATGTGTCCTAGTCCTCGCTAGCGGCCTGAACCCTCTAGCAAGAGTTCCACCTCAGGTTCAGCCTTTGACACAGTGTCTGAGGTCCACACATGGTATGCACTGATCTCACCTCCTGTTAGGTAACAGCTGTCCTCTCTGTTTATGGCATTATAGAATAAAACTAGAACATCAGCACATGTTGTTAATGGCCTTGCTAATCATGTAGCCTGAGACCACACTTTTTGACTTGCTCTATATCCAACAACAATTAGCAGTTTTCACCATTTTCATCAGGCTTTCTCTCACCCGCTATTCTCCAGCCTCAAATATGTTACAAAAGTGTGGAGTCAGCAAATGTCACATAACGTAACAAAGTTGCTCAGCATAAAACAACAGATTTTGCCACAGAAGTACCCCCAATATGGGCAAATTTTTGGTCTTGTTTGTTTTGAAAGATATCATGGAAAACAACTTTTAAAATAAACAAGGAGATAGCTTTAAAAAATGAAGCTTGATCAGGAGAAATAAGTTGGCAAGAAGCATAAAAAGTGCACAAAAGTTGAAGGTAGATTCTGGTGGTGGGTGCAAGATGTTTCTTAGTACTCTGTTACATGATAGAGTG
The DNA here is from genome assembly GCA_003993805.1 of Himantopus leucocephalus. Taxonomy (NCBI): domain Eukaryota; kingdom Metazoa; phylum Chordata; class Aves; order Charadriiformes; family Recurvirostridae; genus Himantopus; species Himantopus leucocephalus. The sequence continues at coordinate 78,511,405 of RSEF01000004.1, read as the reverse complement.
GTATGAATGTGTTAACTGTTCTACTTATTGATACGGTTTTCCAAATTCAAAGCAGCTTCATTTTCCAATAAATTATTTCAAGGTTCCATAGATTGTAAGTTTAAAAAGTGCTGACCTAAGTGAAATTCTGCAACAACTTTACATGTCACTGTGTAAGTTTTATCTACCAAAAAAATAAATCAGTTAACTACAACAGCCAATAGGTAACTACACCTAAAATTAAAAGTTCAGTCGTATTTATGATCCATCTATTTTAAGTTTTTACCCACAGAATAGTTGACAGATCAATTTTATCTATTTTCATAAGTCTACAAATTAATTGAGCTTTCTCTTAACATTCATGTTGAGTAGTCATGTAGTTTGTCAACATGTAGTTTGACTTCCATATTAAAAGGCCCATTCTTATAGCTTTTATTTCCATATATTTTTGAATATTCACTCAGTTTAGTTACATCATTCTAATCTATATCAGATCTAGGTCAATAACAATTTTTTTCTCAGCCTTAGTTTTCAAAATGCGTTTAAGTTTCTTCACAGCTCTTTGGTTCATACTTATACTAAAAAAAAAAACCCTCTTCCAAAAAATCTGTTTATATTACAGATCTAACTATAATAGTTGTTAAATTCTAAAGAATCTATAACAATAATGTATATGCTTTTGTGAACAGAATTGAGAGATATTTAGGTCTATTATAAAATGCATTCTCACCTATATTAAATCTCATTTTAATACCTCATTATATTCAATATAGAAAATGTAATTTTAAATAAGTTGCCGGCATCTTTGATATTAGTGCAAGTGGATTTTACCCATGTAATAAGATTTGCCTGTTTCCTCTTTTTGAGAGAGGGAAGTTTTTATTCCAATAGTCAACAACATAAAAAAGATTCTGTCACTTTGTTGTCAAAATACTCTGTGGCCATTTTAGCAAATAACTTAGGCTTTCTACTGTCTCTCTTAGGATATTGATCCAAGAATGATTTAAACATTATTTATGTCCAAGATTATTAAACATCTAGACTGTCAGAAATTAAAAAAAAAACAAATAAAAAAGCCTAGGTTATCCTACCTTTGGCAGGATGCTGCTCCAGCTCCTGTTGAATCCATGCAGGCTACCCTAAATAAGACAGGAATGTAATTTTTACATTTTAAATATGCTAAATCTTCCCAGAAGTTTCCAGTTCTCAGCTTCTCCTTTTTATAATCCACACTTCTGGCACTGCGTAGATTTTAAATGACTTTGTGATATTGCTTGTATTCCCAGTAATAACTCTTCACATCCGCTTTAAGTATTATGGGATTTCAGCACTTATTTATGTGTGACATCTCTTGCAAAAGAGAAAAAAAATAGAACTCAGAAACTTTCTTCATTACCCTGGAATTCTCTTCCTGCTGGCTGTAAGTATTATCTGCTATCATGAACTTAAAGTCATCCACTGTAAACTACAATCTGAAAGAAGTGAATTCTTTTTTACAAAGTGTCTTGAGACTTGTTATAACATGAAAATAACTTCCTGGTAGCTTCTTTGGGACAGATTGAATCCGTTTAGACTAGTTGATTCTATGTGTAGTTAAAGGTATATATCAACCATTGGTATGTGCTTTACTGCATTTTTCTTTACATGAACACATACATAGCATGTCAATTTATGCATTTATCTAGACACTCTGGTTGCTATTGCTTAAATTCTGCTATTACGAAGAAAGAATTCTGCAATTGGAAATCACCAACAAGAAGTTGCAAACATGAAAGACACACAGTGAACATTCATTGGGAGATACTCATTTGCTTCATCTGCATCAGAAGTGCCACTGAGATAAATATCAGAAGTAGAATTTGTACTTTCTTTTTAAAAATATATATCGACTTCTGCAAACATGTATACAATCCACCAAGGAACAGATAAACACAATAGATTCCCATGACTATATTGATTTGTTTGGACTACAAACGTCAAACAAATCTCTGATGAGATTAGTGAAACTAAATAAAATATCAAATGCTGGTTTTGCTTATTTTTGTTCCTACGGTGTTCTTAGTCAAAACCACTATGCTATACACCAGTGAATGGAGAAACACTTTCAGTGAATGCACATAGTATGGAAAATGGACAGCTGCACAGAGAAGGCAGAGAGCTGCTTAATTACTGGAAACAAGTGTTGAATCAAGGAGTCTTGAAAGCAGAATAATATGCTTTTAAGTTCAAGGACAAGTAGTAACAAATTATGTCAATCCAAATACTGATCTACTTCAGCCCCTTGGCATCTTCTGTTTTACTTTGGTTTCTAAATGAAGACACAAACACCTGTTCTTGCAGCAGGTGGTATTTGTTTATTATGGCTCTTCCTGCTGAGTTTTAATCAGCCTGCAGCTGCAGCATCCCGGGTAAGTAACAGTTTATAAGACCAGATTTTCATATATCAGCAGTATTGGTCCAGAAAAAAATGTTCATACTTCATTTCCATCATATGTTACCAATCATGTAATTTCCTTCTCACGCTCCAACTTGCTAATTAAAGAGTGAATTCATTTATAATGCTAGTAAATGAAGTTTTGAACATTGTGCCCTGAGAGTGATATTTGATTATGTTCTCCTATTGCAAGGTCTCCGGTTTTTGGAAGAATATTCCCAAACCTCTGCCAGTTTGTACTCTTGCCATTCTTTACTTTGAGAAGTATTGTTCAGGGAGAAGCAAGAAGCTTAAAAAAAAAGTCAAGAAACAAATTAACAATATGTAAATCTCTCAATTCAGATGCCATTGAAATAAAAAAAATGTACTCATGGGACAGAAGTAGGGTAAAAACTTTCTATACAGAACTGTAAGGTGAGAACACTGAAGCAATTATATGGAGGTATTATTAAGAAATTGTTCCTATATATTTAGATACATTTTAAAGTTTTGATCCTTATTAAACAGTGTCTTCTATTCAGCATGCTATATTAGTTATAGTTATTGACTGTCATTAATAGAATGAAGGCTTCAGACTGCTAGATGCTGTGCCAAAATGTTGTATTAATTTTGCTTATTATTAAAGCAACTTCTCGGTAAGACTTACAGAATACAAGAATTTGTTTAAAATACAGGAAGATAAGGGTTAAAAAGTGAGATCTTTACTGTGTGGAACGATCAATAGTTGTCTCGGTGCATCAGTTCAACTTTTAACTTTTAAGTTTCTTTATTTTTAATTTCAAGTGAAGTTTTAAGGAAGGAGTTGGAAAATAAGAAAAAGGCAAAAAACCCCCACCTTTTTCTGGGTATTTGAGAAATCCTTTTAGGAGGAGAAAAGGAAGAAAGTACACCACTTCAAAACCAAATAGAGTGACTACATGAAAAATCTCATGCAGATAAAATTGGATTACTAGTCTAAAATGGACTTCTGTGTTATCAAGAAAAGAAAGCTTTAATTTCTTCTATCAAAGTGAGATAAGATTATACCATGTCAGGAATTTCTACTTCTGTAATTGGCATTTTACAGCTGTAAAGAATTGTCTCTTCAAACAGATGACATAATGTCCTTCTAATCAAAGAAATCAGACTGAGCACAGAATATATGGTAAGTATAACACGAGAAAGGCAGGAAAATATGACATTCTAAGGTTTGCATACCATGGTATGGCTCTCAGTTTTTAGCAGTAAACTCAGGCCTTGTAAAATTGCCCAGATGAAGCTGAAAGTTGAAATATCATATAATCCCTGTGATGTTTCGTAGGGTGTGTTGTGTTTTGATAATATCTCACAGGCTAATCTATGGTATGCTTAGAAAGGCAAACACTACCTTACCTTGTATCACAGAAACATGAGATACAAAACAAATTGGAAAACAACCTATAAGTTGAGATTCACCCTCATAGTCAAAGTGTATTTATACAAGTTTTTCTGAATTCAGATCAGAAATATGTTTTTTAAGCAAGTTTTCTCATCATTCCTACTTACTGGGCTTGGCTTTCAGTTTTAGAATAAACAAACTAGATTCCTTCCAGCTGCAACTAAACTGATAGATATGCTCCAGAAGCACATCTAATGATCACAGGTATTCAGCTACTTAAACTAGCCTGAAGTAAAATCCTCTGAATTACACCCAATGCAGACATCGGCTTTCAGCAGCAACAGAATTTCTCCTGCTGCTGGAGGTAATTGAGATGAACCCAGCCAAACACTCTTGTTGATCACTGGACTTGATAGTGATAATCAAAGACTATAAGACTTGCTCTGTGTCATACCAACAATCCTCATCTCCAGTGAGAAAGGGAACATTATGGCTCTGTCCACTTCCCTTTGACCAGTATGAGGGAACAGCTTCCGGAGTTGTCTTAATGGTCCTTCTCTCTCTTTGACTCTCACTTGTCCTGGTTTGAGGTAAAACCAGACCAATTTTGGTCAGTAACTTTGCTTCTTAGCTGGGCCTCTT
>RSEF01000004.1:78463145-78506893 GCA_003993805.1 Himantopus leucocephalus | reverse complement strand
ATAATTTGTTGTATATCAGTTGCTAAGTAACGCAAAGCATACTTTACCACTTACCTTACTTTGTTTTGCCGTTTGCCATAATTTTTTGTATACCTAACCAATTATCATGAACCTAGTTGAGACATATATTAATCACTGTGGGAATCTAATAAATGTTTTTGTATGGACCTTGAGAGTTGTCTCACCTTAGTCCACACTGTTGGGGATTTGTGAATCTGAGTCACTTCCCCCCCGTCTCTTGTGAGTCGGGCATGACAGGGGGTCTGAGGAAACATGGATTTTAAAAATCATATAAAAATTATTTCACTTGCTCTTTATAAAGCAGTCTAACCTATAGCACAGTTATTTTTCTTAAGCTGGATAGTATTCCAAATAGCCTTGAATATCACATAAAGTTCAGATCTCAAATTTGGAAGTAAAGGATCTTTAGCACATATAACAATCCAGTCTCTCCTCCTTCATAAGCCATAGAACTTCATCTTGAATTGCTCGATTAAGTCAGAATTTACTTGAACAACAACACATCTTCCAGAAAGGTTTTAGTGATAGATTTATGATTAAACTATCAAAGTGGCATGCAGCTAAGACCTAGATGGCAATTTTATGAACAGTACCGTATTCCACATCACCTTCCTCTCTCAAGCCCAACAACTATATATCATGGTCACCTTTTGTTCAGTCTGAAGAAGGGTTTTAAATCAGTCGTCCGCAGCTATCCTGTAATAATTCAGCTATTCTATAACTGTGCACCTGAAAGGCTGCAACGCCTACAAACTGTATGCTTTCACGTTTTGTTTGGAAGTCAAATATTTCAGTGTCCTTTAAGCTTGCGCTTTCTTACTTTCTATATCTGCAATCTCACTTTTGCATGTGCAAGGGAAATCACTAGGTTTTCTGTGCACACCCTAAAAATCAGTTTCACAGGTGTCTTCTGCATAGAGATGGTAAATCACTGGATGGTAAGCTGAGCAATTAATAACAAAAGAAGTAGTACTGCATAAAACTCCATAAGTGTAAAAAAATATCTATGCCATATATCATCTTCTTCAAGAGAAAGTGGCCTACAGTCCTTCACAGTTCCTGCCCTTGGCTTATGAATCCACATTAACATATAATTTCTGCTTTGTTCACACCACACAAAACTTAGAAACTTCCAGAAAGCAGCCCAGATAATTCATATGTGTAACATCATAGAATCATAGAATCATGGAATGGTTTAGGTTGGAAAGCACCTTAAAAAAGTGTTAAAACTATGCAACCAAAAAGTCACAGATTTATTTTGAGTTCAGAAAAAGCACCACATAGCTTCTGGTCCAGCATTGTAAGAAAACCGCTGGATTACACGTAGTTATTCATTTCAATAGCAGACGTAGAGCAACATTGTGCCCGTTCTCCCTCCCTCCTCGCCCCTGCATTCCACATGTAAAGTATCACACTGCATTTATCAGAAGTCTAGATATCATATTAAGAAAAAAGAAATCTCCATTTCTCCACTGTTTCCTTATTCCCAAGGAGTACATTGTAATCCATAGTCTACAAACACTTCAAAAAATGTTTTAAGACTTAAAGAATATTGCTTGTAAAGTGCACAACAACATTTAGTTCTGAAAATAAATCTCCTTAAGCTAAGCAATTTTTTTTGGAAGGAACATAAATACACCTATATCTGCTAAGAAGTCGGACATGAGGTACTTAAGTGCTTTCTAAAGCCATTTGGTCTCTTAAGTGCCAAGATAATTGTAGTGAAATTCTAAAGCATACTGTTGATGGCATTGCACCAGAGAGGAACAATAGCATAGCGATTTTCTTAAGAAAGATAATAGTGATTCTCTAACAGCTATGGCAATGTGTAACAAAGACATATATATTGATTTCTCCTAACTCGAGACTTTATCCTGAAGAGACTGGGATCAAATTAATCCATTTGAAAAAGTATTAAAGTCCCTCTAAAATAAAGACTGCAACAAAGTGTTTTTATATTCTTTATTTACTATAAAAACAACAAGCCTATGCAGCATCAGTTATCTTTCTGTGTTTTTTTCTATACTTGGCATATAGGAAAGCATAGTGTGTGTTTAAGCCATGAATAAATTGTAATGGTTCTTCATATTGTTATATAACATTAGAGAGTCAGAAACTTTCATATATTTTTTTTTTTTAATTAACTGGAATTAGTAGTTTAAATGCTTTCCAGTAGGTCATCGCTGGGTGAACATATCTGAAGACACAGGTTTAATGATGGTAGAGCAATTACATTAGATTTCTTTAACCACAACAGACATTTATATTAAGTGGTTTAAGTATTGTTAATTAGTCACAGCATTTCCATATGAAAATAAAAATTCCACTTGACATTTCTAGAGCACCGCTTGGTAGTGGATTTTAGAGTGATCTAGCAACAGCAAATTTCTTTAGAATCTGAAGTTCCACAGTTTATTAGTATAACAGGTCAAAATTTTCCTAGTTGTCACACAGAAAGCCACCACAGCATCACGTCAGGGAAATCAGTACCAGTTTTATCTCAAGCACTCTCCAGCTAAGCAATACAGCACAGATATATAGACTGTTATACATCCGAACCGGCTGTGCTCTGAGCCAGCACCAGTCCAAAAACCAGCTTGACCCCAATGAAACAATACCAAGCTGAACACTAGATGTAGGATGCTCACCTATATTTCCTTAAAACATATTAAGTACATTCCAGAAGAGAGCGGGATTGCATAACCAACTATGGTTATGACTATACCAGAGAGAAAAACAATTGTTTGAAGCTATCCACATAGTCATGCTTTCTCAGGCAGCAGGAAACTCAAATGCATGCCACTAATTCTAGAGGACCTGCTGTCTACTGCTCCACTGCTCCCTGATCTGATGCCATCTAACTAAATTTTCCATCTTTTTAGTTCAAAAGCGAGGGGAACCAGAGTCTAAGGTTCTCTACATCTGAATATACATCCTGTCTATTTTCTCTCTCCTTTTTTTTTTTTTTTTAACCCTACATCCTCTGTTTCTTCTCACGAGGTTTTCCCACAGTTTCTATTAACCTTTATATTGGAATAACCTTCCTTTTTCTCCTCCCTTTCTATTTTAATAACATTCTTTCTTCCTGGATAACAGCTGTTTTCACGTGACTGATGAGTGACACATGAGTTTGATACTTCCTTTATTAGCTCCTTCCTGACTACTGTGTTTGAGGATGGTGTGATTTAATCACAGAATTATGATTATATACTTTAATGTTTTTTGAGCTTTCAAGACAGAGTGGTGTTGCAAAAAAAAAAAAGTGAACACTTCTTGATTGTTTTGAGTGTGTGGAGACTTAAAGTGACTTCATTCATTAATAAACGGAAATAAATTTAAATGCTATGTAAAATCAGGTGTATCACCATGATGAAGGTGATAGTATACTTTTGACATGCATCCAAACTGACATTAAAGACCAGTAAATTATGATTCTGTAACGTGTTTTCTGGTTGGGTCAGTATATAAAGAACTCAAAAAGCATTGAGCCATACATTGCAGTTAATAGGAAAACACAAAATGAGACTAGTAGGTGGAATTATATTCAGACGAGTTGTATATAAATCGTAGAGGAAGACTACCCTATTTATATTAGGTATCATATGAAGTGCAATGGCATGGCATGCTTCAGAAAAGCAAAGAACATAGGGTTGTGGGGTTTTGCTAATATCTACTTTTTTTTTCTTTGCAAAAGCACTGGAAAAACTGAAGTATTGTGGTCCTGCAAAACTTGGAAACTGCTAAAAAATAAAATCCCTTAGTGCACTGGAATTTTTTAAGGCAAAGTCCATTAAAGTACATGGATAACTAAAATTTTTGTACAGAATTTCCAAGGCTAATAAAATCTGTTATGGTCACGGAATAGTGACCTTCTGAATAATGCAGGTTGTTGACCCGTGTCTACTAATTTTTTCATCAAACATTTCTAATAGTATCTGTCTCAGCTATCCTGATCTAAAGCCTTCAAATAATACATATTCTACTGCTTCCACATAAGCTGTTTCAGTGATTAGAATATTTGATCATATTGAGCTGATGTTATTGAAATTTGTTTATCTTCTAGAAGTTGGGTTGCCACGTTCTATAGGCCAGTACGCTGTCAGCAATCTGGTTCTTATGTGTGCTTGTAGACATTGATCAAGTCATCTCTACGTAAAGTAAAAGTCTGTTTCTTGCTATTAAACATGGTTTCCTTCACTTCATATTAGTGCTATAGTTCTTTTAGCTATAACCTCTCCGGTTTCTCAAGCTGTCATATCCCATATTGGTCTCATTAATGTAACGTACAAAAGTAATACAACATCAAAATTCCTACTTTACATTTTCATTTAAGGGAATTTAAAATATAATTCATATATTGTGTTGTCTTCCGGTGTTACAGCATCAGATAAAGATCAAATGGTCAACTGCTTATCAACCATGACCTTAAGTCCTTTTTCATATTTTATATTTGTAACAGTCACTTTAAAAATATCTTTAAGTAAAAAAAAAAAACTAAAAATTAGGCCACCTGTCAATATCAGTTTAATTCTAAGTAATGTGGTGATACAGCATATTTTTGTGATAATGTGTGATCCACCACAACAATAAAAAAAAGAGAAAGCCCAGTTCTGCAACACCTTAATGGAAGTACTCATTTTCATAAGACAGCAATAATGGGCCCCAGCAAATTGTTATACAAAGAAAATGGAAAGTGTCAGGTTCAGTTTTTTCTAAATAATAATAATAATAATTAATAAATAATAATAATAATTTTCAGGTTAATATAAATTGTAAGTTAGCTCTTATAAGAAGATTTCTGCTTAGCTTCAGCAACTACAAATGTCTGGAGAATCAATTCTTCAATATAACATGGACTATCCCTCAAGCAAAGTACAGAGTACCAAGGGAGTGTCACTGTAAATACAAGTTTCTGTATGGGGCAATTGCAAAGAACATGCTTTCTTCTCATGAATACAGCAATAATTTTGGTTGGGATTCTTTTTTCACTCAAAAATACAGAATTAAAAATCTTTGCACTCTTTGGAACGTCATTCCATGAAAAAAATTAAAAGCCAGCATTTTATTCCTGTATTTTATGAAAGCAATTGTTCAAAATTTGGCAATTTTTTCCATGAATTTGGAAGATAGACAGAATTCCATTCAGATTATTTTTTACATAAAGTTTTACTAAATGTATAGGTCTTACTACAAGTGAGTAAGAAGCCTTAAGGATTGTAAAATCCAGTGAAATAAATTGTGCTCCTGAAAATGTGCTAGAAGAAATGTGCGAGAAGAAATGTTAAAAGGATGAGTATATACATGATTGAAAAAATAATGAAAAAATAAAAAAGGGGAAAAGCTCAGACTTTTGCTCATGCTGTTCTGCTTGTGTCTTTGATTTTTAGTACTGACCCGTAAGGCATATTTGGGAAATTTACTTCTGCTACTGTTTACACCAACAAAAGTAAGGTCAAGCAAACTGACTGAAGACGACTTCAAGTTATCATTACAAAACAAGTTCAGAGAGATTCCTTTAGCTTTATTTTCTTTAACGCCTAACACCTACAGAATTACCATTTTGGGACTACCAGATTGCAAATGTTTACATATTCAACAGAGTTTGACTCAGTACTTGGGATTGCTCACACGGTACTCACACATAGGCTCCTGAAGATGTTAATATTTTTATTCCTCCTTAATAGTTATAGGTAAATTTAATATTAATACTCCCATATATTCTAAATTATTCAAAGAGAAGCGCTTACAACAAGTGCAAACTTTAGAAAAAGAGCTAGACAACAGAGCAAACACAGGAAAAACACTGGATAGCCCTCAGTCAACAACTGGGAATCTTAAATAGGCAAGGAAAGGCAAGCGTCCTTTAATTTTGATGTTTCCATGTAGATTCTTCAGTGCTATAAGAAATCTCTGTTCTGCCTCTTCCTGATAAAGAGGAACACATATACATACATTATATGTACACAAGCATAAATGTACACTGTATATACTCAGCTTGGAGGAAAAGCTCATGAATGGATAATACTACTTAAAACTTCAGAAACACTTGACTTATGTTCTGTGTTTAAACACAAGCTCAGATCTGAAGTATTTGCTCAACATTTCTGTTAATTTAATCTTGATTTTTTCTTTAACTTTTATTATTTATTTTTTGCTTATAACATAAATATATATTCCTTAAATTTTGCCCAAGATTTGCCCCATGCAAATCTTGATTAGCGTAACATTATAAAGTGTTAAAACATATGAACAGGCTGGAAACATATAGTGCTAGGTTACGCTATTAGTCTAATAGGTTATTCTATTTTTAATAACTTCCCTCCAGTCATGACCATTAGTGATATTCACCCAGTAATAGACTTACAGATGTTATTTATCTCAAAGTTTGCTTCAGCCTCATTCTTTGGGTCATTGTTGGTATCTATGTCTCCCCCACTCTATCTCACATTCTCATGAACATATTAATTTTCCCTTCTTCAGTTCCCTTGATGCTTTCCCATATTTCTGCATTTAAATGTAAGAAACTTACAATATTGATTTCTTTTCTATACAATCTCTACAAGCATACATTTCATGTGAACGTCTTTCATTTATTTCTCCCTCTTCTTTAGCCCAAGCACTTATAAAGAACTACTAAGGGAAATGGAAGAGATTATTTTTTCTTTTTTTGTCTTCTTTTTTTAATTTAAATTAAACTTACATAATTATTTTATTCTTCCCTTCTGCAGTTCTCTGGCATGGCTTGGTGCCACCTTCTTTATTATTGACAACTCTGTCTTCTTGGCTTACAGCACATGAGGACTTTATCTGGGAGTACAGAGTTTTGAATATGTTCTGAAATCCATAGTGAATTTAAACTTAGGAAAAGTGTGAATCATCACATTTGCTAGCATTTCCAAAATAAAAATGATCACTCTACCATCATTGTTGCAAAACCGGTAATACTGTCTACTGTTTGCTACCAATATTTTACAAAACCTATCTTGTTCAGCTGTCATAAGATATAAAATAATCACTACTACTTTGAAAAAAAAAATATGTTCCTTTGCTTAACAGTTTCCCTGAAGAGATTTTGCTGGTTTGTTTTTANCGGTAATACTGTCTACTGTTTGCTACCAATATTTTACAAAACCTATCTTGTTCAGCTGTCATAAGATGTAAAATAATCACTACTACTTTGCTTAACAGTTTCCCTGAAGAGTTTTTGCTCGTTTGTTTTTATNATATGTTCCTTTGCTTAACAGTTTCCCTGAAGAGATTTTGCTGGTTTGTTTTTATTTTTTTTCTTTTAAGTTACTTCTTTATTGTCAGCAGTTCATAGAATTAAATGTCTTCTTATTAAACTTAACTATTGAAGAATAACCTTGTTTGCTTTTGACACATTTTAAAATATCTCATTGTGACTGCCTCTATCATTCTAAATATAAGTATCTTTACTGGCTTATCACTTATTTCATTTTTACATAGCACTCTAAGNTCTGGGTGTGCAGAATACCATACCACTTCTAGTCGTGTATCTTATTGTTCATTGGACTGGGTCTGACTGGAGTGAAGTCTTCATAGCAGTCCCTATGGTGCTGTGCTTTGCATTTGTGGCTAATACAGTGTTGATAAAACACCAATGTTTTGGCTGCTGCTGAACAGTACTTGCACAGTGTCAAGGTTTTCTCTCTCTTTCCCCCTCCAAAAGGGAGTGGGCTGGGAGTAGGCTGGAAGCTGGGATGGGACGCAGCTGGGACAGCTGACCCTAAATAATCAAAGGGATTTCCCATAGAATATGATGTCATGCTCAGCAATAAAGGCTCTGAGAAATGTAGAGGAAGGAGGGATGTTCATGGTTACCACATCTGTCTTCCCAATGAATTGCTACACGTGCTGAGACTCTTCCTTCCAGGCAAGGGCTTTTACTTTTCTTGTTTAACAGTCATTATCTTGATGGGCAGTGATTGAAAGGAAGTATAGGTGTTTGGTTGTATATTGGGTTTATGTGGGGAAAGGTTTTGGTAGCAGGCAGGGGGACTGCAGGGGCGGCTTCTGTGAGAAGGCAGACACGTCAGACAGAGCCAGTTCCAGCCAGCTCCAAGACAGACCCACCACTGGCCAAAGCTGAGTCCATCAGCAATGTTGGTAGCACCTCAGTGATAACATATTTAAAGAAAGGGTAAAAAAATACTGTGCAAAAGCATCTGGGAGAGAGGAGTGAGGATATTTGCAAGAAACAACCCTGCAGACGCTAAGGTCAGTGAAGAAGGAGGGGGAGGGAATGCTCCAGGTGCCAGAGCACAGATTCCCCTGCAGCCTGTGGTGAATGCCATGGTGACACGGGTGGTCCCCCTGTAGCCAGTGGAGGTCCAGAGTGGAGCAGATAGCCACTCTGAAGCCCACAGAGGATGCCACGCCAGAGCAGGTGGATGTGCCCCAACGGAAGCTGTGACCCCATGGAGAGCCCTCACTGGAGCAGGCTCCTGGCAGGACCTGTGATGTTGCAGGGGAGCCACGCTGGAGCAGTCTGTTCCTGAGTGACTGAACCCTGTGGAAAGGACCCATGCTGGAGCATTTCTTGAAGAACTGCAGCCCATGGGAAGGACCCGCATATGAGAAGTCCATGAAGGACTGTCTCCCATGGGAGGGACCCCACGCTGGAGCTGTGGAAGAGCATGAGGAAGAAGGAGAGGCAGAGACAAAGAGTTATGAACTGACTGCAACCTCCTTCGCCTATCCTCTGCATCACTTGGAGGGAGGAGGTAGAGAAGTTGAGCACAAATTTGAGCCAGAGAAGATGGGAAGGTTGGGGAACAGTGTTTTTAGATTTGTTCTTACTTCTCATTACCCCACTCTCTTATTAATCGGTAATAAATTAAATTAACTTTCCCCAAGCATAGTCTGTTTTGCCCATGATGGTAACTGATGAGGCATTTCCCTGTCGTTATCTCAACCCATGAGCTTTACATCATATGTTCTCCCCCTGTCCTGTCAAAGAAGACCAAGTCAACCCACCTCAGGTTGCTGGCTGGGATCAACCTACTACATTTATAAAAGCAAGGATGCAAGTATCACAGAAGTTGTTCTCTAGAATTGTATCAAGGCATAACACTGAGAAAATTCAAGAGGAAAGTACTTCAGTACTCAAGACTTCAGTACACAGGCCATCGTGACTTTGTAAGTACTGTAGGTTTTGCTTCGGAAGTTAGAAAGTTGCATAGAGAATGTAGCAAGTATATAACAACCAACCAATAAACAAGAAGGTCCAGTTGTTAAAATCACATAGAAAGGTAAAGAACTGTCACAGGATGCTGATCAGTCAAGCCATCTAAAATAGAACTTTTGTAATTTGTAACTATATTACCTTTTTCTGGAGGGATAGCTTATCCCACCTAAGAGAGATCTTCCTGAGTAAGACACAGTAAACAAAACCAATTATTAGAGCCAATGATTTGTGCAGTTTGGAGAATAAATAAAGATGTGGGAATGAGATCGGCATGAAGACTAATCCTCACTGTGACTGAGTTTGCAAAATGCTTGTGCAGTTTCTGTATCTGGAGTAAGTATTTCACTTCATGGGGAGGATATGGCAAAAACTCATATAGTATGACGCTAAAGGAGAACCTCATGAATAAAATAGTAATTCTGCATTTTGGTTAGAACTTTTGACACTATGCAGAAATACATGTTACAATTATGCATTGAATTGTGAAGATAATGAGAAATACTATACAGCTGCCTTGCTTTCTCAATATTTATTACGTTCCTTATTACAATCACACAGAAACCATGTTTCCCTCACTTTACATGTATATATACACACAGACAAATACCAATACATCTATATATGTGTCTACAGATATTACATATGTACATACATATATATGTGTATGTACATGTGTATATATAGAAGCATATATACACAGCTGCAAATGCTCCCTTTCCTTTGGCACACAGCATGGCTGTAAGTTTAGTATATCTTCCAGAGAAAAAAGTCTATCAGCTTTCCATCCCAAATCGAAAATAAACAACAACAAAATTTCTACAGAGGTCTAATCTTAAACAAGAAACCAAACAAATAAACAAAAAACCTGAAACTGTTAAAAAAAATTACGTAAACCTTAAAGAAGCAGAGATTTTTGAACAGACTTTCTTCTATTGGCTTGGTGCCTGGGCTTGCCAGAGCATTCTGGTCCAAATTTTGCCAGCGCCTATCTACTCCGGTCCTGCAAATACTACAAAGAGAGGCTAACATGACTGTAAACAACAATCCAGGTAAAATAGGATTTTAATCTCTAAGACTGAATGGTTTAAATAAAATTCTGAGTTAAATCTGAACATCTGGATTATCTACCTATAATAATCTGGTGGAAGATTTCTTTTAGTTGGGAATCTGTTCTCCATCAATATTTTATCGTATGAGGCAAGACCACTTCAGTGTCCTGGCTTGTTTCAGCTTGTTACTTGTCATAAGCCTACAGCTGCCATGGGAAAAAAAAAAAAGGAAAAAGTATATGAGGAAGTCAATATTGGCTTAGGAAAAATACTTTTTTTAACTTCTACAAAAGGAACTCCTTTTGAAAACTAAAATATCTGGAGACAAAAGTGAAAAAAACCTCACAAAACTGAATACACAAGGCTGATTATTTTTCTCCTTCTACATGGGTATAACATAGCTAATTACAAGCCTGAATCCCTTTCAGAAATAAAATGTTATTTCTATTAACTTTCTGTGGGACTTCTGTGGGACATGAATCACTAATTCTCTTTAACCTCATGAGTAACAATGCTTTTTCTCTGGTTCTTTTTTTTCCATATCGTTGATTACATTATGACCCGTTGAAAGAAAAACTATTTCTGAGTGTTCGTTTGGAGTTTACTTAGAATAGTAGGGTTGGAATCTACATGAGAATTTTTAGAAAACAATAATAATGAAGTATATTTGCCATTTGTTTTTTTATCAACATATCCAGGTATGTAGGAATTTTCACTTAAAGAAAATAGAGTAACTTCTCAAGATATATGCCCTTGATATATTCTAAGTGGCATATTCAGCTGGTCTTGTGAAATTTTAATCGGAAAACTGTTTTGCACTGACACATTTCTAATTATATTAAGGATCTGCTTTTCAAATAAAGATCTAAATTAACAGATATTAACACAGACCAATTCAAATTTGCCTCAAGTGTATTCTTAACCTAACATGTCAAACCTATCACTATGGTGAGCTGTTCTATTATGACTTTTTTGTTTGTCTTAATGAAAAGGATGGCTTTTCTATTAAAAATAATAGGAAGAAATAAAAATTCTTTAAAGTGCAATGTGCAATAAAAGATATACCGTGTTGTCGCAGATGGGAATATTTGACACGGTTATGATTTAACAGCAATTCAAAATTTGTTAGTGATTTAAGGTAGATTTGAGAGGTTGATTTTTAGCAGCACGTAGTAATTAACCGGTATAGACGTTTGCAAAGTGATTTAACAAAATAGTTGAATAGCAACTTAATTACAGATGCAAAGATGACAGGATTCACACTAACCTACTATAAGGTATTCCAAATCAATACATACACATATGGGCAAAACTACAGATCTCAAATTAATACATATACATATAAGCAAAACATACAAGCGTGCGCGCACACACAAACAGGTCTCTGATTGGTGGAATCAGGAATCTCTTAATAGTGGATGACTCTAACAAGCTCATGGGTACCGTTTTTAACTTCTACGCGTGCATGGACAAATGGAAGAACATCCACATCCATAAAGCTAATGTGTATATCACAAACCTAGAGGTGGAGAGGTTGATGAAAGAGAGGCTAACCTATAGTCAAAATTTCCCTTTCCCAAGTTTAGGGTAAATACGATGCATCAGCATTCTTCAATGGGCGGTAGTTGATGCTCAAGAGGGATTGCCTTGCCTTGGCCTTCTAATCCTCAAGGTGTCTGCCTGAGCAGCATCCCAACTCAGGGGAGGTACTGGCCACAGACTGATGTGATCCAGAAGAGCTCAAAAGGTCTTTACTAGAATCGCTACTTAGAGGATCCAAGATAACTGTCAGGTACTTTTCCACTCTGGCCCAGCTTAGACAATGGAATATTCCGGTACTTTCCACCAGTTATGCAAGCCCAGAACTTGCGAGATCTTGGGATCCTGGTATCGCCCCCTCTGTGGCCATGATCCATACAATGTCAGGAGTGATCGATTGTAGCTATTATATTCAAACAGTAGGAGCCACGGGGATCAGGCACACTATTGTGTTCTGGTCTGTTGCTCTCCACCTTTTTCTTTCTTTCATGTTAGACCATTGTGTTACATTCTGGTCCAGTATATTATGTGGCCCAGGTGGGGAGGAAATCCTGCCAAGTACCGAGTGGCCTAAAGGGACAGGGGGGACAGGTTGCATAACCACACATGTCTGGATTAGTATATTATTATTAAATGTCATCAAGCTTTTTTGACATATTTATATAATACAAATGTTTGTATGCACTTTCTACTTTGGGAAGAATAGGTTATGTAAGCTGAGAAATATTCCAGATATGGCCTTATGTCTCATAAGTACATAACGAGCATTCTTGTACAATTATTTTGATAATTAAATATTCTGCCAAATTACATTCTAGAAACAGCTTTTGTTATTGTTTCTACAAGCAACCCAATAAACTGGAACAATTGGCATTGTCAGAGAAGATTACCGGACCTCATGTGTATTGCAAGAGAGCAGAATGTGGCTGAAAGAAACAAAACATATACAAAAGAAGTTACACTGTTTGCTTCTTCTATAGAAACTAGGAAGTTTTTCTACTTCATTCAACTGACTTTGTTAGAGAATGGGAAAATTTGCTGCTACTATTAAAGAAAAGCTGTTGTTTAGAATTCTTTATTCTAACAAAACTAACCAGTAGTCTACATGGTATTGTAAACCATCTAGAGCTGACACCAAGACTCCAAGCAGTTTAGGCTCAGATGTGACACATATTTGACCTAACATTTAATTTCTATATAATGGTTGAAGGCAATGATCTCTGATGTTTGTACAAGTAGCTAGAATGAGTAAAAACAATAGCAGCAAATTAGTATGGAAAGATAATGAATAGACAACTCTTTGAGAGGCAGAGAGCCATAAGAGAAACAAAAGAGAAAGATTGGGATGTTAAGGTGGCACAAATAGGCATTTCCTAAGAAAATAGTTTTCAGGAAAGCTGTCAAATAGTTAGGAAGAAAAACAGACAGAACAGATATTTCTAAAAAGTTGTGAAATATTTACAAAAACCAAATTTCTTACTGTTTTTTACTGGAGACCTCATAACAAAATGGTGGTCCTGGGTGTCCTTAAATTTAGCTGGGCTACTTCATATTCCTAGAAGACCACTGTACCAAGGATTGTATTAGACTGTTAAATTGCATCTCAGCAGATGTGGGAACATGGCATGACAAAACTTGAGAAGACCTAGACTACAGAAACAATTTGGAAGTGGTTTAGATTTACATGTTTCAAAGTCAGAGATGTTTACAAGGAAGTGGTCTAAAATTCTAAGTTCTAAACAAAGTCTTTACATGCAAAACCTTAGTTTTATTGAAAAGCAAGATTCAAGGGTTTTTCATGACTTTTTTTTTTATTTTAGATAGGTTTGAAAATGTTGTTTTCTTATTTTGTTCACGCCTTAGAAATCTCTTGTTGATCATTTCCCTTTTCTGCATCCTAGAAACGCATTATGTGTTCATTGCACTTTTGAAAACAGAGGAGGAACTTCCATTAACAGACAGAATGTTCTGTTATGCTGTGCATTTATTTTTCTTTTTTATTATTCAATGTTCTTTGCAAAAAAAAAGTATTGTATGACTCAGCAGAGAAAGTGAGGCTTTCTGTAATTAAAAACAAAAAAAGTAATGCAATTCGTTTACGGTTGAGTGCTGGTTTTGGCTGGGGTAGAGTTAATTTTCTTCATAGTAGCTACTATGGAGCTATGTTTTGGATTTGTGCAGGAAACGGTGTTGATAATACTGGGATGTTTTAGCCATTGCTGAGCAGTGCTTACACAGAGTCAAGGCCTTTTCTGCTCCTCATATTGCCCCACCAGTGAGTAGGCTGAGGGTGCACAAAAAGTTGGGAGGAGACACAGCCGGGACAGCTGACTCCAACTGACCAAAGGGTTATTCCACACCATATGACATCATGCTCAGCGTATAAAGTGGGGGAAGAAGAAGAAAGGGCGGGATGTTTGGAGTTATGGCGTTTGTTGTCCCAAGTAACTGTTATGCACGATGGAGCCCTGCTGTCCTGAAGATGGCTGGACACCTGCCTGCCGATGGGAAGTAGTGAATGAATTCCTTTTTTTGCTTTGCTTGTGTGTGTGAGTTTTGTTTTACCTATTAAAATGTCTTTATCTCAACCCATGATTTCTCTCACTTTCTCTTTACTGATTGTCTCCCCCATCTTACTGGGGAGTGAGTGGCTTTGGGTGCTTAGTTAAACCGCAACAGGTTGCTTCAGAAGAAGGCAATGATCAGGATGGAAAATTAGAGTAGTGTGTCATAGGTTTAATGAGGAACAGAACTGACTAAGAAATTATCCCAAATGTGGAAATGCACACTTAGGATCTATCTTAGGCTGTGTAGCGTGATGCTCATTTGTAAATTACAAATAAGCCAAAAGGAAGTCTTTATGCAAGTGAGTTAAGTTTGTAATGCCAATAGCTATGCCACTAAACACTTGCATAAATTAATTCCAGAACTCTAAAATAAGAGTCAAGAAATATCAAAACAATAAATGCTGCAGCCAGAATGTTAAGGGAAAAACAGTAACACCATTGATTTGTAATAACACGCTAAAGCTTTCCATATAAATAACAAAGATAATTTGTCCTTTCAGGCTTTGCAAGCAACAATCTCGAGCTTTTGACAGGACTGCAAACAACTCTTAGTTGGTAATAATATCAAGATATTTTAAACAAA
Source organism: Himantopus leucocephalus (assembly GCA_003993805.1). Taxonomy (NCBI): domain Eukaryota; kingdom Metazoa; phylum Chordata; class Aves; order Charadriiformes; family Recurvirostridae; genus Himantopus; species Himantopus leucocephalus. The sequence goes on along the minus strand of RSEF01000004.1, from coordinate 78,491,926 downwards.
CATTAGAAAAAATAATAACACATTATGCTCTGTTGCAGGAAAATCAAAGTAACACTAAATTAGATGAAAAATTGTGGGAGGAATTTCTGGGAAAGATAATATATATTTTCTTATTTTATGGATCTGAGGTTTGGATCCAGTGGGGTATGTTTGCAAACAAAGCTGAAATATGTAGATATAGATGTGTGGATCATGTGTGTTACAGGAGGAAGAGGACACAGACTCATATCTTTATAATAGGACTATTATGAAGGGTTCCAGCTTTAGACCTTAGGCTATAGCTTATTTCTGTATTCCTAAGGATGTAGATGCCTCTGTTCTGTACACATCTCTTTCCTTTCCCTCCCAAATTTCCACTGTCTCCTTCCTGTTTCTCCAAAGTATTTTTTTCCTTGTACCTTCCTTGATGAAAAGCATGTTCCTACAGTCTTCCATCAGCCTAAATACTCATTTTTTTTCCTTCAAACCTATTTTATCCTTGCATTCTCCTTCAAGAGGCTTTCTGTGTTCTGTTGCTTGCCTTGAGCTCCTTTTTAATTTCTTACCGACTGGGCATAGGTGCTGGCCCAGTGAGTGATAGCTAATTAGAATAGAATGGACTGGACTGGACTGGACTGGACTAGAATAGAATAGAATAGTTCAGTTGGAAGGGATCTACAACATTCATCTAGTCCAAATCCCTGACCATTTCAGGGCTGACCAAATGTTAAAGCATGTTATTAAGGGTATTGTCCAATAGTGACAAGCACGGGTCATCACCCACCTATCTAGGAAGCCTGTTCCAGTGTTTGACCACCCTCTTGGTAAGGAAATGGTTCCTAATGTCCAGTCTGAACCTCCCCTGATGCAGCTTTGAACCTTTTCCACATGTCCTGTCACTGAATACCAGGGAAAAGAGATTGGCGCCTCCCTCTTCACTTCCCCTCCTCAGGAAGCTGTAGAGAGCGATGAGGTCACCCCTTAGCCTCCTTTTCTGCAAACTAGACAAACCCAAAGTCCTCAGCCACTCCTCACAGGACATGCCTTCCAGCCCTTCCACCAGCTTTGTTGCCCTCCTCTGGACGCATTCAAGTACCTGAATACCCTCCTTAAATTGTGGGGCCCAGAACTGCACGCAGTACTCAAGGTGAGGCCACACCAACACTAAATACAGCGGAATAATCCCCTCTTTTGAGTGGCTGGTTATACTATGTTTGATGCACCCCAGGATGCAGTTTGCCTTCTTGGCTGCCAGGGCACACTGCTGCCTGGTATTGAGTGTGCTGTCAAAGAGCACCCCAAGATCCCTTTCTGCAGGACTGCTCTCCAGCTCCTCCCCTCCCAATTTATAACTTGTACCCAGCATTAGTCTGTCCCATGTGCAGAATAAGGCATTTGGACTTGTGAAATTTCGTGCCGTTACTGATTGCCAAGGTCTCCTGTCCCTTGAGAGAGTCAACGGCACCTCCCAGTTTAGTACCATCAGCAAACATTGCTAATGTTGCATTCAACTCCTGCCTCCAGATCATTGAAAAAATATTGAACAGAACTGGCCCTAGAATTGAACCCTGAGGACTACTGCTGGTGACTGCTGGGGACTCGATGTAGTCCCATTTACTACAACGCTTTGAGCCCTGCTGTTCACCCAGTTCTTCGCTCAGCAGACAGTACTTGTTCATTTCACAATTGGACAACTTGTGCAGAAGGATGCTGTGAGGGACAGTATCAAAAGCCTTACTAAAATCCACAAAAACTACTTTTTGAAGTAAATTTTTCTGCCATTTGGTAATTTTCAAGTAATTCTTTGTGCCATCAACTTTGTTCCTCACTCTTCTGTGATGTAGGCAGATAGAGGCAGCTAATCTGTTCCGAAAAAAGCACCTGTGATTCTGGTTAGCTGAGAAGCAGAAAAAATCATTTGTGGCTCTATCTGTAGCTGCTTCTTTCCTTAAGCAGGGAATGCTCTGAATTAGCTTGTGTAAAACTGTGCATCTATACTGATGTAACACATCTACACAGCATTTGATCTGGCTCAGGTATACCAGCTCTGTGGTACGTTACAAACTGTGGATATTTACTAAGCAGCCTCAGGGCTCAGACAAATGATCAAGTCATCCAAATCATCTGAGCTAATTAATTGGCTATGTTCGTAGTTCACCTCTGAAAAATGTGAAGTGAAATGACATCCTAATGAAAGAAGGTTAAGACATTCTATCTCAGTTTGATACAGCCAAATACCATTTTTTTTAATTCAGGCTAGCTCATCACCCAAGATAGACCAGATATTAGCCTGAGTCTTCAGGCTACCCTTCATGTAGGTGGGTCTACCCGTTGGGTGTAGTGGCAACGGTACAAATGCCTCTGCTCTTCTATATGGGCTCAAATATGAAATTGTCTGAGGACTTTGATTAAAAATTATAATTTTAATATCTTTGTTTCTTTTAAGCTGCTGGACATTATCATTTCAGAGAAAAGCTGAGGTACAGAAGCCTGAAAAAATGAGACAAATAAGCCCAAGTAACACTTCCAAAATTGTTTTTTAAAGTAATCCCACAATTTTCAATACAGTCCCACAGTTCTGATGACACTGATGTGATTTTGAGATTTCTGGAAGTTTTTTACACCAAGTTTTGGCTTTTTTTTACCTGTGCATCTCATTCATTACAAAAATATCTCATTCTGGTACAGCAGAGCCTTCCCTAGCCTGAAAGAAACTCATTAAAGAATGGAAAATAATAATAGAGTACACGGATTTTCTGCTAGTGGACACCGTCAATATCTGCCATATCCAGGTTTGTAACATCATGATACCACTGGAAAAGTGTTGTAGGTATTCTTCTCTGTATGAACAAGTATAGCTTGGGCAAAACTTCTGCATCGCTTCCAGAAGGAAAAAAGAACACGACTAACTTATGCAGCTTTCTTAGGTAAATATTTGAAAAACACAAAAGAACTCTATCGAGGTAGGTGATGAGCAGATCTAAGTGAACTGTTTCATCAAGCAACTGAAAATCCTCCTCAAGGATCAGGGGCTAATAGAGCTGCATATGTAAGGAAAGCTTTCTTTTCACATGGACCTATGAGACGTTCTGTATCCCAAGACAGTAACTAAAAATAGAAGAGATATTGCATATGAAAATAGTATTAAATTTTCTGAATACTGTCTGTAAGACAGGAAATGGTACTTGAAAGCATTTTTTTCATTTTGCAGTGTTGCCATAATGGTTTAATTTCATTGACTGCGTTATTTGAATACTTCAGTCTTTCAGGTGAAAAGAAAGCATATTGAATCTGAGACCATAACAAGGGAACATGATTTCAAATCCAACTCCTTTTTCACTAATAAAGAAAGTAGACTGACATCTTGACTTTTAAAATAAAAAAGAAGTACTTTATCAAACAGCAGGGGGCAATGAAACATAAATCAAAATAAAAAAAAAAACTTCTTTACAAAGCAGAGGAAACATAAAATAGAATATTACTACCTGAACATTTTGTTTGCTTTAGTGAATGTTTTATGAGCAGATAAAAATACAATGGAGGTTTTTTGGAGAGAAAAAGAAAGGAGATTTTTTCATGTAACCTACAAAAGTATATGACCAGAGGTATATGTGGTTTGTGATATGTCAGAAGCTCAATAAATTTTTTTCTGTAGAAATTTTTAAACGTTTTTAAGTGGCTACCAGTTTCACGTCTGTAAACATCCTTATGTATCTGTAAGTTGAATGATATAAAAGCTATACAGAAATAAGAATCCACTGAAAACAGGATATTGGTTTCCTCTAAAAAGGCACATTATAATAACTTATCACTCTTTCATTGCAGCATATGTTTAGTGTATGTAATTACATTTTTTGTCATTCTTATTATTTATACAAAACAGTGTAGTACTTAGACATTTGGGAACCTTATTTATTATCAAAAGTGTTAACATGTTTCAAATTTAAATGCAATTATCCATATATGCTGCAACTCTTTTTCGCAGCACATATTTCAGAGTTGAATGTGCAATTCTACATTTTGTTGTTCAAAGGAAAGATTACTCTTCTCCTTAGCTTACTAATCTATTGAGTATACAGCATACACTTTTCTGTCATATAGTCACTTATATGAATAATTTGTGCCAGAACTTCTCAGGTTTGTAATGTAAGGCCTTTAAGAGATATGCTTTTACTGCTTGTATGCATGTACCATCTGTCAGAAGTATGAATGGTGAAATAAATTTATAGTAGGAGGAAGAGAGGCATTTACATATAAAAGTGTTAAAGCCCCCCACAAATTAAAAAGTACGTGTAATGTGTCAGTCATCGTACTCATTTTAGCAGTGACATTCCCAGGGAAAGGTTTGCTGGGAGTGAAATCCATTAAAATGCCTGAAAGCCAAAGCTGACCTATACCAAATGCCAAAGCCATGTTACGAGGTGGTCTATACAAGAGTTTCCTCAAGAATAAACACTTTCAGAGGTTGTAAAGCTTTCCACTAGACCTAGCACTTTCTTTGTACCAGCCTTTTCTGCTTATAAGTACCAGAAAGGAGAAAGCTTGCCTCAGCCCCTGCATAAGATAATGAAAATATCCAGTTCCGTGGACAACTTCATAACAAGTTAGCTTGCTCATACCTCTTACTAACCACGCCTATGCATGCCAGAAAACTGGGTGAAAATTAAAAATGGTTAGTTTATTTCAATTAAAATGTTGGGATGAATGTTTATGGTTGATATTAATAAAAGGAAAAAAAAAAGAAGAAAGTCTTTCAAATCAGTCTTGGATCCTTTCTGATCTTCTCAGATGACCTTACTCTTTGCTGAGGTAGAATCTTTCTAACTGACTTGCTGGAAAACTGGCCCTTTGTTGATTTCTATTACCCGTGCCTATTAGCTTTAGTAAATAGGACCAGTTCTCATTCTAGACCCCCCTAACTGGCCCATCTACATTGCTACAGACCACTTCATATTATTCCCAGCTTTCTCTTTCCTCTCCCTAGCCTTTCCTCTCTCGTCTACTCTGGTAAATCAGTTAGGTTTCCCAATTCTTGGGCTAGATGTCACAAGGAGCTCCAACAAGACCACCGGCAACAGCAACACCAGGTGGACATGGCAGTGACTCTTGGCAGCTCTGGCACGCGGAGTATTGTTTCGCTGCTACTCCTGGAGTGAGAAAGATGGGAAACTGCAGTAGGTTCTTTTACATCCTACACATAATCTTCCCTGAATCATGGGGAGATTATCAGATGTAATTTTTTTTTTACTGCCATTGTCTTTTCAAAAACAATTAGAAAATTTAGCGTTAAAAGAAAACACAAAACAAAAGTAGGAGATGCTATCTACATATATTATTGTGTATCACTGCATAAATAACCTCTAAGGCTGTAAAATGAACAGTATATACTAATCAGTAATTCACATATAGATAACTATACTGTATTCTGACAACTCTGTATGCTTTTGTTCTTCAATTACATGACCACATTCTTCATTCTTTGCATACTTTTTGTCTGAAAGAGGTAACTAATACTGTCATTGTCAGGTAGAAAACACTGAGAGGTTACAGTAACATTGCATGAAGAAGTACAAATCTTTCATCCCCTAATTTCTAAGTACTTAATTTTACAAATTTAAATATATTATTTTAATGTATTTTTAAAAATTTCAATTACATGCCTTTATTATTTTATATAGATATTTAATGCAGTTGATATTTATGTTTTAATATCTATGTTACTTTATTATTCTAGGTAAAAGACTTATGTAATTTTTTTTTTCCTGAAAGAAAATGATCTAAACATTTCAACCCTCTGAGGCAACACATGATAACTTAAAAGCCCTTGAAGGCTATGTTGCCACTGTTATAACAGGAAGAACTGTGTTAGTTTCCAAGGAATTTGGATTGCTTCCTATGAAGACAAGGCTTAGAAAACTTACAGTCTCAACAATGCCTAAGTTTCATATGTGTAATTATGTTAGTAATGGAAAGATAATGTGTAAAACATACTTTGCAAAGCATAAATAATGTCATAAGTAATGGAAGGCGAGGAAGTGCACTTAAGTGTTACACAATATCAAAGTTTAAGAAGGAATTAGAACAGTGATTCTCTCTGGATATGTACCTAGCTGCAGTCAAAATATACAGTCCTTCCGTACAGTAATGTGTACTTAAATGTTTATGAAGCTATATCTGTTATAATCAATAGTAGACCGCAACTTTTACAATGTTCTAGATATAGCAGATATGCTTCTAAGTAGTGTCTGTGATATGTCACAAACACTTTATGTTACATTTTGCATTCTACTGCAAAGCTCTAGTGTTGTCATATTACATATTTAGCTTTTAAAATTGATTGATTGCTTCAGAGAAAAGTGTATATGGTATTCCACTTCTTATCTGAGTCAATGTTTTGCGCAATACTGTGAAGTAAATTAAAATAAAGTGTTTAAATCTACTGCTTATGATAAAGAAGACCAAATCTCATTCTAATAAATGTGAAATACAACTTGTCATGTTCCTTTCACTTTGTAGAAATGCTACCACAAGGCTTAGCCAGTTAAGTCTAATATGTTGACATTTATTTTTGCTGCAATAAATGTTAGGATTATATTTTTGCATTAAATTCTGGCATTTTTAAAGATCACGATGACAAGTAATTTATTCTTCAAATCACTCTGGTTTGTTTTTACTTTTTGAATATGGATTTGGCCATGTGTCTCCAAGGCACAGTACAAAGCACGTTTCATATGTTTTGCAACCTATTAGTTTGATTTAAATCCACTTTTTCTGTCAGGATTTATGCAAGCATTTCTTGATGTTATTTGCTCTGAATTATTACCCAGAAATAATCACACTGAATCCAATTTCACACAGGCTGTGTGGCCTACGAGGTCTGTCACTGTAAAGCTCTAAAGCTTTCAAAATTTTATTCAATGGAGATGATTCTTCAAATTTGTTCAAAATACAGCACAGTCTTGTTTTATTTTCATATTTACCCCTTCGCCTCAAAGTATGATGAATTTTATTGGGTGCAGTAAGTACGTAGCAATCTGTAAGGAAGGAGGAGAAAATAAGATTTTTTTTTGAAGAACGATATTGTTCTGAAATGAAAAATAAATGAAGGACCAATATACATTTAAAACTGTACCCTTTCAAATGTATTTGCTCTTTCAATAATGTGCAATATTTATGCATATTTGCATGTCATCTTTCAACAGTTTGAAATTGAAATGTGTTCTTTGGAAGAAAACATGAAGGAAAAAAATAAGGTTCTTGAGTGTTGGAAATGTACTAAACTTTTGTGCTCAAATGTCTCATTCAGAACTGACTCCTACAAAACGGTCCACAAGATTTTATTTTTCTAAAACACTTAACAAAATCCCTTGTAATATTCTATTGCTTAATTTGCATATCTGAGCATGCCCAGAGGCAGACTTAACTTACACTCTGACTATTTCTAATTACTTGCTTCTACCTCATCTTCATTTTGTACAGGTACATATGCTGGCAGTACCTGCATGGCAGGAAAAGCTTATTTACACTCAACATTAAAACAAAGAAATTAACACCACCTGAAACAGTTAAAGCTAAAGTGGGTTCTTTTAGGGTTTTTCTCTTTTCTTCCGTGCTTCTTTTGTTGTTGTTGTTTGTTTTGTCTTCCGAAACCATTTTAATTTTTAACCAAATACCTACAGGTTGCTTAATTATATTTATTATAAATCAACAAAGCCATCAATCAGCAAAGCACAAGAAGTATGAGGAAGTTCAAAGGATATGATATTTCTTCAAGACAACTACAGTACTTATTTATTCACTACAAAGGTAGCCTGATGTCACAGTTTTTATATAATTCCCAACACAATGATCTTAGAATCTGACTGCATGAAGTCTCACCACCTTTAGAATAAACAAACAGGCAACCAAAACCACAAACTCAAACATCATTTATAGCCTTCACAGCAGTAGATAGAAAAGCTAGGGAAAGAAAGGAAAAGGCAGTCTAGAGACTTGGGAAGTAGAAGACAAGTATTAAGAGTTCCAGAATGAAATTAGTTGTCGAAGGCTACATCTACACTTGCAGTCTGGATGGGAGAAGTAATGAGGTTTTGAAGAAAATCCCTTGATTGTCTCCACTTATTACATGTTGGATTAGTTCTTAAAGAAGCTTCAGAAGACACACCCTGGAATCTTTCTAAAAGAAATGAAACCAATAAATGCCTCAATGAATGTCAAAGTACTTCACACCCATCATGCAAGTGTGCTTGTATCTTCAAAAAATTCTCTGACACCACAAAGTGCTTTTCTTTATATAGAGAGAGACCAAACACCTTCATATTTACTGTCAACTGCCAGCCCTCAACTCTTTGAGGTACCACTAATCCTTCCTCATCTACCTATTGTATTCAGAGCTCATTTTCAGCCATCCCTCCCAGGAGCTGATTAGGGCAAAAATAGGTCTATGATCTGCAGAAACTCTGTTCTTCAGAAGATGTGATCTGTGGGAAGGATGATGTTAGGCAGAAAGCTAATGTGTTGTATTTTCACAGATAATTAAGGACTGACAGGTTTCTTGTTCTGCTCTCCTCTGATGAAGAGCTTTTGCAGCATCCATGTCCTCCCAGCTGATTTTTCCCCATGTTACCGGGCAAAGAAGGCGAGAAAAGTCCATCAGAAAACCAGAAAAGCCATCCTGAATCAGATGCTGCAGTGCTCCGGTGCCTAGGTGGTGATTTGGACAGAGGAGAAGACAAAGAGAAGGGAGCCTGTAATCACAAGTATCATCCAGGCTGTTCAGCAGGATCTATAGTTTTGGGTCTACCTAGAGACCAGAAAAACTCAGGAGCAGGATGCACTGGATAGGTGCCAATTGTGACTGCTCCGGACGGAGCCTGCCAGAGCTGCCAAACCATGCTTCCAGGTAGCAATACTGGGCCAATTATAGGAAGAAGTGGAGATCAACCTGATCAGATAATATGCAATCCCAGACTACAGAGCTACTGTACCCAAGTGCTTTAGATGTCCAGATCTTCAGGAGGACACAGCAGGCTGCTGAATATGGAAAATGTGGCAATTGCTCAGGGATTCATTCATTCTTACCACCCCTGCAAGCGTCATGTTTGTCCCATTAGTTAGACCATACTGGCCAGACTTTTTAGTGTTACTGTCTAGGGGATCACGTTGGCAAATAGGATGATATTGATTTTTGGCCATGTAAACCCCACATCTTTCTACCAGTTTTCAGTTTCTTTTCTTTATTTTAGTAATTTTATGCCATGTTACCCCTTTTCCTCTACCATTCATATATTTATCCTTGTTAGATGACAGTCTCATGACCCAGTGGCATGGGAACGGAACCAGAATGTCACAGATGTTGTCCTAGCCCAGGAAGAAAACATCAGTTTCTCCTCTGATTCTCAGTCCAGTCCTTCCTTTGAAACCTGTCATGTTTTCATAGGTACATCTCAGTCATACACAAGGGTTTGCAAAACAGTTGAGTGATAGCCCTTGCAATTTATGTATTCACATATACTTTGGCTTCAAGACCTTATGGGAATATATATTCCCTGAAAGCTCTCTACCCTCCTATCCCCACAATGGAGAAACCCATGGAAAGCAAAGTCCTAAGTGACCTTATTAATATCGCCCATCTGCTCTGTTCCAGGAAAGAGGGTGTCCTGAGACCTTGGAGTAAGTACTTGGCCTGTTCCTTTCCAGGCAAATATATTGACTAGGGGTTCATGATTAAATCTCCTATACCTTGCATAGGGTGCCTCATGCTGAATAATGCCAAACTCAGTGGGAAGATGGAGGAGGCAGCAGGCACATGGCAACACTTGAAAATTGCACAGGACCAGAATTAAAGTTTCTATACATTAATCTTTATACAGGCAATGGTGGTGGGGGCAGCTGACATATATGTTGGTCTGCTGTCATCATCTTCATGAGACAGGAGAAAAAATAATGTGATGTGTCCAGGGAGCATCCCCAAAGAGCCCACACTTAAGACAGCAAAGGTTTGTGAGATAGTTCTTCTTCAGAAAGCTTCAAACTACATGTATAGTGGGGACTTTACACCCAGGAGATCAAATTAAGCCTAATCTGAAATGAAATCTTCCAAACAGCAGATGATGGAAATAAAATGAGCCCCAGCATCAACTTTGATCTACCAATAAACTCTTTTTGTACCAAAGAATCTGTTAAAGCAAATATAGCCTATACCCGTCATGGTTTTCTTCCACCAATTCATTTTGCGTAATGATTACAATGCTTTTGCTAGCACTTCAAGAGTCAATTTTCAGTTCTGTGCTTCTTTCTACAAACCTCTCTTAGTTTCTCAGATCATTCCTGTATGTTAGCTACAGACAATCTGTAACATTCAATGCTAGCAAATATGCAGATTATATAATAACTGTACTGATGTCCAGTATTGCCCTGTTTATACTATATATTAGCCCCTTAGATTAGTGTCACACTGGGAACTTTCTGTTCAGTTGAATTTTCCTCATGACTTCCAAGTTCTTTTGAGAAACAATGTATGGAGTTTCCTACAGTGAATTACAGCTTACACATTAATAGATACATGACTGAGGTTTAGTTATACTAGAAAGAAATTTGCTTGCTTTCCTCATCGAATCCATTGATACAAATCAGTGTACATCAACCACCAGCCCTCCTCATCTCTTCAGAAGAATAACCTCTATCACTCAGCTAAAAGGCCAAGACTCATTCAGATCAGGAACTCACAAGAAATATTTCCACTAAAAGTCTCGTGTTTACTATTCTACTTTTGAGATGCCATATAGATGTAATTTTATTATTTTGATTTTGCTTTATAGTTCCTCAGCAAATTTCTGAGCATGTTCCTTCTTGTGCGTATGGGTGTACATATATACACATTCTTGCTACTGCTACAGACTTACAGACCATGAATTGACACTAAGATGGAACATAAGTCACTCCAGTTCCTTGTACACTGCTTTCAGTGACCTTTGAATCAGGCTGCTGGTCTTAGAAATTTACTGCAGGAATTTGATTTGTATTTTAATAAGAATTCTGTGAAATTCCCCCAAGCCCATCTTAGGCCAGTGTCTCCTCTAACAAGTGATTGCATTGAATATGAGTCATCACTTGTGATATCATATATATTTCCAAATCTGTAGAACCAAAAAAGGAGTAAAAGCTTCAGGATATTGTTGACTTATTTTGTCCAGTGCTAGTTCTGCTCCAGGAAGTTCCCTACAACTTTTTCCAGGAGGATTACACGAAGGTTACACCGTTGGTTGACATAAGCTCTAAACTTCAAGGAACTGGAGACAGGGAGATGATAAGACAGAATCATACCTAGATGCATGGTACACAGTTATTTAGCCAGGATTCTAACCTGTATTGATGCATAGTATTTATTTTGTCCAAAGTGCAGAAGTTTGACATCCTACTTGCTGAAATTCAATAGATTTATATTGTCTCAGTTGTCAGCTTTCTTCAGGTCCCTCTGAGACGTAGCTCTGACATTTGGTAGATCAGCCACTCCCCTTATATAGTAATATTGACTCATTTGCTGAGGGTGAATTCTGTGTTATCATCCAGATCATTGATTAAGATATTGAACACTATTAGTCCCAGCATTGACCCTTGAGGTATTCTATTTGTTACAGGTCACTGATGATGTCAAGCCATTGATCACTACCCTTTGATTCTGGTGGCTCAGTCAATTTTTACATGATCATTTGTCTTTATTTGTTAAATGAATTTGTCTCATTTTATGAATATATATTGTAGTTTATGTAGATCCTAGGGTTACAGCAGATCAATTCTGTGATAACTCATCACACCCACTGTTTTCTTGTCCTCAGTCACTTCTAAGCATCAATATTCTTCAAGTGCCTCTTCAAGTGAAAGCCCACAAGGGGTTTCATTGTCAAGAGGTGTGGTGGAGATATTTTTCTTTAGGGGGTAGCATATGTACAAATAGGAGAAGAGATATATTGCCTTTTAAATGGCTTGTGCACTGTTCATGTTAAATATGTATGAAATGGACAATATGATGATATCGTCAGTAAAACTTAAACATTAAACCATGCAGCCTTGAGTGGAGCGCAACCCCTTTCCCCCCAGGCACCCTCCCCCAGCAAATTAACAGAGAGAGCAAGTTAGATGAGGTTAAAAAAGAATATGTCCTCTTGTCAAATGATGAAAATATGCACCTTTCTTCATGTCATTAGTTCTCTAAACCTGTATTCTTTCTCATCTCTGTGCTGCTTTTCTGCTCCTCTTGTATAAAGCACATTCCTGTCATTATCAACACACCATCCAGCCTCAGGCAGTTATGATTACCATATACACAAGAAGAAGAATCTTCACTAATTATCAATATATATGACTTTCTCACTGTTCATCAAGGGTAAATTGTGATACTATCCTTGAATCTTTATAAGACATATAATACACATTTTATGTTGAGGTAGTTATTGGAAAACTAGGTCTCCACTTCAGATATGTGAAAAACAGGCAGAGGAAAAGGGTAAAGATATAAATTGAATGGTATACAAAAGGTATAACTGTTGTGGGAAATATGTTTTTTGATGAAACAAGAAAGCATTTGCTGGTTTGGAAATTATCAATAAATTTTCATTTTAAAATGGCAAAGTATAAGAACAGGGGGACTCATTTCTTTCATATTTTCTTCCAATCTTACTTCCTTCCACTTTTGGACACTAAAAGCTAGACCTGTTCAGCAATCCTCAATCATCAAAAAGGGTCACGTGATATAAAAGCCAAATGTCTGTTTGACACCAGCTCTGCAAACAGTTATTGACCTGCAGTACCCATCTGCTCCTAACCAAGCCTTTCCCTTTTACTGTCAGGATTGAGGAGAAACTATGTGAGCTCCTATGGCCTTCACCCTCACACCCAGAGCTGTGAAGCCATTCTTGATATGGTTGACAGCTCCCCTCACAGTACCACTGGTGCCAATGTGGATGAACAGTAATAGGTAATAGTCCAAGGGCTGGACAAGCTTCAGCAGTCTTTCCGTATCACCTGATATCTGAGCCTCTGGCAAGCAACAAGCCCTCTTAGACAGCAAGAGGCACTGGCAGATGGGGGCCTCCTTTCTCCACAAGAAGGAGTCTCCAAATACTACTACCTGCTGCTGTCTCTTGATATTGACTTATATTTCAGGCGTGGATGGCTCTGATGCCACCACAGATGAGGTCTGCTTCCCTCACCTTCTACCAGAGCAATGAAGCTGTTCTGAAGCTGCAGAGCTGTGCCTTCCTACTGCTACTCTTTCTCAAGGACATAAGTGCAGAAGTGTCATCCATTCCCTCCTTGTCCCTTTCTACTTGTTTTGCTCACAGAAAAAAAAAAATCCAGGAAAAAGATTTGACAAAACACCTCAGATCTGAGCTCTAGAGAAAAATCAGTCAACTCATGGGACTGTGAGTGGCTCTTCCTCCAGTTTACCTGCCTCCTCAGCTAAGTAAAATGTATGTATATTCAAGCCTTACATCCTTGCAGCTGGATAAAGCTAAAGAAATCATGTTTTGGTGTAAACACTGGGTTCGTACATCTTGTAGGTTTTGGCAGTATTTTACCTTTAAACTGAGCAAGCTAAAATATGGAATCATAGAGATCCACAGAGAGCCAGCATGCTCTTAAGTTTCCTTCATGAATGTGAATGCATTTGTATACAAGGAGGATGAGAGAATTTCAAAGGTGGTTTACATCTAAGATTTCTACCATACTTTTCCTCTTGCTCTTTGTTAAATCCACATTAAATGGAAAGGAAACTACTAGAGCAAATAAAGCTATCATTGAAAAATGGTTTGGTCACAGCTTCCAGACAAGAGACAACAAAAACCCCAAGGTATATGAACCATATGTGTTGTTCCTCAATTTACAGAAAAAGGTCAAAGCTCTAGGAGGTTTGCACTGTAATAAACAAAACTAATCAGATGGTACATTGTTACAATAACCTGTATACAGTAGAGATTTCATATAAACTACCAAGATACAAGAAAAGAAAGAACAAGAAAAAGAAAGATAATGAATGTATCTAAATTAAACTATGAACACAAAAAGAACAAAAAAATCAGCTGAGAACAGATCTGAGAAAAAGGAACACATCCTTTCAAGTATAATTCTGAAACAGAAGGTATGAGAGTGGATACAATACAAATCCAGAGGCAGAATAAGACAAAAATCAATGTGATTTGTATATCAAGAATTCAAAAGATTCAGAGGTTTTCTGCTAATACTATAATACGATTCAAGAAACCCCATTTCAAAATTACTGAGATTTTTGTTTCACTATTGTATTTTCCAAGTTTTGCTTTTTCAAGTTTGTTTTTTAATATTAAATATTTATTAAGGGTGGAGGTATAAGCGTGTTTTTTCACATTACTTCAGAGCTTACCCTTGAGAATTTTTATGTCCCTGCTGGCAAGGAAAACATACTTTTCTCAACAGAGAAAATCTTTTGGGGAGGACATATTAAACTTGGTGCAGGTATGCAGATTTTCAAGGGAAAAAAAAGCTGATCTGAATTTTTATTTTTTTTTTATGATTTTTTTTTGGCAATCTTAGCCTCTCCAGCACAGAAAGTTTTGAACTCATTCATAGCCAGAAAATGTAGTACTGGGGTTCTTTGCAGGGGCAGAAAACACTTTTGTTCTTTGGGGCTAATCTCATTCTTGCAATAGCAATGTTGGGGAGAAAATTTTCACTAGAACTCCTTTATAATTATGGCTCTTACATATTATTTTGCAGGAAGGGGTGTACTACACCATGTCATGTCCCATACTGAGGTTCTGGACAAAAAGATTTAAAAAAAAAATATGAATTTAGTACTTCAACTTTTATTTGGCCTTTTCCAATGTCTGTAACACACTACAGACTTCTCAAAAAGTACGTAAGTATTTTATCTTTAACACCTAATTCAGCCAATAAAAAAGCTACTTTACTATTTCTTTTTACGCCCAGAACACTAAGTCTGGTGCTTTGGCTTAAAGATTAATAAAAGAAAACTACAGTTCTTTACAATTTGACCTTTATTCTGAAGGAAAATACTTTCCTACATGTTAAACTGAGCAATTCCATTTTCATTTGAACTCTCGTTCATTAACACTTACGTCTGATTCTGAAGTTTCTGTACTGGTGAACCTCAGAATTAACTTTACCTAGTTCTTCATCCATATTCTAACCATCAGGAAAAAAAACAGTACCTGGAAAGATATATTCAAACCTATTACTCTCCTGTTGCTGATTTAAGAAGCAAATTTAGTGTTCCTTGCTACTGGAACTTTTATCATGTCTTTAATTTCTTAAGAATCACAAGGCATACAGAAAGACTACCTGTACAATAGCTTGATAATGAACTACTAATGAAAGTAAGTTTATTTAGGAAAAAAATCAACACAAATTTCAGACTTCCATAGTAAATATTACAAGCACTAACTTAAAGCCAAAGAAATAAATAATTACTGCTGTCAAAGACAAAAATATTCTTCATATTTTTAAGTACTATATATCATTAAAAATGGGCCAGAGAAGTTGACCATTAAAAGGAGTAAATTTCATCCTACACCCTTCCTTTTTAATATATATTGATAACTATTTGCTGTTCAAACCGGCAAACTAACTTGTAGGCCATGCAAACACCCAGTGCTTCATAAACAGGCAAGTTTTTACAAGACCAGAGCTCAAGGACAGGCAGTGGGTGAGGATACATCTTTTACTCAAGCACACAAAACCCTTCTAATTCCCAACTGAAAAAGCTCTTCATAGCATTGAAAATTATAATGACTGGCTTGTGAAGCTAATAACAGAATTTAAAATAGATTTCTTCAAGGTTAATGAATTTAAACTCCCATATCCAAAACCTTCCTGGCAGTAAAATACTCCCACTTCAGACCCTTATTGGTATGATATTTCTAAATGTTCACCACAGCACAAAATGCTGCATTATACATTTCAAAAAAATACATATTTTTCTGTGGTATGTAATATACAAAGAACAGTCTCCTCTGCCTGCAGGCAAACTTTTATGGTTTAAAAAGCAGCTTCTAGGCCTCTTGAGAAGCTTAAAAAGACGACAAAGTCAATTAAGTTATAAGACATCCTTTATTTTTATGAAGAGGGATGATATTAGGAATTTTATTGTCAGTCAGTGCTGTAGTGCACATGTTTCTTCTTTGCAATTCAGAAATCCTGACTTCTGTTTCAAATTAACCACTACAGTTCAAACAACTGAGATGCTCCTGCTCCTTAGAGGAACACTATACAGGGTTTTCAGTCTCTGCTGAAAAAAGTAATGTATCTTAATTTAGAGGCTGAAACCTACTCCAAACTGTTTTATTACTTAGAACCTGATAAATATCTTAGAAAAAGATTTTATTATTACCATGAAGCAAGACATTTCAGACAATGCAGAAAATTACCTACTGAATTCAAAGTAGGCTGCATCTTTGAAACAATCAATTCAAAATGCAGTACCAAGTGTTACAGTGATAAATGAAGCAGAGACTGTTGCTAGCACCTTTTACTGAATGACAAAGCACAAGAAACCTTCCATAGATGTTGAAATTATGAGGGAACAAAGCAGGTGTTTAAATCCTATTTACTAAAAATAGAAACAATCTTCAAGTTACAAAAGAAGCCTACGTTTCATATGTCAAGTTCAACCTGTGCTGTGCGGTGTTTAGGATTCCACAATTTTATGATGAGCCTAATACTTCACATTTTGGTCCATAATAATGCGTCTGCTCTAGATTTTACAGGTAAGGTAAAGATTCAGGCTACATTAAATAAGTCTTGTTAAAGTCTTGTTGAAAAATTAAGTGTTATATTAAAATATATTTAATATGCCTACCACAATATTAAGTTTGCCATCCTACTAATATTCCCACTAATTTTTCTCTGCTATTTGAGCTAAACATCAATAGTACCTGGGGATATAACATTTTGCTAATTCTAAAATTGTAAAACAAGATAAAATCAGCTTTGAAACATAAACTGGAGAGACATTACAGTCACATGACATTAATAATGAAATTATTGTACTTATCTCTTAGTGCTGTAAGTATATCAAAATTTGCTTTCACTGTGCTATGGGCTCCCTCAGGGATCCTCTGCATCCTTTATGAAAAGCTCTTTTTTCTCTCTCTCTTACTTAAAATCATACTTCCAACAATTCAAGAAGACCTTGTCTTGTAGCTTCCATCCATCTAAACAGAAGAGCACCATGAATGAGCCCTGTGACATCTCTGGGAGATAAAGATCAGGAACATAATTTTGTGAGATGCTTGGGTTGCTAATATGTCATTCTTTGTCACTTATCCAGGCTAGCCTACCCACACTGTAAACACGTATATTAATAACGCTGCTATCATACTTTTATCTTGATTTAATTATATAGGAAATTGTATATATATTTACATATATGTGTATATATATGAACAGTTTCTTAGTATAGGCAATATTTGTTGATCTGGTTTTTGAATCTTACCCTTTTTGGGTCTTTTTGGCCCAATGATATGCAGCAGTAGTAGCATCACAGAGAGGTATAAACAAAGAAACTGCCATCAAAAGGTTAGGAACTTCCTTATTCAACAGATGAATGAGTGATAATAGTCCTGGGATTGTCTTCATTGATTTTTAATCAAGATCTTTTCTGTGGGATTCTTGTAACTTCTAGCTCTGCTGCACTTCTGGGAGGCTGGATTAGGGAAGAATGTTTTATAACTTACCTGCTGTATCAAATGCTCTTCTTAATTTTACAGCTTTGGATAAAACATTTGCTGCACTTGATAAATAACTTGGACTGGGGACAAATATTTTGGCAGAAACTGTTATTGCCTTTGGAAAGCAAAACCCCTGAGAACCAAATGATAAGGAGGAAACTGCTTTGCAGGAATTTATCTTTATGTGGACATTTAGTGCACTGGCTCATAGAGTAATTCGTGTTTAAATAGCTCAAAAGACAACAAACTTCAAGGCTAGAGTGAGAAAGAGAAACATATTAAGAGAGAGAGATTTAAATATGGCTAATGCTCTTGATATAGTTAAAAGAATTAAAGAAGCCATTAAAGATGGAAAATCGTTACCTACTGTACAATCCAATGAGGTTTCACAGACAGTACCAACTATAGGACAGAAGCAGAGAAGGAAAGTAATAATTTGTTTTACACTTTGGGGCATTTTTAAAAAAAAAAAAAATATATCATCTATTCCTTTCCTGAGAAAAAGTAATTTCTAAGAGCCTGCAACTGTTTTAATGCTGAATTACAGTATCATAAAAGTGATCTAAAATTAGGCTTATGAGATATTTGAATATTTAATTAGTATATGATTGAGACAAATATGTCAATCTTTTGCATACTGAGATTAATATATATGATACACGTAGCATGCATAAAACAGTGGGAAGATTTATTTCTGACTTAGGTTGGCAAATACTATTGAAGTGATAAGAACATGAAAATGTTGCTATGCTTTAATAATTAAATAAATATATATTTACATTTCTGATTTTTAGCTTTTAAGTTATATTAATTATTTTATAAGAAGTAAATCTACTAAGCCAGAAGTTAATTGGACTTGTCTAAGAAATAAACTAAAGTCAATGAATAGCTTCAGCTGACCCCCTGCAAAAATCAGGGGTAATATTTTGAAAACATCAAAATATTTTACTTTCTCAATAAAATGATTCAATTTGGAAATGCCAGTATAATTTGTTTTCACACCCTGAAAATAAGTCTTTTCATATTTTTACTTTGTATTTACAGAAATGAACCTAATAAAAAAAAAAAAAAAGGAAGAAAAAAAATTGGTTAAATAACTTCTGAACAATATGAAATATTTTGTTCTATTTTAAGTTCATAGAATAAAAAAATTTTGTTAAAAATAAATTCATTCAAACTAAAATGCAGAAGAGCATGGTTTGTGTTGAACTGAAGCAGTTAAGAGATTATGTTGAAATATATTTTTAATGGGTTCTTACAATTATTTGGACTTGGACTATGATCAATAACCTCTTCACACAACAGCTGATCATAGGATTGGAAAGGTTTTTCATGGTCATCAAAGCAATTATCACTGATAGTAACAGAAAAAATATAGACTTCTTAAAAGATATTTGCTTCCTTATTGTTTCATCAATAAAAAAAAAGTAGAGGGGATATACATAATTTAACTTTAATCAAGGTTCAGCAGGTATTCTTACTTGGTTTTATAAACTTCTTTATTATCTCTTCAGCTGCAACATGAAAACACACACTCAAATTCCCACAGGTCAGTGGCTGCTTTGACAGCACAAGGGCAATAGCCACAGTCTGTAGAGGCCAAACAGTTTATTCTCAAGCTTCTTCAAGAATCCTCTCCCTACTCATAGAATAAATCCTTCTTTCTTGTGAAATCCTCCTCCTACTCTTCTATTAAAAATTTTCAACCATCCCCTCCCAGCTGAAGCAGACCTCAGTATTGTGTCTGGTTCTGGGTTCCCCAGTTCAAGAAAGACAGGGGACTATTGGAGACAGTCCAGTGGAGGGCCACAAAGACGATCAAGGGAATGGAGCATGTCTCTTATGAGGAAAGGCTGAGAGACTGGTGTCTGTTTAGCCTGGAGAAGACTGAGAGGATCTCATCAATGTTTATAAATGTCCAAAAGGCAGGTGTCAAGAGGATGTGGCCAGACTCTTTTCAGTGGTGCCCAGCAACAGGACAAGGAGCAACAGACACAAACTGGAACACAGGAAATTCCATCTCAACATGAGGAAAAGCTTCTTTACTTTGAGGGTGACAGCACTGGAACAGGCTGCCCAGTGAGGTGGTGGAACCTTCTTCTCTGGAGATATTAAAAACCTGCCTGGATGTGTTCCTGACCTAACTGCTCCAGGTGAAGCTGCTTTGGCAGTGGGGTTGGACTAGATGACCTCTGAAGGTCCCTTCCAACCCCTACCATTCTGTGATTCTGGTATGTTTTAGATCAAGCCTGTCAAAGTCATAGTTGTCAGTGATGTGGCACCCCCATTCCTTCTGTGGTTTACTGTTAGTAGTAGCTATCCATGCAGAGCTATAAATTTACATATCAGTCTTTAAAAACTAGAGCAATATATTTTTGCTGTGGACATAAAAGATGCTCTAGATTCCTTTTATTCCATTAAATAATTTAACATAGTTTCCTTAAACAACATTTGTAAAACCTGTTTCTTCCATTTCCTACAATACAGTCCAGTTTTCCCTTACACCTCCCCAAGACCAGATTGTCCTGCATCAATATGACAAAAGTGTACTTTGCATGCCAAGTAACCTTGCAGCTGAATAGGTCAAACTGCCACGGAGACACCACCTGCCACTTTTTTATAGACTTGCTCAGTACAGAAGGTCACAGCTACTTTTCAGGTGAATTGAACCCTAAGGGCACAGTAAGAATTTGTACCTTAACTTCTCCTTGAAAGGAATTGGAGATGGTGGGCAAAGTAATTTTAAGCTGTGCAGGACTACTTCGGGGAAAAAAGAGACCCTTAGAGATGATTATTTATACAGCATTAATTACCCAATTTGAAGCCTATTTTCTATCTGATAACATTAAGCAGGGATTCAGACTTTTGTTTCAAAAACTTCTCTGAACTTAGTTTGCTTCAGGCCTTCCTTTTCTATGGAACTATGAGTACATTGTGAACATGATAATTTAAATATATTTCAAGAGACCTTAATAACTCCTTTTACACTAAGTTCCGTTTTCTATAGTTTCCTCACCTACCATTTTTATGAAGTTGTAAACTGTGCATTGTTTTGAAATTCAATATTTAAGAAAGTAAAAATCAAAACAAATTATCAATGAACTACAACCTGACAACAGCAAGAAAAACACATTGTGACTTCTATTGCTTGCCAAAAGTTGTTTAAACACGCTGTCCCTCACCTTACTCTAACCTGTTTGTTTGTCTCATCTGTTTATAAAGTTCTTTATCCTAGATGGTAAGCCTTTGGGGAAGAAATACCATTTATATCAGGTTTCCTAAATAGTCTGCAATCGTTTCTCACTAAGATATCTCTAGGAGATATCTAATATATTATATTATTGCATGTTTTATGAACATAAAAGACACCTCAGACTATTCTGTTCCTCCTCTCTGCCACTCTTTTTACCCTCAATATGAACTCAGAGATCACAGAATTATAGAATGGTCAGAATCATAGGATCATAGATGAGGTCAGAGATATTGTGAACACCAGACAACAAAGGGAGGGAAGAAGAGCTGCAGGGAATTAGGTCTCACATATTCTAGGATTTACAGAACTACTCATTCAATGTTCACATATGTTAGTACTATGAGCCCTGAAACCTTAGTGTGAAACCTAAGTTGTGACACTTAGTGTAAATGTCATATATGAGTAGCCTCAATACATATGGACAAAATGAAATAATATGATACAGAATCTAGAAATTCAGTGACTAACTATACTTTCAATTTTTATATAATCAGGAAATCAGGCTCAATGTTTTCCACTGCACTCCCATGGGCTCTGTGGGCTCCATGGGGGCTTTTTGGGGTCCATGGAGCACCATGACTTTGGGGACATTGATGAGAGCGATACACTTTCACATTCACAACAATAATTATATTTGCCAATATAACTAACATTTGAATTAGGAATAATTTTAGACAATTCATCCGTAAGATGGTAAAACTTGGGAATTCTTGGAGTTGCTTGGGACACAGATTGACAATAAAATGTGCATGCAAAGAGCAAGCTGCCATTTGCCCTGGAGATCTCTGAATCTGCACAGATTAAATACATACAGTATGCGAGAAGAAGTGTTAGGAAGAAGAGAGCTTCAGGGAGAAAGCATATCAGAATAGCTTAGGGTAGATATTTAATTTTTACAAGGTTAAATCTTGGAGAGAAGTCACTGTGTGAAGTGCTCAGACCACACTGACAAGGATCATCTACTTACCTGTTTTTGCCAAAATGAAGAGAAGTCAAAAAGAGACAAGGCAACCTCAAATCTTATAAGTTCTGGTACGAAGAGCATCTATCCAAAATGGAAATATAAAACTCTCATAAACGTCCTTAAAACGCAGTCATCATATTCACTGGTATAGTAGAAAGCCTTAAAAGCATTTGGTACTTCTTTTATAATAAAGCTTTTACATATGAAGAGTAATTTAACTGTCTTCACAGCACTTCTCCCTCCCAAAACAATGATAGGAAGAACACATTAGATATATTTCTGCAATATTCTTTCTTTAGCAGAAATCACTGAGAGCTTCAGCTGTTTAACATCTTCAAAGAACAGCTTCTTAAAGTATACAGAGTTACAATAAATGAAAGATAATGTAAGGATTGGAAAGTGCTCAGAGCTATGAAAAAATAAAGACATTTCCTGGTTAAAAAAAGAAGTCACAGAAAAATAATATGCTAAAGAATGAAAAGGTTTTAGTTTTTAAAATGGGAGAATAACATCTAATGCAGTCAGAAGACTGAGAGGTATTTTTTAGACCTATGAATTTGAAGAAGGACTTGCCAGATAGGTTGCTATAATTTCACATATGAAGCTCATTGAATTCTTTTAAAAGATAGTAAATTTTCCAAGAACAGAGAACAACGAGAAATGCTCTATGTTTTTTTCCTCACTACCAAAGGAGTCTTTTTAACTTTGTATTCCTCTTAATAGTCAGGCAGGATTATTAAACTTAAAATTCGGAAAATAAATTAACTAGGCTTTAAAAAAATCAAGAGGCTCACTAAAAAAGTAAGACTTTTTAAATCTGAATTTTTAGACAAACGAATTTTTGCATTTATTTTTCATATTGAAAAATTTGAAACTTTTCTCAACTTTTCTAAGTTTTCTTGAGATATTTCTTTAAAAAATTATCAGAGCAGTTGCACCTTGAAAGCAGTAAATAGCACAAGAAGGTCTGCAGTCTGTTATGTAGCTGAATTGCCCCTAAATGGCAATGCCCCTCATGAGTTGTGAATCACTGAATGACCAGTTGTGCTTAGAGGGACATTGAGTTGGACCCCTTGTCACACACACAGACACTCATACATGCACAGACTCCCTACACCATTTCAAAACCTCTGCACTAGTTCTCACATTATTACAAATAGTTAACTGCTATTATGATGCAATGAAAAGGTATTAACGTGCATGTTCAAACCTTATTTTCATTGCAATAGATACTGTTTCAAAAAACTAGTCTCACTTAGATTATAAAACCCATGTAGACCTAAATTACTGTGCTGCATAAATAAGTGTACTATAAAAGAAGCCAGTGACCTACTGCCCTTTCTCTCTTTCTCTTTCTTTGGTTTTTGTATATGTTGACTTTGTTTTTTGTATATTTTGACTTTCTCAGCTCCTCGATTCTCAGCTTTTGACAAGCCAGATGCCCTAAAACATCTTTCTACGGGATGATAACATATCTCATTTGCTTTGCAATCATTCACTGTTAAAATTAAAAAAAAAATATTTCTCTTTCTGTAAATATTTAGAAGTTTTCTATTTTTTTCAGTTTTAGAAAATGCTGCCTAAAATAAGTTCTGAGAGTTTCATAATTTTACTAGTATATTCAAAGACCGACTGAGCTTTACATTCACAGCATTCTCATTTTAAAATGACTTTCAACGTGTCCTTTCTCATGCTGATTGGAAAACCAACCATAAGCATGATGAATTGGACAGGTTTCAACTTACTGTATGACCCTCCGTTACAATGTTTAAAGGTACAAAATGTAAAATGTACAAACATAAACCCTGAAATGTATTAGAAGAGGTATTCTAGAGCATTAATATCAAGTCATATCCATAATACATCCTCTAAAATACCATGTACCATATAGTCACTCATATTCCTGAAAGTTTCACTTGAATTTATAATAAGTCTTACAGGAACAAATGCAGAAAGGGGCTGTGAGGTTTACCAGGAGAATGGAGGAGAGATTGACTGGCTTGGCTTGTATGACCAAGCAAAATAAAAGATTAAAGAGTGTCTGGGTTTATTTTTTACGAATTCCAAAAAGAGAAGATAAAAGCTCTGGAAAGCTAAAAAACAATGGACTGAAATGTACTGGCAGTAGAACCTATACATGCAAAGAGGAATAGATAATTTTTGAGAAGATAGAAAGAATACAGTCAGCTTTTTTTTTTTTTCCTCCTTCAACAGATGATGCATTAAGGGAAAACAGTTTCACTATGCTTCCAAGTGTTTACATATAGATATAGAAATAAATTTTAGTCAGTTGAATTATTTTTAACAAACAACTTCACATTTTCATTCACACACATAAATCACACAACACAAGTACACACTGGCAGAAACATAGCAGCACAACACAGACTGAATACTGGCTATTCTTCATATTATCCAAGCTTGCAACTATTTTTCATAGAATCATAGAATGGTTTAGGTTGGAAGGGACCTTGAAGATCATCTAGTTCCAACCCCCCTGCCATGGGCAGGGACACCTCCCACTATAGGCAGGGACACCTCCCACTAAAGTCAAGGCTTTCTATTTGTTTCATTAGACCTTAGATCAACACCAGAATGACATCAATTGTTACATCAACAACAATTAAAATGAATCTTTTGATGAGCTAGTTAAATTTACCACCTCCAAAGATGTCCTGAAAGAAATTGTTTTATATTAAATAATCCTATCAGCCTGTACTTAGACACTCACAAACAAATGATTAGCCTCTGTATTTTTAAATATATAAAATAAACTTTTCTAACTGCCTCACCAGTAGTATATTATAAAAATAATTAGTTACCAAAATGAATTAAGATCTTACAATGCAACAAAATAATAAGATTTCATTCTTTGTTCATGCCAAATTCCTATGTGGAAAATGGTGGCTTATGCATGTGGTACTGCTATGATACCAAAACGTTAATTACTTTCAGAGTTTATTAAAATAACATTAATTAGTCATGTTTCCATAACCAAAACTTTGCCTCTAAGCATACCAGAATACATATCCAGTGCAACTGGGGAAAGAAAGACAGTAAACATTGTTAACTCTGATGTCTGTTTCCTTCCCTCTGGTCCAGCATGAAGCCATTTGGATACCAAATGTAGCTCTGAATAAATTCAGAATTCAAAATCTAAAATCAGAATCTAAATCATTATAATTTCAGCCAGTTATTACGTGACAAATGTGCAAAATTAAATATATAGTTTATAATAAAATAATATAACCAAAGAAATTCAGTTTCTTATAGATAGATAACAGATACAAAGCCATTAATTTTTATTTTTCTGTTTTTTTTTTTTAACTGGTAAGGATCACCTTCCAAAACACAACAATGTAAAATGCAAAGCTCCTGTTTTATACGTGCAGAAGTATGCAATATTTGCCTTCACTGAAATTTTTGACTCTGTGAAAAAAAAGAATTATAATATTTATTGGAAAGTTTTGTTATCATTTTATTGTACTGATCCCTTTAAATGAAGTTTAAATGGTACTCAAAAGAAAAACATAGTAACAAAGAGTTCAGGAAGAAAGGGTGTCAAAGAAAGAATTTCTATATAATTTACTATCTCTTAGGAAGAGAAAGCTAACTTTAGAAAAGACTAAAGAAACATTTTTAAATTAAAAAAATAACTTTTTTAAAGTTTGCTAAGCCTTATTAAAACTGTTTAGAGACTTTGAAGAAAGGAAGAACTTTGAAATGACAGCTTCGTCTTCTCACTTTTACAGTTAGTAGGGGGTCTGAATCTGAAGTATTATTATTCTTTGTTTTGTTTTGTTACGAGTCTTAGGAAGAAAAATGCAGCAGATTCAAGCTTTAATGAACACAATTTCATACCAAAGGACTCTTGTCCATCAAATCTTTCTTCAAAAAAACAAAGTTCTAAATCTTAGCTCACTTATTAGCCCTGAACATACACTTCAGCTAGTGAAACAACAGAGGATTGAATACAGTTTTACTAGAGACCAGTGTCTTACACCGTCACTCTTTAGTGGGAAATTAGAAAATCTTTTAAAAAGATTTTTAAAAACCTGTATAGAAAATCATGAATAACAGCTCAAATTAACATTATTATTGGTAGAAAGAATATCAGAAATGCCTACTGTAGTAGCTCAAAATGGATTTGAAATATTGCCTGGTGAAACTGAAGACCAGAGTCAGGAGAACAAGCAGTAGCATTATAGGTCACCATGGAGCATACTTCGGCAGCTTATTTTGGAAACTGAATTGGATATAGAATTTCAAAGAAGACAGACCATCAGATGAATAATTCACCCTAAAACTTTAATAAAGTATAGTCCCTGCTTAACACAAGGCTAAGCAAAAATGAAGATTTAGATTATATGAATAAATACGTTTAAAGGTCCTGACAAAATTCATAGATTTTCCACACTGTGGACACTCCACACTCTGCTGGGCTTTCCTATATCATATATGCATCATGAAGACTGAAAGTCATTCCTTCGAACCAATTCCTGCAATACAAGGAACACATAAATCATCTAGAATCCTGGTGTGCTTGATCTGACACAGACCCATATTTTATTTTCTCTTTTGAGCTAGCTGTATGGTTTATATAGGGGCTTTTTACAGTCTCTGAACTTTAAGGTTGGAGTGGGATCATAAAATGATGAGAAATACATTATATCTGATGGTCTAGGAACATTTGAAACATGCCAAGGTCAGTACATCTTCTTAAAATAATGTTAAATTCATCTAGCGCTAGAAAAGGGAACAAGTCTTAAAGCCTCACAAAATTGGAGATGAAGACGAAATAACCAGGATCAGCTAAGCTATTTTTTTTTAAGTATACCTATAGATTTTCTTGGTTTGAGACTTCTTCAATGTCAAAAGTTCATCCACTTTTACATAATATAAATACATTGGCCATAAAACTAGGAAGCATTTTTTTTTGCCAACATGACGACAGATAAAATGATTTAATAGGTCACTTAGGTTTTGACTTTGATCTTCTCTGAAAAATCTAGAGACCATTGCAGTATTATTTTGACTTTTACTTTTTCTGAGAGGTGTGACACCTACACTATTTTAACTGAAGTTATTTTATAATTCCAGATTGACTATGTAATTGTTCTCAAGGCTATTTTGTCCTGCTGCCCCAAAACACGTTGCTCAAATCGATCCATTCTAATTGGATACATTTCTCCACCAAAGACTGACATATACCTTAGGAAAGCCATCAACGGTAGTTGAAAATTGCAACAGATAAACCACTGTGAAAATTTATTTAATTAAAAAAGACATTTTATTATGTTGTTGATTTTATTATATACTTGTAACAGTTGAACAGTCCCATATAATCTTCCAAAGAATAAGAAAAAAAACCCAAAAAATCTGAACTCCTAACTCCCCCTAAAAATTGCAAAGTTATAATTTGTTATTGCGGACCCCATTGTTGGTTAAATGATATTTTAATTGGTAATGCAAAATTGGAGATATACCTATGAAGTAAGATAACCTCATTAAATTTACATAAAAGAGCCAATATTAAGGACAGGGTTCAGAGTTGCAGCCTTGATATTGAGTAATACTTAGGCAGCTTGCTAAAAAAACAGATCTTTGGTTGTTTTTTTTTCAGATCTCTTTTAATTTTGAATACTTATGACTTAAATGAACTTTTTTTTTTCTCTGTTTTTGTATCAGAAAGTGCCAGCTTGACAAAATTGTTGAATTTCGTAGGAAGGTGTTGGTTTTCTTGAATCTTCTGACAGAAACCAGGCAGATTTCCCAGGATAAGGTTGTTGCCAGCAAGCCTATCTCTTTAGCAATCTGAAACTGTCGACTATCTGCCATAAAACTGGATACCTCATCACCTAGGAGGTCTATCTTTAGCCAGGATACTCCACGGATGGAGAGGTTTTTGTCAGGATATTCAGGGCATCTAAATCCTTCAGCTGAGCTGGCAGGAAACTTCGCATTTCTGAAGTTCTGGCAGCATCTGCTTGAGTAAGACTTCTTTGGGCATAGACTCATTTAGCTTTGCCATGGTAGTTGGGAAGCTGAGACTTCAGATCTGCAGCAGGCATTTTATTTCCAAGTTAAAAACCCAAAATCAGTTGTTTTAAATGATTTTTTAAAATTTGTTACAGTGTGAAAATGTCACGGAGAAAAGGATTTCTGAATCCTCAGTCATACAATTTCTGGGGTTACCAAGTGTTAAAAAGGGACAACAAAAATAAAAAAGACAAGATAAATTAAATCATCACAATGAAATTGTGTTTTCTCTTGGAAGTTCTGAACTTACTGCATTCCTTTTCCATCTGCACACATAACTTTGATTTTTCAACATATTGTCAGCCCATTTCAAAATATTTCTTGTTTGTGTTAACAGCATCAGAAGGCAGATTTCAACTGGTCAGGTGTACATTGACATGAATAGAACAATTCAACGTGCTTATTATGGAAAGAATTCTGGGTTTAATTTTTACTCTTTTCTGGTATAATTAGAGCTGATCAACATTTATCTTTTTTCATTTATCTTTTTTCAGAAAATGCTGTGTTTCCAAAACAGGAATTTTTCATTTTTTTAATTTAAAAAAAAAAAAAATTAAAAAAAACCCCAAAACCAGAAAAAAATAGTAAACTAAAATATTTTGGGTTTTGAATATTGTTTCCAAAAATATATTTTATAATAAAAATATTTATAAAATGTGAATGTTTGAGCTACAGAAATACTTTTGTTTTCTAAAATAAAAATTAAAATGTTTGACCAAGTTTTCAAACTACTTTATTTTCTTTTTCCTCTGAAGAGATTTTAAATTTTATTTTACTCTGTTGTGGTTTAGGCCAAATCGGCCACTGGGGACGTTGGGGA
>RSEF01000004.1:78439271-78463045 GCA_003993805.1 Himantopus leucocephalus | reverse complement strand
TGCTATAGTGAGACATAATTCTGATGAACAGCATAACAGCACAAAAGAGATATTTTTGCAAATGGTCTCTAAAGCTATGGACAAACAACAAGTGAGGCTTTCCAAACTAATTCGTTGAATTAAGTCCCTAATTTCTATTGATTTAACTTTAGCCAAATGACCTTTTAAAGCAAAAGGCATTTTGATTATTTACGCAAATAGAACAATTCTTTTGAACTTATACTAACTTAATCGTTAAATAAAATCAGCCATAACATCAAGCTCTACAACTGATAATGTTGAAGCACAGAGCATTTTAGGAAGATTAGAGAAAAAAAGTGTGTTCCTCGCTCAGGCGTTTCTCTGTACTCATTCCATTAATTCTGGCTTTTTTACGGCTTTGTTCTTCGTTTGTCTCTGTTTTGAGAGGAAGTTTCTGTCTCTGTTTTCGATGGGGATTCTGTTCAGGTATTTCAACATACCTACTTTCAGTTTTCTATAAGATAGAAGAATGCTATAGTCATCTTTTTTAACGTGAATGCATATAGCTTGTCTCAAAAGCTAAGCAACTATGACTAACTGCTCCTTGCCCTTCACTTCAAAGTAAACTGGTCTAGTGGAACACCCAGTTGCAATCACTTCCTCTCTGAGTTTAAGACCACAAAACTGGTCTTTTGGTTTTGCACAAAAGTACCTCTGTGGGCTAAGAGTGACCTAAAGATACCTGAAACTCTTTGTAGAGCTGCCAGGCTGGCTGACAGTGTCACCTCGGTTGACCTGATGCAGATGCTTGGAGTTGCTCTGCAGGAACATTTTAGAAAGTGAGGAAAATTATTAGTTTCATGGTTAATGATATGAGACTGTACTAATATGTAGAGAAGTTCTGCTTTGTTTCCAGGAAACAGGAGATACTGTCACAAAACACCTCAGAAAACAAAGTCTATATTGTTAAACATATAATCAAAAATCACAGTTAACATTGTTAAAGATAAAATATTCTAATAAAAAACAGGTGTTAGAGCTCACAGGACTGCATGCCTCATGTTACATTTTTTAGCTTCATTAATATACTTCTTCTTAATGTCCTGTCCAATGACATTCTCATTACTAATTTAAGGGATTTTCTGCACTAGTAGAAAATCATGTTTCACTACACATTGTTCTAAGAGATACACAGCAGGTGGATGCTGGATTAGAAAACAAAAATCAAAAGACCAGCCATATAAAATATTTGACCATGAAAATCACTTAAAAAAAATAACTATAAATTATAGCACAGACTGCATTTCTTAGAAGTTTGAGCCATAATTTTTGTAATTTTGTGGCTACTAAATATGATTTTTGCCATTACTACAACAAGCTGTAGGCTTCTTATTGATCTGACAGTCTCAGGACTTCTGTGGAATTTCTGTGGCATGATTTTAGCAGTTTTATCTGTTTTTAACAACTGGCTAGTGGTCAAACTATTGCCTAATCTAGCTGACTTGCTGAAGCTCTATGAATACAGTATGTGCTAAAGATCTGACAAACCTAGGTAGTCATTGCAAAACAAACAACAGCCCTTTACATCAACTGAGGCTGGAAGAAGCTGATGTACAACTTCGAAACTTCAGCTGGGAATCATTAAGAAGTAAGTAAACTGTGATAAGGAGATGTTAAACTAAAAAGACACCAAGACTGTGGAGGAAGGAGGCCCCAACAGCTTTAAATTCTTCTTTGTGAAGAGTATAGTATACTGCTGACTTGCTGGACATCCCACCATTTCTCTGCTTAAAGAAGACTGATGTCACTGACCTCAGGACCATGGAAATATAAGCCCAACACCAAAGAAGGGCAGAAAAAAGGAAATTACTTTATATAAACATTTATTTTGTAAATTACTTTAATATTTATAAATTACTTTATATAAACATTTTAAGGGTGAAACTTTTGATGAAACTTTTATGTACTGATTTGTACCATAAGTAGTATTGTAACTAGACTAACTGTTGCATTTTGATGGGATTGCTAAGTTTTTAACTAGACAAACAACAAATTCTTGTCTCCATATATATATAGTGCAGCTTCTGCCGTAGCAAGATTTTAAGTATAATATCACTTTTGTCCAGTATGTCTGGCCATCAGTAGAAGTCTAGAGGAATTTTGTAGTAGTTCTTATTATTCCAAAGGCAAATAGGTGCAGCAAACTCTGGGAGTCGTTACCCTAGAAAGTATATTTCAAAAGCAAATATGTATTTTGTCTTGTCTCAAGATGTAAGATTTTTTTTTCCTTATAAAAGCTATTAGAAATTTAAAAAGTAAGACCTGCATATTTTTTCAAACTACCTTTTTCACATTTGGAAATAATGTCTCAGCCTTTTCTCATAAATTTGTTTCCCTAATAAAATTACATCTCTTAAAATACACATCTAGGTAGGTATTGTTTATAGAAAAGTTGCTTTTGACTTTTTGGTTTTTTCATGAAGACACACAGGGATTTGTTTGGCATGGGAATGTGCTGTGTGGAAATTTACAAGCTACAGAAATACAAGATGGTATTGCCTACAGATGGAGACCATTCCTTGATTGGAAAAGAATCTCATTTTTTGGTAGATGCGGGAAGTCATATGCTGAATAAGACAGCTAAATACATAAAGAACAGACTGAGTCATGGTTACAGCAGCTGAAATCTGTCCGAGGACTTGGATTTAATCTGCTGGTTTCTTACATAATGGTTTCTTACCTTCAGTTTTCTTATATAATGTTAGCACTTAAAACTTTACTCAGTTTTATAGCACAGTAATGCTGAAATTCTTGACTGTTGAATGGTAGATACTGAGATCTGACAATCAAAACTTTCTCACATTCTGGCCTCTAATTGGAGTCAGTGGGAGATTTGAAACATATAGTTAGTGACACTAACTATAAAAGGAACTCACAGGCACACAAAATTGGTATGTGCTTTTCACCATAATTTTGCTGCATCTCATATCTAAGCCATAATACGGGAATAATTATCTTATTTTGGAGAAGTATTGTAAAACTGAAGTCGTTGCTCTAGTGGTAGGCATTCAGAAAAAAATACCTGTATTCACAGCAGAGTATAAATAGTTTATGAAAGTAAATAAAGCAACATGTACCATATGAGCAGAAAACAAATAGTTTCTTTTTAAGTCGGCATCACCAGTTTTGTTGACTCAGTGGTCCAGGGTTAGGGTCATAGCACAGGAAAAATTAGCAAGGGCTCACGTAAGGAGAGACTGTAGCACTCTGAAGTTGCACTGAAGAACTGTCACAGCAGTGGCGGCTGGCAGCTCCCTGGGGGTCCGGGAACCAGGACCAAGAGGGGCCCTCTAGGGGCAGCAGGACTGGGCCTCGCAGCCAGGCCTGTCTCGCTGCCCCAGCCCAGAGCAGCCATGGCAACCCCAGCCCCAGTATCGGGCACCTCTCTGGGGCTGAGGACTGGCCAAGACCGGGCCGGGATGTGGGCCTGCAGGTGGACTGAGACTGGGCCGGGATGTGGGCCTGCAGGTAGGCCGAGACCAGGCTGGGATGTGGGCCTGCAGGTGGACTGAGACTGGGCCGGGACGTGGGCCTGCAGGTAGGCCCAGTTCAACAGGGCCCATGTCCAGGGAAGGCTGTGGGGAGCTGGAGCCCAGTCCTGCTGCAGCATCGCTGGGGCAAGGACTTACAGTCCTGGGGGGCTGAAATGGGGTCCTGGGCCCTGGGCAGAGGCAGGGGAGGCTCTGGAGAGGCTGAATGGGACCTGTAAGGTCTGGTGGTGCCTTCAGGGCTCTGGCATGGAAAGTAAGATGGCACAAATCATATGCAAACTGTTTTTTTGCTGATGTGAATGCTTGACTTATGAAACAGTATTATTATGTTATTATATCTTGTTGTGTGTCATAAATCTGTGAATTTTATAGAAAATAAATTATATTAGCCACTCTTGCTATTCTAATTATGTGGACATCTTTATTACTCTGCACTGAGACATTCTTGAGAGAAAGAAGCTGCTCAGCCTCCTTTTTTCTCTGAAATAAGATTGCAGTTTGATCTTAATAATTCTAGTGAACTATTAAATGTTAAACTAGTTTTTCTTTTCGAACCTTCCTGAATTGTGTCAACATTTTACTATTTCCCCTCTTCCTTACAAGTCACCTTGTCTTCTTTTCTGTAATCTTTGGAACATTCAGAATATCAGGTTAGGCTCTATTTGTCTCCTTGTCTTTACTATCAGCGTATATTCAGATTTCTACCAGCAGTATGTCATGTGTTTTATTTTCTGATCTATTTTTGACAATGTATCCTTTCTTGCACTCTGATCTTCCAGACCTTTATGTTCTCTGTTTTTTATAAATCCTTCCATTTTCTCCTGTGCATCCTGTGTGTTTTCAGTCTCCAGTTCTCCAGAAAGCATCTGAAACCTGCTTTCATGTAACATTCCAGCTTCTGCATTTTTTGCATTTTTTAATTATTTTTTCCCCCCATTAATTTTTGTGGATTCTTCTCTTGGAAAACCATATTCCAAATAACATGGGTATTTCTTGAGTATTTCTCCTTACTTTTATCTTTTAATTTCTACTTTTATGTCTTTTTACTTCAGAGAGATTTCCACAATCTATTTTGTTTCCTCTGAATCTGTATCATTTACTACCATAGTCCTTGATTAAATTACTTGATTTTTTTCAGATTCGTTATGGCATCTCTCCTACACTCCTCTGTAATTTTGATTTGAGACAGGATGAACTCCAATACGTATTTTTTGTCACTGTGTTTATTGTTAGCAAAGCTGTATAAGAGGAACGTATAAGAGGAATACCTTTTCCAATATAGGATATCAGCTTCAGCTTCTGCAAGTATCTCAAAATCCATACTATTTCTTGAGGCTTGGCTTTCTGGGAATATGGTCTTGTTTCCCTCTGGTATGCTAATAAATTACACATAATTTTTCCTGTGTTGAGTCTGTATATCTGCTGGTACCACTACTCATTTAGTTCAAAAATCTGTCAGCCGTGAGCTTTGGCTTGCAGAGAGCTTGCTCAGAGCCTGGATAATAAGTAATGACACACAATTTACATTTTGATTGAAGGATCCAGCTCAATACACTCCCATGTGCATGCCAATTGGTACGATCTGGCAGGAAAGCAGGTCAGTGTTTTGTCTCCTTTTGTCTGCCTTGCCTGAAGACAAATGTTTCATAAACCATATTATTTCCTGGAGAGAAAAGGTCAGCTGGAATACTAAGGGCATTTTCAAGGACATCTTCATCTCTGCCATTTCTTATTGTTAGTCAGCGAATCACATGTCTTCTACATCACTGCCCATGCAGTGCAGATGAAATGCAACTTGTAATGTACTTTCCATTTTTAGTGCAGCCAACATTTCTGTGCTTCTTCATTTCCTAGACTGTTGAACATCCCTGTCCTAGTGAGAACATCATGCTTGAAACAGAGCTATTGCACATATCAGGTTGTTTCATATCTCTTTTTGTTCTTGTTCTGCCCCTCAACTTTTATTTCACAGTAACGTGTTGAAAATTTGTTCTCACTGAATTGTTATGATTTTGTTACTAGATTTCATGACCTACTCTCTTTGACTTACTGTTAAATGACTTGAATCTGTGCATTAATAACCACATCAAAGTGAACGGAAAATTTATACTATTCAATGATTGCCCTGAAAAGGTGCCTCTGAAGATGTGTCTGCTAACAACTGTAGTATCACAACTATAAGATAAAAGATCTTGTAATCAGTCAGCTTCATCTCTTGGGTGCCATAATGATGATTATTTTGGGGTGATATTTCATTGCACTATGTATACTTTATTTTTCTTCATTTTTTATTTTCTCTGATTCTTTTTTTCTTTCACAACCGAAAATCAAGATCACTGTATTAGTGATAACAATTGATAGGGAAAAGTGCCTTATAACACCCTGTAGCTTGTGTATGTCAATGTTGTATCCAATGAGGCATGAGGCATCTAGGAGGAGAGGAAATGGCCTCAAGTTGCACCAAGGGAGGTTTCAACTGGATATTAGGAAAAGTTTCTTCATTGAAAGGGTTATCAAGCATTGGAACAGGCTGCGCAGGGATGTGGTTGAGTCACCATCCCTGGAGGTATTTAAAAAGACAAGTAGATGTGGCACTTTTTAGTGGTGGACTTGGCAGTGTTAGGTTTACAGTTGGACTTGATGATCTTAAAGGTCTTTTCCAATCTAAATGATTCTATGATTCTGTGTTTCTTGGTTATACTGTTGGTTGGATAAAGAGCTTTCAGAAATGAAGATCACAGGTGTATGGGCTTATTTCCCTGTTAGGAAATACCTTGGTATAAGGCTTTTTACTTCATACTTTTTGGCAGAAAAATATGTTTATATAGTTTATTATTTTTCATCTTCTGACATTATCATTTTTGTACAGATTGTAAGAAATAGTGCAGGATGGTTGTTCAAGGGTTTCCATACAATTTTCTGAGTATATTAAGGGAAGTAAAAAATAAATTGGATCATTTCTTTCAGAGGAAATGTGTCTTAATGGCACTGTACTCAACAGAACTCTCTTTTAAGTGTATCATGAAGAAAATATGCTGACCTCATTGACTATAAAATAATCTCTTAATACTTTTATTTTTTTCAGAACTGCAGAGTTAGAAGATGTAAAGCTGATATGGTTGGATTCCATTTGTCCTTGTGCATTACCAACATAACCATTGTTGTGAATGCTGCAAAATGAAAGATAAGATAGTAGTGGTAGCTGATAGGTTTACTAAACTCTCACTTTATTAGGTGGCAATGATATTTTATCTGGCAGTGATTCCTCTGGAACAGAATATGTGCCTTTTAATTATGCTATTTGATAAAAGTATACCATCTTCTTGCTCTTCATTTTTGTCCATCAAGTACAGGAAAACCACAATCCATTTCCCACTCCAACTGCAGTTGTGTCCTCAGGTTTTCTCTTCTTTTCTGTGAAGAAATTCTGTAGAAATATGGCTGCCTCCAGCTCTGTGGCTGGCACGTTTGCTCTTCAGTTCTTGACCCCATCCTTACCCCATGATTAGTGGACAAATGGCCAGAACTGTAAGAGGCACTTACATGTCATAAACTATAGACATTACTACATTACCTCTATGCACCAAACATCAGGAATCCCACTTCAACTGTGACAGAGCTAGACCTTGCCACAGAGGAAGTAACGCTTTTGAATGATTACCTACATTGGGTAATTGTTACATTGGTACAATAAACTTTTTAAACCCCATATCCCGGACTCCCTTCACTGCTGAACAAAAAAGGAAATACCTTTCCTTCACAACGGTTATCTGAAAAAGAGGGTAAAACTCTTTCTAAACCTAAAATATGGCCAACATGAATGCTAAAAATAAAGTGCCTGAAGACTGCCTAGCTTTAGTCACAAAGATACTGTGGGCATTAGGGAGAAGAAAAATGCTTGTAATACATGATGTTACAAAACTCATTGGAGGAGAGACTTGAATTCACATTTCCTATAGGTTCCCTGAGCAGTGACATGATGAGTCATTTTTTCTCATTCTGTAACTTTAAAAATATTTTTGTTAAGAAAAGACATACTGAAAAAATACCCTGGCAGGGGTAGTCCTCTGCATGGAAAATAAAGCACTCAGTTTGAAGTCAAATCCTACTTAAGACAGTCAGTTTGAACTAACGCATATATAAGGAGAGAAACTATGACATTTCTCAGAGGAGCTGGGGGTGGAGAACAGTAGACACATATGTTGAAAAGTCAATGGATAAGTCTGTTTTGAGCTGTAGTAATAACTCTCTCTTTCACAGAAATGAGTTTTATATGACAGTTACATATGACGCATTTTAAAAACTCTCAATTTTGCATGAAGACGTTTAGAAAGTATGGTAAGTACACATAAATGTATACATGGAAATTGAATTACTTTATAATTTATATTATAAGATTGATATTCACAAAGTTATTGAAGTGCATAAACAAGCTTTAGGCAAACCATAGGTATTTGACTCAAACAGAATGGTTTGAAAAAAAAAAAATCGCTGAGTTGCTTATGCATCTCCTCTTTTGCAAGTTTCATGACTTTCACCAAAATGTATTACATAGTGTTCAAAGCACTACTATAATAAGTTACTAGTTTAGTATAACATTATATAATAGAGAGTGCAGACTGGTGTTACCATCCCTAAAAGTGGAAGACCTGCGATTCATTCATTTCTTCCGTACCCTGTTGGATTGTATGGCTATTAGTGACCGATCAATTACAACTCTACAACAGAATAAAGTTCAGAGATGTTAGGCAAGGGCAATGTGCTCATGAAGCTCAGGGAAGAATGGGTGGAGTGACTGACCAAAGAAAGACAGGCTTAACACAAAGGGAACTAGAAGGTGTCCTTTATTATATATAAATAGCTATATCAGTTCATAGGAACATCTGTTGGTGTAAATGTTTGACCCTGAATTAATGAAAAGAGTGCAAATGTCCTCCTGACTCAGCAAGCATGGGATCAGAGGTGGAGGCTATATGTGACTCAACTTATCATGAAGCATAAAAAACAATGAACAAAAGGAACTTGAAGAGAGCAATAGGGTTGAGCTGGCTTCAAGTCATGTATTCCTTCCCAGAGATGGAGGACACCCAGCATCATGACAGTGAGGATATTATCGAGATCAGTACTGAGAATCGCATTCATATTGCAACTGGCACGCTCTGCTAAGTGTAATTTTTAGTTGCATTGTGATTTAAGTACATTGCCCTATCACTTTACTAAATCAAAATCCTCTGTAATGTCAAATAACTTGAAAGAAGTCTTTAGAAAGAAGTAATTAAAAATTAAACAATCCACATTAAACATTAAACCCTCCACCCTCTTGTTCTAAATGAACCTGGCATTATTCTGAGCCACCATCTAGTTTGAAATTTTCTTCTGAATTTTCTTTATGAGGTGCCTATGGAGTCTAGCATTGTGAACTCAGTTCCCAGAAAGAGATTACTGAATTCTACTCACTGAAATGCTTAGCATGGAACAACATAGGTTTCTGTAAGACTCTGAGACTAAGAGCCTGTGTCAGTTCTCATATCAGACAGTTAAAGCAGTCAAGTTAAACCACTGAAATCACATAGATTTGAAATACATAGCTGTTTTGCCAACTGCACATTATTACTTCATCTCAAAGAAGCTAGTACGTCTCCTAAAGCCTTGGGTTCCCGAATAGTCTCACTACGTGAGAAGATCAGCTTTCATTTTTAAAAATGAGCTTCTAGTCCTATGATTAATGAGAAAAACTTGAGGCCACTAATGCTGAAGCCTGAATACTCAGAGGGCAAATAAAAAGACCACAACAGCTCCTATTTTCTAAAATTAATAAAAATAATAATAATAAAAACTTTTAAGCCAATCATGAGCTTTTTTATGTGCTCAATTACTTTCTAAATGTATAAAAAATGTCAACAACTAGGATTATTTTTTGCAATATTTACCATGATAAGCTCTTCCATTAATTATTTCATTTATAATAAAAAAACAATACTTGACTGCATTGACTTCGTACTGTACAAGAACAAATTCAAGATTTATCTAATAATATTCAACAGGTTTTTGTGCCATCCTTTTTAGCAGCCAAACACCATGCCGAAACTGTGGACAAGAAGCTAGATCCCTGAATTTGTGAGGCTGTTGCTTCTATAGGTATTTCCATGCTTTAATACAGCATCAAGAAAATTCACTAAGAGGATGCTAAAATGAGAATGGACAGTGGATGAAGACATGTAATTTGGACAGATGTATTCATCTTGGCTTTCATCTACTGATCAAAGAAAGTAATTACTCTTTAATAATTTTATACTCTATTGCAAGCTCACTGGTAATCCTAGGAATGTGTTCTGCTTCCTACACTAAACTGAAGTGTGTACCATGATGTCTCTAAGATCAGTTTCTCAGAGCAAGCCAGGCTAGGATGGCAGTGCCTGCTCACACGGTTCTTGAACTTTCTTTTGTATATCCATCCATAATTTTTATTTGTGTGTGTATATATAGGGAGAGTTTAATTTTGTCTAACTTTAGACAAATACCCTGACCCTCAGTGCCTGTTCTTCTCCTACAGTCAATGGAAATTTAGTCAGTAAAATCAATGGGAAGTACAAATCATTCATGTCACTTTATCATAGATACCTGCATTTAGTCAAATATATTGCATCAAAACCTGCACAAACTCTATTGATTAGATCTCCAGAGATTATAATCAGAGCTTAGAGACAGCGTTTTCATGTAGGCAACTACATGACAGATATCTAAATTTAGGCAAAACAAATTCTACCTATATTTATTTCAATACATTATAGACTTTTCAGTATTGAAGCAAATAAGCTTTCTCTGTTCAATGTCTGTTTAGCAATGGCTCTTTTCTGTCTGTATGGTTTGATAAAATTCCTCTGAAATAATTCTCTCTGTTTTCTTTGAAACTATGAATCAATATACTTTTTTGTTGCAGACCTAATATTTATCTTCAGTGCATGAAGTAGACAATAGACTGAAAGAAATAGAGGGAAATCCAGTTGAGTAGATGAAGTGCCACAGAAATGGCAAAATGATCTCTTTTGAAGTCCAAATGAATGATAGAAATGGATGAAAACATAATTTTCATAAATATAACTAAAAAATTACATAAATAAACTTGTATTTGAATATTTAATGTGTAAGTAGATGAAAGGCTCTTGGCTTTTTGTATGGCAGCTCAGTTATCTCTATCACTTTTGTAATACATTGCACTGATACAGAATAACACAGCTGTTTGTTGGTATCTGTTTTTAATAGCACCAGCAGCAAACGTTCTTTCTGTGGATGACCTACAGCTGGCACTAGAAGACATTGCTCAGCTGTTATTTAGGTGGCTCATTAATGTGTTAATATTTTTAATTGAAAGGACTGGG
This sequence comes from Himantopus leucocephalus, assembly GCA_003993805.1. NCBI lineage: Eukaryota > Metazoa > Chordata > Aves > Charadriiformes > Recurvirostridae > Himantopus > Himantopus leucocephalus. The sequence goes on along the minus strand of RSEF01000004.1, from coordinate 78,452,154 downwards.
TTTTTTTATTGCTTTTGTTTGAATTTAGACAGTTTCAAAAGTAGTCTTCAAAGTGACTTCCATCATCCTTGGGATAGAAGGATATTTAGTCAATTTTTACTTCCTATGACCTCATACCTCACCTTTATTGTAATCCACCTGCATATCTTATTTTTTTTCCAAAAGGAAGCATCATTATCTCTGCTTTACAGTTAGGGGAGCCAATAAAGCCCCTACTGCAACCCTATGGTGCCATGTTGCAAGCTTATACATCTTAATTTATACATTTTCTCGCATCCCTCCCCTACTTTTTCATGCCTTCCCCTCCTGACACAAACACTGTGAGAAATAACCTTCCTAATATGAGACATTTCCCTTATCACGTGCTTTGAGAATGAGTGAAATAGTTAATAATGCTAAACTGTAAAACCTCTTTCTCTGTTTCTGCATCATATGAAATAAACAGGACATTTCACAGCTCCAAATTATAGCATCTGGCCCTTTACTTCCTCAGGCAAATGTCTCTCTAGGTAACACTTTATCACTTGAATTTTGAAGGCTTCCCTTGCAAGCACAGCATCCTTTGGGTTTACTTTCTTTTTTATAGTAAAAGATAAAGATGTGGAGAACATCAGAGTTCCCTTTTGGAATCTTCTGTACTACCATTCATGTCCCATGAGGGAACATACTTTTGGAAACACATTTTTGAAACGCAGATTTAAGTTAAAATGGTTTTTTAGCCAACAATATGCATATTTTTTTCTATAAAGATTATTCAGTAATATTTCTATATGACAATTTGCTCAGGAGGTAAACGGAAAAAAAAATCTCTTAAAAGTTTTGGGTAGCACTGAAACTACATTAACTATGTTTCTTAAGGTTGTTACTAACACCCTCTCCAAATATAATTCCACAATGCTTTTCATGACTGTATGAACCACATATTGATGACTGATATTAGGTATGTGAATTACTGCAATCACTTTTTTCTTAACAGCATCAAAATCAAGAAAGATAATACAGTTTCTACGTCTTTGGGTTAAGAATTCTTTCAGATTTGTTTCTTTATCTCTATCCAACCACAATGTTTAATTTGTTGCTCTGTGTGCTCAGTTTTAGGATGACATTACAACACGGTAGCATTTAGGGATCTCTTAGTCTACTGGTAAAAAATATATTTATCTTTACACAATTAAATGTGAATGCCAATATTCAAGTGCAAAGGTTTTTTTCCTTAAAAATTATAGAAAGATTGGTTGGAAATTTTATTTATAAATGGAAAGAAGATCTAGCTGACTGACCATCAGCTAGCTTTGTAAGCAGTATAATACTTCATTTTGTTGTATCAGTATCTAGGAGGCACCAAAGAATTCAAATCAGTAAATCAGTTTATAGAGCAGAAAGAAGTAAGTGCTTTCTTTCTCCAAGTATCCATAATGGAATTCTATTTATCAGTCTATGGAGTTTGAGAGGAGGATCAATATTTATTATTTATGCCTTAGTGCAGATATAAACATGAACAGTTTTCAACAGACTATACTTTACTCTGAAAAGATTTAAACCTTTTCCTTAAATAATGATTTCAGTGCAGTCTTGATCAGGCTCTCATTTGTCTGTCATTGCCATAGAGTAGGTAGGTAAGTAAGGTGGGTGGAATTCTAGCAACATAAATCTTAATGGGTACCAGTGCCTCAGGGAACACCATGAAAATTTTGATAATTATTCTGATTACTTTTATCTTAATATATGGTGCTAACAGGCTGTATTCTGAGCTGCTGAAATGTAGGAATGTGTTTTGACTTTTAGTCTATTAAATGGAATAACATTTATTTTGACATTAATACCTTGTTTCTCTTAGTAGGAAGCAAAAATGGATAGCACAAAAATATGATCTCTTCAGTTTCATTAGAATGAACCCTCATGTACATCATCTGTTTTTTATTGCTACAGAAATTTTTGTAAAAACACAGGCAGATAAACTTATATAGAAAGGAAAAGAACAAAGAGAAAGTCAGAATAATAATACAAATTCTTCCTCACCTGGCAGACAGATTTTTAACTTTTCTTTTTAGTTATCCCTCTAGGCGATAACTCTGACAGATATTGATAGACTGGGAAAGTCCAGGTAGTGCTTTGAATCTACTGATGTACATTTTTTCAGCAGAAATTCTAGGCAATTATGAAGCTGTTCATAACATTTTATGAATTGTTCATTAAAACAAATTCCAGCAGAATTAATTTAAATATATCCTGTGGGACAAATTCACTGCAGATCTAAGTCAATGCAGCCTCTTCTTACAAAGCTTCTTCCAGTGCAAGGGAGTCAAACTCATTCTAGGTGTATGACATTCTAGGCCGTCATAAATTTTGACTCCTTAAGTCTAGATCCAAAACATCTGTAGTTATAGTTTCAAGGAGCAAAGTTCAAAGGATAATTTTCATAAATATGTGTTTTTGAAAGATACTACTCTGATCTCTTTGTCAAGATGTAATGCTCACAGTCTTGTTTACGGGAAACGAGAAAACACACCTTGTATTTAAAGCCAGAAATTTATTAATGGTATAATCGAAATCTTAGCAGTCTCACCAACATTAGTCAGGATCTAATTATTGCAGAAAAAGAAAGAATATTTTTGTGCAGAGAAAGTTTCAGTACTAATAACAACAGAGTTAGAATTGTTAAATGTGCACTTCTTCATTTCTACTTGGTTGCCTGGTGCTGTGCTTCACCTCTGTTTTCAGATCTTAAGGTTGGTGGTTTCACTCCACAATTCTTAAGGTTTGTGGTAGGGATGTTATGATGTGCTGTCAGCGTCTGGAATCATTCACTGGAGATAATGTGATGCTAGTATTGATATTTTCTTCCTCCTTTCTCTAAAACCCACTCAGAGACATTTTTACATGTCTTCTGGCATGCTTTCACAACTTCTGTTATCTTTGTTGGTCTACAGCTTCCTGTTACACCCGGTTTTACTTTACATTATGTCTTTTGCTTGTGTTTACCTAAAACCGGTTTCATCCAGCTCTAGGTTTGAGTATCTTTAACTGACACCTGGTGAGTTGTTGATAGCTGTGAGGTTTCCAGTTCCGGGGCCTGTGCACCATCTTCTGTCATCCCAGGTCTGTGCTCCTCTGCGCTGCATCCTCTGTCTCCACTTCTCAAGCCCTGTTTTTCCCTGTTGACTTGTAAAGCCACGGTAGTACCCTACAAAGATAAATTAGCCATCACCACCTGGTCAGTTAGAAAAATTGCTGTTACAGCTAAACCAAGTGACCAAGGTAGGTCAAAAAAAGTCAAGAGAAAACAAGCCTGACAAGCCTTAGTCCTGAGGCCTTGCAAATTCAGTTCAATGCATGCAGCCTGTTGCTAGCAATGGCAATACCATGTAGCAGGTCTACAGAGTAGCAAAAAGGATATAAACATGCCTGAAATTTGAAGAGTTCATACTAGAGAATAGAAAGAAACTGAGCAAGCAAAGGAAGATGCCATGAAACTCCTTTAGAGAGTTTAATATGTTCCTCAAAATTACCCGGTGGCCTCTAATATTTGATGACTATATCACATCCTTTGCCATAATGAAAGAAGAAAAAGATCAGAGTCATTTGTGATAGCAAAAGGAATGAAATAGATTTCAATTAGCCATTGAACAGATTGGTTACATCCATAATTATTTCATAATATGGTGGGATGACCCTGGCTGAATGCCAGGTGCCCACCAAAGCTGCTCTGTCACTCCCCTCCTCAGCTGGACAGGGGATAGAAAATATAACAAAAGGCTTGTGGGTTGAGAAAACGACAGTGAGAGATCATTCAGCCACTACCATCACGGGAAAAACAGACTCTTCAGTGGGAGGACTCCTAGCACTCTTCTCCTCCTCCAGCATGGGGTTCCACCCACAGGAGACAGTTCTTCGTGAACCCCTGCTCCAGTGTCGGTCACATGCCAGCAAACCTTCTCCAGCGTGAGCTTCTTTCTTCAGAGGGTCATGGTTTCTGCCAGGAGCCTGCTGTACCGCAGGCTTCCCATGGGGTCACAGCCTCCTTTGGGCATCCACCTGCTCCAATGTGGGATCCTCCACAGGCTGCAGGTGGATGTCTTCCCCACCGTTAACCTTGATGGGCTGCAAGGGGACAGCCCGCCTCACCATGGTCTTCACCACAGGCTGCAGGGGAATCTCTGCTCTGGCACCTGGAGCACCTCCTCCCTCTCCTACTTCACTGACCTTGGTGCCTGCAGAGTTGTTTATCTCACACTCCTCTTTTCCGACTGCAAAAATGCCCAGGTTTTTCCACCCTTCTTAAATATGTTATCCCAGAGGCACTACCACCATCGCTAATGGGCTCGGCCTTGACCAGCAGCAGGTCCGTATTGGAGCCGGCTGGCATTGGCTCTATCAGACATAGGGAAACTTCTAGCAGCTTCTCACAGAAGCCGCCTGTGTAGACCCCCGCTACCAAAACCTTGTCACACAAACCCAATACACATAATTATCCATTCTTTATCAAGGATTTGAGAGAACCCTGCCATTGTCCACATCAAGAGATAGTCTTACAGAATTAATTTTAGAGATACTTCTTTTCCAGATTAATTCAATATTCAAAAAGTGGTTTAGAGAGAACAAAAACTGTATTATTTAAGAACAGTTTGGTCATCAAATTTAAAATCCTTTTTCTTAAAAGACTGTGGCAAGCTTTCTACATTGTCCTTAAATGTGAATTTTCTAAGCCCTGAGGGAAAAAAATAATCTAGGATGAGGGTGTTCTTTAAAGCCTGGCTTCTCCCTATACAGTTGAAAAAGATACCTATCGGTGCCTTTTGCCACAGTGGTTTTCTTTGATATGGTAATTTGGTCATTAGACTTGTATCACAAAACATTTACTGTGGGGGAAAAAAAAACTCAGGGAAGAAACACATTTTAATCACAAATGTGTGCACAGGATCAAATCTTTTTGAACATGTTGGGATGCAAGGCCTGGATGTGAATGATACAGCTTCTCTCAGCAGTTCTGTTGTCAGTGGCATACTATTTGCACATTTGGAAATTGTTGTGGTTAAGCTCACAAATTCAATTTACTGAAGACAATAAACTTAAATGAATACTGAATATGAAATGCTATGTGTCTGTGAAATAAAGGGAATGAGGGAAAACACAAATCTCTGCCCACTAGTGGGTGCCCCTCTTTGAGGTATGACATCTTATTTCCTCTTTTTCTTTGGGGGCCAATTAATATTTAGCTATTCCATCCAAAATGAAATGATTTCTAAAAAAAGTATTTTGAAGTTTTTTCCAAAAATACCCATCACTTAATGGACAAGGCACTATAATGGAAGAGACAGATTTAGATCCTCTGAGATGAAGAGGGTAATAGAACTTGTCTCCTTAGACAAGCAGTGTAATCACTGAGGTGCAAAAGAACCAATGAAAGAGGATAGGAGGGGATAAGGAAGGAAATTATTTATGGCCCCTCCTCTTTTGGACTACATGTATAGGACAACTCCACGAACTTTGAAAGAATGTTAACTGAAATCTTGACAAAAGCCCTGTGTCTTGAGAGGATAAGAAAGCTCAGAGGTACATTACTGCTTCCCCTCCCCAAGACTGACTTTTTTGTGTTTCCTCAGGAACAGATCCATCAGTTCCTTTCTCAATATACTGGGTCCTGCTCCTAGCTGAGTATGTTTCGCTATGCCTCTATAGGGAACCTTAATGAACAACTTGACTTTCATTACAAACACGAGTTACTAGTTATAGACAAAATAAAACAAATACTCAAAATGTTTTATTTGCTGTTCATCGCCTGATGAATCCAACTTTACAGTTCAGCTCAGAATATTGTGCATAAACATTTATGATCTTCAGTCTGTCTGCACCATGGAATGCCAACATGCTACTTATGGTAATTAATGGAAAAAGTCAATACACTTATGAAAAGAAATATCCTTTTTTTGAAAAACTTTAAAAAGAAAATATTGACAACTTATTTTGTGAAAATATTTTTTTCTTTCAGCAGAATATAAAACAAGAATTAGAAAAGAATAAAATTTCAAGGATACATAGACTACTTACTTTTAATTATCAGGCCTGTGATCTTCTCAAATGCCTCCGCGTGTGTGCTTTGTTTTTTTTTTTTTTTTTTTAAGAATTAGGTATTACAATGTGTGTTCTAGTGATATATAGTGAATTCTGTTTTTAGTATGAATTGAGTTAGATATATAATGGATTCCTAGAGAGGTTTTCTGTGGATTGCAAATTTTATCACAGGGTTTGTCTTCTATGGTAATGAAAGAAAGTATTTAACTGTTTCTAATCTGTTACAATGTAGTTTGTCTTAACTATGCAGAACCTGATCCAAGCAGTCCTGCCTCTCTAAGTTGATTTTGAATTAGTTTAATCAGTCTGTTTCACTGATTGTGTAGCTGTGCTAGGTTTTAAAATCAAACGCATAGCATTTTGCTAAAGCAAACAGGATGGCTTTTATATATAGAGACATACATATTTTTTATATATATCTTATATATAAATATATATGATATAATTATGAGAGCTGAAAGGAAGAATATTGATGTGTTACCACTATATTCAATTTATGTCATGTTACAATCTTATTAAAATATTCCATAAAGTCATCTTATATGTATCCTGATGTATTATTATTTTTACATTTCTATTGTAAAAGTGAAAAGTAATGAAGTTTCATTTAATTTAAAAATAACTATAATGGTAACAATGTGACCAGAATTCTTTGTTATCTTCTTTTCTTTTTTATTCCCAAAATATTGCAGTTCTGATATTTATTTTGAAGTAGAAACATGGATGTTTTCTTTTGAGAATTTTCTGTCACTTACATATTTATATTAGTGATGCATAATCCAATATGGCACACCATACCATTTCATATGATGTTGCACTGATGCTAGTGTGTCAACATAGTTTGAAAGTATCTTCACATTAGGGTTTTTTTTTCATAAATGAAATATATTTTTTAATAAGAATCAATAAGAAGTTTTTTTGCTGTGATGCAGAGGTTTTGGAAAAGTCAAAATTTAGTATGAAATGTAATTACATCTGTGTTCAAGCTAGAATGTGATAGTCTATTTATTTCCACGTAGAAATAATCAAGCAATATCTAAAACCAAGATGGAATGTCACATCAGAATTTTTGGCCGTGAACATTCTCTTTCTGAAGTGAATAGCAAATTGTTAGGATATATTTATCCTATGTCAGTAGCAAGAATTCATGCAATACCTTATAGTGTCTATGCTTCACAAATTAAGCCAAGATGGTCAGGGTACTGTGATTGCCTGAATATAGTTTGGTGTTTTGGAAATTTGTAAAAAGGGTGGTTTCAGAGTATGAAAGAGAGATTAAAGGTAACATTAACTTTCTTCTTTAGCATATCACACACATATACATGAATATATATATATTGATCAGTAGAGCTGGATATTGGATACCATAGGCTGTTCTGAAATAATGTTTGTATAGTAAATAGATGTACAGACATGCATGTATATTTAAAATAACTCTTGATGAATCAGTTGGATCTGATATATTGGTGGGGGGTATTACTTATTATTTTGTTTCCTGGTTCTCATAGTGACATAAATATAATTAATAGTTATTTGAGCTTAAAAACTAGTATACTGATACTGATTTGTCATGGATGTCAAAAATAAAGATAAGGAATAAATAAAAAAAAATCAACCTACTTTTTTCTGGCTGTAAAACTGTAAAAACAGAATGACAGCCGGTCACACTAAGGCTGGAGAAACATAACTCAGTATTTATTCTGTAAATGCATACACTGGAAAAAGACCACACTATTTGACAAAATGAGCTGTATATCAATTAGTGACAGCAAGTGAAGTCAAGTTTTAACTAAAATGGAAGTAGCCAGATGGAAATAAATGTAAAAAAAATCAATGAAAATGTCAAACATCAAAATAAAGGTCAAGATCAACAGTGCACTTTGAGAAATGTAATAAACCTTTGCCAAACAGTGGGTCAAATACTATAATACTCATGTGAATTCATTGACACATTGGTGCATACCCCAATGAAGATCAATGGTAATTTAAGTCCAAGGACTTAACTTTGGTTTATATTGTTGTAATTGGGAGTAAAATGTAGTCCATTTTATTGCCAGCTATTTGATTATACAGAGAAAATATTCATCAGTCTAAATCACTTGCCCTGCTACTCCGTCTGTCATGATAGCTATTACTACTGCTTACAGAGATTAAAGGCATGAAAAACAATCTAAGGGAGAAGTGACCAGTGAAGCTGAGAAGCGAAAGAAGAAAGAGGATTATATGGACTCATGAAATTATTTTGTGCCATAGTACTATGGCAGTGCTTTCTTATTCTTGTTAAACAGTAAGAACAAGGTAACCCCCTGGAGTTCCTAAATGGCATTCTTAATGATGAGATTTGATGCCTCCCAATGAGGTTTGATGTCTCAGTAGTTCCTTGGGCAATTTAGTATTGGTTTAAAAGCTGTCAGTCAATAGAAAATACTCTTTAAGTACAGTACTTGACTGACACTGAAGATTTTCATTACTAGAGAAAAATTCTAGCCTTGTCCAAAATTGTAATGAAAATCTCCTTCAATATAAGGCTCCACAGAAGAAAATCTAGCTAATGTGTCTGTCATTCTCTGCAGTCCTGTAGTGAAAGGAATATACATGTTTTTGTATGAATCAAAGCTTGCTTCAGAATAACAGTTCTCCACCCCTCCCCACCATTAAGACATTTCTTGGAATAGATTTCATTCTTATATCATTATGATTTGGATGAACCGTGATTTATAAAGAAATTGTTGCTGTCATTGTACTTCCTTTTACTTCTAGGAAGTTTTTACATACTGTCTTTTTTGTTGTTGTTAATCTTTTACTTTAAGCAACTATCCAAGTTGTTTAGATCTCTCTTACAGCCCTTCACTTTACTTTTTTTTACTATGTGAAGATGATTGACAGACTCATTGTCTAATAATATTTTAAAATAAATTATTTTCATTTGTTCCAGTATATTTAGTCTGTACTTTGACATTTATACTCCTATATCCAACTGTGATACAGAAATTGTTCTACGCACAGCTCTGATGTGAAGATTGCTGGAAATCTGTTTAGGTTTTAATACCTTATAAACAATAAAGTGTTTTCACTCTCTTCTTCTAAAACTTTATTTTTGCTTATGTAATTCTCCTTCCAAAGTGTGATTTTAGTCTTTTGACCAATAGTATCATGTTGTCCAACAAAACTTACATGGCAAGTGTGATTCTTGCATTTTCATTACAGAATATATGGTGCCAAGTTGTTAGTACTCTGTTATATAGACTAGGCTAAAACCATTATTCAGTTCTTACATGGCAAAGCACACATTTTTTTCACAGACAGAATTTTGTTGGGTCTATGAATGTAATTTAATAAGTTAACTAATTAACTAATTCAACTGGTTTAAATTAAAATAATTTAAAGCTGTAAAATCAACCAGAATGAGGAGGTGGAGACAAGAGGAACAGGTAAAGTAGATGGCTTGTTCCAGTCACCTCGTTTCAGAAGTTAGGCAATGCATATCTCATTATGTTACACCTCTTAATATTCAAAGGCACTCCAATCACAGACAACTTTTGGACTGGCCTCTTGATATCTCCATGCTCCTTGAGAGTTAGTCTCTCACACAGAGTTCAGTGCTAAAATGCTTCTTTGTCAAACTTTTGTTGCAAAGATTCATGTGTATGTTTAATTAATTGATTGAGTGGTCCTATTAAAGTTCATAAAACTAATTCCTTGAGGCATTAAAATACATATACAAGTCGTTGCAGGACCAGGGCTATCGTTGCTGCATATTTCTAGTGGAGGAGAATAACTTAATCTCTGAAGAATATATGGTCTATAAATAAAAGGATACATGATTGTTTCTGAACTCAGTTTGATAAATTCCAAACAATTTACTTTTAATCAGCACTGAAATACTGATGTGATATGTTGCATGGGAATTATAATTTGATAAATGGGCATATTTTAGGTTCCATATTGAGTCCAGATGGTTACAGATTCCTTAATATATCTATCCATGTGGCATTTGCACATTGGCGTATCTCAGTCTTCCTCTCATTTATGTTTAATGATGGATTGAATCCAAACAATACAAGATGTTCTTCAGCATGCTAAACTTCTGTTAAGTGGACTGATAGTCAGATACTTCTGTACAGGATCCTCTTTCTTTCAGCGTACTCTATTCCAAGACAATCAATCTTCATTTGAAACAGTTTTATTGATGACATTTCGTGCATAGGCAAATGATAGCACAAAGAGCCTCCCCAATTATCCAGGCAGGAGTCTGATTTGACAGTTGTGTGCAACATCCTTGCTAGGTTATCAATTCTATTAGACGTCTGAACTGAAGTTATAGTTTTACATATATTATCATTTGCAGACCTGTATTTAATCATTAAACCAATATGTAATTTTCAATAAGATTGGAGCACTCAGATTATTCAGGAGGTTTATTGTTGGTTTTGTTTTTTTTTTAGTGTGGGGTTTGGTTTGATTTTTTAAGGGAAAGCTGAAGAATTGCAGATTGTCCTACTGCTTTAATGTGTCCCATCCTCTCACCTCCATTGCCCCTATTTCTCATCGACTGATAGGAGAGCTGTTTTCCTTTTGCTGAGGAAATAGAAGACTAATTAGTTGGATTCCCACCAAAGAATTCAATTAACTGAGATAACAACTTCTTCCCTCAGGTCAGGAAGTCCTGTGAGACATCAGCTGAACTTTACTCTTCTAATGGAAGAAATATTGTGTTCACTTGCACCAAGTTCTGAATTTGTTGGTAACCATAAAAAAGAGAATTAGCAAACAATAGCTGTGTTTTATTGCCTTTATAAATCAATGCTTCAGTGCTGTGGGTTCACAATATGTTATCATTTTCACTGCTCATTAGACTTCTGCTGTGCAAACACAAGTAGACTGTAACCCTGAGTGATGAAGGAATAATTTGTTATGTAGTCTGTTTAACCAGTATTTGAGTTTAGATTTCCTCTCTTCAAATGTGTCTTAGTATTGGTCTCTCATTTGAGACACACTTCATTGCCATCCCACACATCTGTCATTATTCCTGTCTTTACTATGTGGATGAAAAAAGTTTATGCAATACTGGTGAGGATTATTAAGTTTTATTAATAAAATATGGGGTCTGTTGTAAAATATTTTTTCTCCATAATAAATGTCACTGTTTTTCATTTGGAAAGCATAGAATTCCTCACTCTACAAAACAGTCCCAATTGCATGCCAAACAGTTCCCGTACTAGATCATCAATTCATGTGTTTGACATAATTAATGAACTTAGGAAGTTGAGTGCAAATTTCCACTATTTTGAGGGTAATTCAATGTGTATGATTTAACTAGTTTTTACCAGATTTGCATCTATAAAATATTCTGAATCATCATTAACCTCAAATACGTGGGCTACTTTTGGAGAACAGCTTGTAGGGAAACAGAAATTCTCAGTTCTTCTATTGGAAATTTCCATTAAATCAGAAATCATGTTAACTTTTGTTAGATACAATCAAACTGAAACATGTAATGAAGTAAATAATGATTAATAATAGTGGAGATTCTCATTATGGGTGAGTAAGCGTCTTAACTCTTATAATACTTGTTTCTTCTGGTCTACTATTATATATCTTCACAAACAGATGACAGCCTATAATCTCGCCCTATCAATATTATTCCAAACACCTTTCATAAATTTAATTTATTTTATATAGAACCTCTCAAATCAAAATGGTAAGATATAGAATTTGATATAAAATCAGCTTTATTGGATATCTTTGTCCTTAGTAAATGTTATGTAGGATTTTTCAAAATTCCACATTTTGCCTTGTATGACAATTTAATGTATTTTTCTTGGACAGAAATATGGAATGGATCCCTCAGCAGGATTACTTCCATTTTGCATTAGCTGAATTTCAGGATGCTGTCTCTTGGACATTTTAAACAATTCTACAGACAGCATTAGGAATCATGGTTTGCAGAGTAACCAGTTTAGTCCTGTAATAAGCACATCAGCTGACAAAACATAGGCTGAAACTTGAAGCCTTTGTGTGTATTATTTGGCAGCTCTCAGCAAGTCTATTTGAACATAGCAGTAGCAAAGCAACATGGATGAAGATTTGGCACTGTTGAAACCAGTGGCAAAATTCTTATCTATTATATGGCACAGAAATTAGGCAGGAAATTTTATGAACAATTTCTAAAAGAATGCTGTAGGACGTGTAGAGGGGGCAATATTTTAAATTGAAAAGTTGTTCATTTTGTGACAATGGGACTAGTATCTGTCAACTACTATTATTATTTGTGGAATAAAATTAAGTATAAAAGTCCATGACTTACAACATGAAATTCAGGACAATAAGCTTGCATATCTCAGTTTATTAGAATCCATTTTAAAAATTATGATCAAGACCCTGAGAGTCTAGCTGCACCTGAAGACACATGGGAAAGAAAAACCTCATTAATTATTTCTGAGATAATTTTACGTACAGAAACAAAGCTTAGGCACCTTTTTGCAGTAGAGGAATGATCTTCGAATGGAAGAAGATGGATTGGTGTTTGACTTCAGCAAAGTGTTTACTCGGGCTTCAATAACATGCAGTCTGAACCAGCAAAAGTCAGAATTTTTCAGTGCAAACATTTTCAAGGGCTAGCTGCCTTAATATAATCTTTCTGGAAAAGCTGAGCAAGAAAGGTTTCCATAGTAACTAAGTGAAAACTTAAATGTTGAGATGTTATTTAAATTGTACATATAGGTATCTTACTATGTCAAAAGAGGAAAGTTAATAGTATTTAAAAAAACTCTCGAAGAAAAAATGGCATAAGAACATTAGAACACAGATT
>RSEF01000004.1:78414758-78439171 GCA_003993805.1 Himantopus leucocephalus | reverse complement strand
AAATAATCCTGTTGGCCAGCTTGGGTCAAGTGCCCAGGTCTCAGTCCTCCTCATCCCCGCACTTGGCTGCCTCAAAAACACTGAGACCTTGAAACCCACATACTACAACTGGCTATAAAGTAAATATTTTCACAAATTCAGGTGCTAGAGTCTTCTAAAAGTACTGTTTTCCCAAGCATTAGAAGATACTTTACTGAAAAATGAAATTACTGAAAAATAAATTAGTCCTGTATCACTCAAACAATAGCATACGTCATACACACTACAGTCTTAACTCTTTCTTCTATAAGGTCTTTACCTCCCAACACACCAGTTTTAAATTTCATAGTACTAATTCCTCAATGAGCACTCACTTAAATGACACCTTGTTTGGAAACAAACTAGGTAATACGAATGAATCTCTAGACTTTTAAATCTCATTCTAATAATTACTAGCAGCTCTTCCCAAAACAACTCAAGGAGACTAAGCTTGTTGAATTACCCTAGAACTGAGCTTAATGTTCAAATACAAAATAACCTACTAGACACATGATGTAGAGTTAATTTGTGTACATACCATCCAGCACAGTAAATTCACAAATGGTGTATCTGTAATACAGGTCTGAAACAGCTGGCTTATTATTTCTTGCATGTTGTCATAATTTTCAATGGTAACAGTTGGAAGTCCACCTACTGTCATTCTCTGTATGAAAACAAGCAAACAAACAAACAAAAAATCCACATTTTTTTTCATTTAGAAAAATTAAACAAAAAGAATACAGTGACAATTGAACATAACATTTTTACTGCTAAATATCCATAGGTATTGCTTTCTAATTAAATAATACTTTGTTTAGAGTGAAATTTATTTATTTTACTATAAGATAATTCCTACTTACGGTAAATTCACAGGAAGAATTCAGACAATGATCTGTAGTTTATATAATGAATAAGCAAAATAGATGGTTTAGAGTACTGTCACATTCTACTTTTTCTATGAATTTTCCTATTCAAACTTGAAACCAAAAAAAGATAAATTCATGCCACTGAATTTGACTATGAATTTCTTATATGAGCTGGCAGTACTTGTATGAATGAAAGTGTACTGAAAGCAATTAGCCTACTGAAATACATCAACTGCGGAGTTAAAACAGTATTGTCTGGACCATACATAGCTTAAGGAAAGAAGTGGGTACTAATAAGACCACAGTTATCTGATTGGAGTACATTTCTTCAGCTGAAATTTCTTCCACTTGAAGCATAAAAAATAACAGTTAAACACATGTATTTTAGATATGTGAAGTTGGAATAATTGTTTCCATTTAATAAGTAATTTGAGTTAATATTTACCTTTTACATACATAAAATTAGTATCCTTTTTATAGTGCTTAGTTTGTGATCAGTTTCTTTCAGAAAGATACTTTGACATAACCTGTTATTATACATCTTTCAGGAGAATATGCACTATGGAAAGACTATGAATGAAAAATTGATGTTTTCTGTTTATCTCAGTTTAGCTGTCAGGCAGGCAGCTATGACTAATGCTCCCAGCTTGACCTCATCATTGTCTTTGATTGTGGAATGTAGTGTCTTTAAAAAAAGAAAGGAGGACAGAAATAAGGAAAAGAGATGAGTACTTTTGCATATTTGCGGGTCAACATCTTATTCTAAATTTGGTATTCATAAAGCAGAATAAACTGATCAACTAAAAAGCAACCAAGTGTGCACAAGGCTCAGGCAATATGGCACCATTATCTGTACTATTGATCTGCTATGGAATTTGAGTTTTCTAGAAACGTCCTGCTTTATTTTATTCCTAAAGAAAGAATTACAATGAAAGTAGAAAAAGTTTCAGACTGATATTATATTCTCAACATTGTATACCTTCTATAGACTACTGAGGCACGGGTACTAAAAGGTGAATTCTAAATGCTTTTTTGCTCTTGCACCATATAATCTTGTCTTTTCACATCATATATTTGTTTTTATCTCAGTAATCTATTGTGAGAGACTGGTATGTCAAATATTTGCCTCAAAGCTTGCTAGGTATCTTTGCAAGGTGCAAACGACCGGCAGCAGAAGACCATTCTTCTGCAAATCAGGCACCGCCAAAACCGAGCCCCATCTGGGCCAGGCTAGCAACCCGCCAAGGTCTTTACCTGGTGTATAAAAAGACCGTGGAAATATGCTCTGGTGTGTGCCCACCACTGAAGGACTGAAAAGATGTTGCTGGATCCATGGTGGTGACTAATCCTTACTTATCTTTCTGAATGCTTGCTTAGTTTCCTTCTAATGTTTCCTGCCTTTCTTATTGCCCCATTCCTCTGTACCTGTTCAATAAAACCGGCCCGAGTGGTGGCATTTGACCTTGTTTGTGTCTCAGTCTCACTCTTGGGATCATTACGAACCTCCCTCGAGCCTGAAATTGGTCTGGGACTTGACATCATCATAAGAATCATTTTGTGATACTTATGCTAGAACCCTCATTCTTGTAGTTTGCCTTATAGAATAGAGCAAACCCAAAAGATATGGTAGATGGTTGCTTTTAGGTTAGCTTCTTCTGGATAAAATATTTCAGTAATAATGGTATTTATCAAGTTGCTGAAGCATTTGAGAAAAATTATTGATTTAGAAATCCAGGTAAAGAGGACACAGTAAGATGCAACTCTTACAGAATTACACATACATGTAAAGAATAAACAACATTAACAACACTAGTTTAAAAAAGATTATTTTTGAGAAATATATTTAATGTAAAACATACTTAATGCCTGCAATGTGTCTGACAAAGAATGGGATTTGTGTTGTTTCTTAAAGATTTTTATGCTAATGATCCATTTTGATGTCTTCTTTAAATGCCCTTTTATTTTTTAATTATTCAATAGATTTAATTTATTGGAAGAATTTTAATTTTAAATTTATTTTTAGAGCTACCTAAGGCAGTTACTTATACTTACTGTAGTTATCTGCATCAATAATTGTCCTATTGCAAATATAACTTCAGACTAGATCATTCATCAGAAGTGTTGCTAAGTATGTAATATTTGTATTAAAAATACAAATGAAAGGTTTGCTTTCTATCTTTTAAAGTAATATTAAGATCAAAGTTCTAATTACCCCATCACTTCCTCATCTACAGTAATGATGAATTAAAACTTAAAATTTAATATCTAACTGTGTCTCAAAGCTTATTCTTCCTTTCTACCTTTTATTTGCTTACCATGAAATAAATTTACTGTTACCTGTGCACAGTGTGGGATTATAACTTGAAATCTCTTTTATTGACTTCAGAAACCTATGGTTGAAGCACACAATCTGTAGAGCTGTACACATGCAAGTAACTGCAGGACTAGAATTTAAATGTATAAAATTGCTTTAAGACTCTAAAGCTTTTAATTGCAGAATATAACAAAATAATTCCGCAAACTATCTCTCCTACATTATTTAATATAATATTTAGAATGTTAATTTACTTCTTGAATTATTTCACGTCACACAACAATACTAGTAAATTAGAAAGGCAGATTGATATGTTCATATATACAAAAAGACTAATAAAACGTATAATTACCAAGAAATCTATTTCACTCTGTGTTAAGAAGCTTGTCAAAAACCTTATATTCTTATTTCTTTGAATTAATCTCATGTAGTAATTTTAACTACATTGTTTTTATTCATCCTGCATAGTAGTTTAATCAGTTTCTTTAATTAGTTATAATTCTACAAGCTTTACAGTTGTATTCTTAGATTTTTCATTATATTATTATTGTCATATAATACATGTGAATCTTATTTTATGTTATATTATATTTTAAAAATAAACATAATTCCTTTAACCAGGGACAATATTCTCACAACATTTAAAATAAAATAATAGTAACATAGGAATAGGTAGAGATCTTGGAATGTAGACACTGAATTATATGGAAATTGTCATGTCTTGCTTGTTTGATCATTTATTTAGAGAAAAAAAGAAAAGGGAAAAAGTGAAACAACTAAAATATATTTTAACTAATGGCACAGTTAACACCAGTTACTAGATAAGGAAGATATGCTTCCTTTTAAATGATACTGAAATGATTCTGAGAAACTCTTCTAATAAGTGGAAAAAAATAAAGTATAGAGAGACAATAAAAAAAGAAACATAGCCTCCAGTCTTCAAAGTAAACTGATCGTCCTCATGCTGAATGAGGTTGCTCAACCTCTCAGCTGAATAACTCTGGTTTCCTTTGCTTAAACCTGCAGCAATAAAAGTAGAAGGAAATTCTGCTTTTGTGTTTTACTTATCTCTTATTTTAGTGTAATTTTAATCTTAAATATCAGTACAAATTATAACAATTAGTAGAGAGACTAAATCATTTAAGGTAAATACTAGGGAAAGATTAAGATATTTTTATGAAGATTTTATTTCTCTCTTGCTCCAGAGACTTCCAGTAACATACAGCATTATCTCTTATTTTTCTCTCTGAGTTTTTGCAAATTAATTTTCTGACATAAAAAGTGCTTCTTGAATGTTACATGGTGAGGTTAGAGAAGTTGTTACATAGCTGCCACGATACAGAAATAAGGAAGAATGTGTTTTCAATTTATTTTATATATAAACTACAGATTTTTCTTTATATTTCAGAAAATAAAATGGAGATAATGGTGTGAAGTTAAATTATACTTCAGCAGCAATTGATTTATATACCTTTAAAAAAAATAGAGATTTTAAGCGGGTCAGGAAGCTGACAGGACACGAGGGAAATTGATCCCTCTAGTTGCAATCAGTAAGCAAAACCTTAAAACCTTTCAAAATCTGAAGAAAAGATTCACCTCTGGCCCCAGGATAGAATTCCTTGGTATCCCACCATATGATTTCTTGCATTTTCACACAGTTGCTTTATTCTTCTTCACCAAATTTCTTGCTGCCTTAATCCTAACAAGCTGAAAGAGTAAGGAATGAGAGGCAAAGAAGTAGAGATTAATTATTCATCTTATGAGGGATGGAAAAATAATGTACCAAAAGAGCCAAGAAGAATCCTGAAATGTCCATTTATATCCAGAGAGAGTTTTTAGGGCTGACACTATTAAATATCCAACTCTACAAATTTTTATTTATATTTCTCTTCTGAAGTGGTAGCTGGAAACATATATTTGGTTCAATTTCATCTCAGGCTGAGCAGACTTCAGATTCAGAATCAATTCTAGCTCCAGAAAAAAAGAAAAAAAAAGTAAAAAGGTCCTTCACCAAAACAGTTCTTGAAGTGATAAAAGTTTACATTTCAATTCATTTTGCTTCATTAGTCTTTTCCCTCTTGGTTACATTTGGGCAACAACACATTGCTTGAAGGTCACTCAGATGTGTCTCTTTTGAACTTAATTATGAAAAGCCCAAATCTCGTGAATTAGGTATGGAAACTCAGCACAGTATTTTACTTTAAGAACCAGACATGTAAAAGTGAGGATTCACAGTACCCATTTCCAAAGCCATTTTTGGGGTTTACCTTCAAGTTTTATTAGAAGATACAGCTGGTCAGATAAAGCAGTCATGACACCACAGTTCTGCTCTCTGCATAATAAATATGTGTTCAAACAAGGTCCTTTTTGCCTCACTCCCACAGAATTATCGTCTTTGAAACATTTTGATTGAACTTAAGAGGGCAATAATAAGCTTCACTGTCCGTAAGTGAACAAAAGAACCACAGTACTCAAAGCACCTAGTAGAAACACCCACATATTCTTGAATTTGCTGTATTACAATCACTTGCAAGCCTTGGTCTTCTACTTTGTTCTTTTATAAGTAGATATTCTGTGATCTGAGGGCAAAGGTTGTCCGCTTTCAGATATGACTAGGTAAAACTGGATATTAACTAGCTGCATCATATTAGCTTCCTATTGCTAATGAGGGGAAAAAAAAAGCATTAGGAAACATACATATATTCATTATTAGACACACCAGTCCTTGAACTCTAGTTCTGATGGTCTTTTGGACTAGTTATTGAAAAAAAGATTGAACAGGTGATTGGGCAGAGGCTTTTCTCTTACTAAATTATTATGAGTTTGTTTTCATTCCGTATTTTTCCCCAAATCCCTTCTTTAGTCATTTCAGCCCTGCTTGATTAAAGTACAGGAAATTCAAACAAGTGGTCTGGAAGTGAGGAAGTCACCTCCCATTATTTTTTTTTCTCTACCTTAAGATCAGTTAAGCAGCTCCTAAGTCTACGCACCTTGCTGAAGGTTATTTGGGATAAATGCAAGAAACAATGATGTTCCTTTATGGCACTCAGAAGCTGAAAGTCTAATCTTCATCCCTACATAACATCATGTTAAAAAAAAGAGCTATAAATCAGAAACTGAACTGTACGAGCAGAGAAGTGTGAAGAGCAGGAGCCTGAGGGGGCAGAAAGACCAGGAGAGATGATAAAGAAGAGGGCATGACCATAAGCAAGAATAACATAATAGCATTATAAACACCTCTCCTTGATAAAAAATGAAAGATATTCACATGTGCTATGAACCCCCCCACATATGTACAAACTACAGATTTTCTCAGGGTACTACTGATAATGTAAAGCTGTTTGACAAATGGATCCCTCTATTTAGAGGAATGAGACTGTAGGACAAAATTGCCAAGGGCAGTGATGGTTGGCTGATCCACAGAAGAAGGTAAGCTGGGACCTGAGCACAGTAGCAGTGCAGGAGAGAGCAATGGCTGCACCAACAAGGAGCCGGGACGCAGAGCAGCAAGCCCAGGTCAGGTCCAGGTCCAGGTCCAGGTCCAGGTCCAGAAACAGGGATCAGGGCAGACATACCCAGCAAGGCTGCAGTGAAGGGGCAGGTCTGAGAGCAAGCCAGAAAGCCAAACCGGTGAGTTGCAGTCATGGTCATGAAGGCAAACCAGGTAGAGTTGTAGCCGTGGTGTAGCACAGGCAAGGCCCAGCAGTACAATCTCAGTTTAAATGCAGCTCCCAAAACAGGAGGAGCTAGCCCTCACTTCCAGCTCTGTTCACAACAGCTCTTGTCAGCAAAGGAGCTGACCCTGACCCTGACCCTGACCTTGACCTTGACCTTGACCTTGACCTTGACCTTGACCTTGACCAGCTGAACTCCTTACCTCAACTAACCTCCTGCAGTGGGGATGTTTTGGGGCCCTTAAATCCTTCTCAAGGAGAATTCCCAGGAAATAGTCTTAGTTTAAATAGTTTAAATAATAGTTTACACAGCTTAGTAACAGTTTCAATAATCAAGGAGTTGACTATGGCTTTTTCTATAAAGTATTTAAATACACTGAAAAAAAAACCCCAAACCCCAAACCTCAAAATAAGCACAGAAACAGACTCATCAGAAGATATATTAGTAGACTACTATTATCTGTCTCTTGTTAAATCATACATTGGTTTTCAGGCACTGTTTGGGGTATGCATTTCTGATCCCCATTTGCTACACATAGCAAATATATCATGACTTCAAATATAGGCTCTTTTTTGATTATTATTTCTCTTAAAATAGACCCCAAAAAAATGATGGTTGTCTTACATACAGAGCCGCAAAATTGAGAATGAGCTAATGTTCCATCAGGAAGGGTCGAATAGTTACCATTCACTCCCTGTGTTTATGTGTGTGCATGTTATGTGTATAAGGGAATGGGATGGGAGAGAGAAGAAAGCTGTGTGGAATCTAAATGGTGATTTTACGTAAGTAGAGAGGTTATAGGAACCTTTCAGTTCCCATTTTCCTTCACCCAAAGTATAACACAATATAAGGTACCTATGCCAGCATGGGTCCTCTGTTGGGACATCAGCCAATTTCAGTTAGTTGAAATAGGAAGGTGGGAGCAACCTGTGATTCTTTCTGTATCTCTTTTCACTGACATAGGTATTGTAACATACATAATGTCACTTAATCAAAACACCTTGTTGGTCACTAACTCAATTCAATTTATGAGCGGTTAGACATTTAAATAACCTTCATCTAAACATTAAGTAATGTCTCAAAATTATAACCACATGTGCCTACCTCTCTCCACTTTGCTAAAGCATTTGTGACCCTAAAGCATTGTGTTAACACCTTAATTGTAATTGACAAGGCAATTTCCTGGCTGGCATCGTGTAAAACAGAGAGAGAGCACCAGCCATGAACTTTTAACTGCCATGTTAATTCTTCTAATTGTAACTGGCAGCATAATTAGCTAGATTATTGCCCCACAAGTGTCTTGTACTATTATTATTGTCCTGCCATAGTAAAGGGTGTTTTTCTTCATTCAGTTTAATCAGTAAATCATATTCTTCATATTTCTTAGATAAAAGAGGTTTTTGTTATTCACTTTGACATTTATAAAAGTTTTTTTACCATAGTCTGGTATGGTATATATTCCAATATCCCTGTTTTCTTGTGTTTTTTTTTTTTTAAACTAAAAAGTTTCAGAACCAAAACCAAACTGACATAAACATCCAAATTCAACACTAGCTTTAGCAAAAATACTGCCTGGCTTACCTTTTATCCTAATTATATGTTATCACTGTTTTCATTAATCAGAACAAGACAATGAAATTAATAAATTTAGGTATTTTAAATTTAATTTTAAGGACAGGTGTAAATAAATTAAAACTCTAATTAGCTTCAGTAATTAAAAATCCATATTACTTTGCCTGAATAACTAGTCTATGTGATAAAAAGACAGGAAAACTACCCCTTAGGACAGTGATTGCTGTGAATTTAGTTGTTCCCAAAGCATTAGAGTAGCTTTAGATTTAAAGCAGTCTCCATAGCTACAATGTACCTGTAAAGTCCTTGTCTCTTTGCCAACATCCCTTCTCTTCTGGAGTTTCATTATCCTTTATATCAGGATGAAGCGCACTGTAAGCTCTGCCACCACATCTGCCAATATGTGAAGCAATGTTAGCAGTTGTACTTCAAGATATTCCAGAACAATGCTAAAATATGTCTATATGAATCATATCCTTAAGTTCTTACTCAGTTTTCACTCAACCTTTACTCAGTCAAACTCCTATAGGTTTGTAATCACTCTAGGATTTGGCCAAATGTGCAAACAACGTAAGTTGGTTTGGTTCTTTTCTTCAAATGTTTACCTGTCTTGATTAAAAATTGATCTTGCAGTACATAGCATGGCTTAGACCTTATAGATCTCCCTCTCACTATGGACAATATTTGAACTTCTATATCACAAGAATTTTGAAGAATGAAGAATTTTAATATAAATTCTTTTTAAGTGACAGTTTGACAAGAAATATCAGTATTGTGAAAATTTAAGAAAACTGTCATATAAGCTATCTTTCTGTCAAGATAAACAATGGTGATTTTAAAAGGTCACTTATTATGATTTTTGGAATTAAAACTCATCCAGCAGTGTACCTGATCCACCATGTATGGTGAAAGGAATTTATTGCTGCTTCTCAGGACTGAAAAAGAAAAAGTTCATGCTGTCATTGATTGACCTTTAAAAAGAAAAATGTAGCTGGCTTATGGGTAAAAGCATTTTTGTCCCCCTCACTTTCTCCATTAGGGTTCACTGCGTAGTTTCACAACACTTTTTAAAGTCTGCCAGCATAAATCAAATGTTTAGTTGTCACAACAGCACAATGATCTGGTTGTATAAACCTTTGATTAACCGTAATGCTTCATAACCATTATTGTCAGATGAAGCAGTCAGTAAGTGCATGTGGTAGCCTACTAACCATCTGTATTTTGTCTAAAAGATACCAGGCATGGCTGTGGAGGATTACTATGGCAGCTAAGGTGCATGTTCTTTCCTTTTCCTTTTCCTTTTCCTTTTTTGTTTTTTTTTTTTTTTCTTTTTGCTAATCACAAAATAAATCACCTATCACACTTTTAACAAGTTGTCAGTATATCCCTGATCTTTCACTTGAGAAGGAAGCCTACATACCTAGAAAATAAAGGCTGAATACCAGATTAATTATGACTTTGATAATCTTTCAGGTAATCTATCATTTCTAGTAGTGCCTGATTACTTATTGAAATTTGACACTAACTTTCATTACTTTATCTTCCACTTGGAAGCAGTATCTCTTCTATTTCACTTATGCTTTTCTGAGTCACCTGTGATGCTGTATTTTTATATTGAATTTTAACAAAATAATGCAATGCACTTCATGCATAGCAGTCTTTCTCTTATAGTATTTGAGGAATATAAATCAACTTGTCCGGAAGGCAAGAGGTATCTCTTTTACAGGAACACAATGTTAATCACTGAAATTCACTCTTAGGTAAAAAAATATGCTGCAGAACAGGTAGAAATGTTAAAATGTCATGGCAGTATATCTGCTATCATAGTCAATGAGAAACAGAGCAAAGTTTATCATTAAATGAATTAGAAATACTTCTTTGAAATGTTTTTTTTTTAATTAATAGGAAAACATTTTAGGTTTTTTTTTGCTAAATATACAAAGTGTCTGTTTCTATATCTTTCTTGGCAAGTATTGTGCCTAAAGCTAATTGTATTGGAACCATTAATGGAAAATTAATGGATAGATTGCTCTTCTGAAGACATTAAAAAAGAGTATTCCATCTAGAAACTTGTATTGATTAAATAGAAAACAAACAGTCAGAACTGAATTTTGCAGAAATTGCTTGTCTTGAACATAAAAACATGTATTTGCAAAAAACTACTCACATTATAATTGTATTTGCTGAATGATGCACAAATGAACAGCCCACAGCTCAGCCAAAGTAAAAACAATTGCAAATAAGTTTTACAAATAAAAATATAGTTTACAAATTCTAACATTGAGAAACAAGTGTGAGAAAGAAAAGTTTTCTTTAACTGCTAATTATACACTTTAGTAAACTTGGTAGGTTGTGAATTCCTTGTAAAGCTGAGGCAGCTGAGGCAAAATCTGTTTATATAATTTTAATCTTTTTTGTTTTATTATTCCCAGGGAAATAAACACTTTTTAAAGGGCTTCTTTTCTATGGCTTGCAAGACTCCTTTTTATCATAACAGGTGTGAGGATAGCCAAAGGACCTTTTCTGCTTAGAAGATTTTTCTTGGGTTCTTGATCGGAGTTGTGAACCAGGTTTGTTAACAAAAGGGGTAGCATCTACAGTTCTGTACAACTGTTCTATACTTTTCAGATAAATCCTGCTCAAAATTATCTCATTATTATTATATGAAGTTATGCGTGTGGAATGCCTTTTAAAATGTTTCAAGAAATAAACCGTTCAGTATTCAATATTTACTCATGTTTTGTTTCTGACAGTTCAAACTTCACAATATTAATACTTGAAAAACTAAACATAGTCCTTTTTACAATTGGAATTTTTTCCCCCCACATTGTAAGAAAAATTTTATTCAGACTTTCAAAGGTGTTACTATCCAGAATATTTTAAAATATTCTACAGTAAGCTTTACATGACGAATTTGAAAAATTTATCCTTTCAAAAATTTAGAAAACTTATCCATGTAGAAAATTTATTTTTGTGAATTTAATTCTCCGATTTGTTTCACTAAATCCCTTGTATTCATTTTTCTAGCTTGCAAACTAAACCTGGAATTGCAAAGGTAATCTAATTTGTCCTGCTTCTGAATAATTATCAGTAATAAGGTCTAACTGATTCTTTTTCTGTCCTCACAACCACCTGTTCTGTCACATGTGTTCTGCTTGCTATCATCATTTACTGGTAGTTAATAAGGAAATCACTTAAGAATGGACTTTGAAATTTCCATGATTGTTTGTTTAAGCAATACTGTCAGGATTCCAGCAATTCACTTAAACAGTATAAGTAATCTGAAGAACCACAATGGAAAGAGAAGATTAGTGGATACATTGATTCAATTTCCTCACAGTTAGTAATTTGTTTTCACTAAAAATTAAATTCAAATACATTTACAAATATATAAACTTATCAAGTAAATTGCTAACTGACTTCATGTCTCAGGTAGAAAACACATACGTGAATGAATTTGAATTAGATTATCAAAACCATTTTATTTTAAGATTTATAGTAATACACATTATACTGAATTCCTTGTGTCTCGGTTCTTAGGTTATTTGTGGTCAAAATATTTGGGACAGAATTACTTGGGTGTGATTTTAAGTTAGCTGGTTACACTTACTTTTCTCATGTTATTTTGTTTGCTAGTATTTACAAGTAGAAAAAAAATAAGATTGTTTGAGATAATTGGAGGATAATAACACCAAATATATTTTTGTAAATCAGAAGGAATTAACAAGGTGCAGAATGTTAGAAAAGGCTTGACAGTAGAGAGGATGTACAGCTATAGCTATTTCCATGAAAGATGTTGAGTTTTCAAATGTTCATCACATTGTGATAAATGTACTTCGGAAGATAATAAACAAGGAAGAAGATGGCTTCACAGCAGTATTTAAGTAAGGCAGTTTCAATTTTTCCCTTTTTTACTGTTTAATGGATTCCTGTGTTCTACCTGAACTTTGACTTAAATAGGTATAATAACATTTACTTCTTTGAAAGGTGGTCCAAAAATTTCTAACTAAGAAACTTTGTTTAAAGAATAGCTGTTCTTCCTCTGGATATTTAAATTTTATGTATGTACACACAGACACAAGCATATTTGTATGTGAAGTTTACTTCACCTGGGAGAATTAATTGTCATCTACTGGCGAGGGCCTTGTACTGTAAGAAAATAAAAGACTGTATTAAAAAAAATCTGTATTAGTATAGAGTGCACACTGCACATTCATTACTCTGCTACAGTTCAGCTTTGATTGGATACCTATATCTGGCTACAGTTGCTAAACTTGCAAACACTATACAAATGTTCTTACTGACCTACTTGTGGCAGTAGGTCAAGCATCTAAAGGTTGAAAGAATACAAAGGATTAATTTGACCCTCACACTCAATATGGTTATATATATATGTACTCTAAAATTCAATATGGCAAGCAAAAGTCTTATGGTTTGCCAGTGTACAAATTTCTAGTACAACATTGTATACCAAGTGCAGCCCTTGTTCATGTGCAGTTTTACAGATCACTTATTTCATAAATATATTTAATCAACTTATTTTTTTATCTCATGAACTTTGACTGGTAAAAATAAAAAGCACATCCTTTGCAATGGTTCAGGTCCCTGTAAAAAACATGGAAGTGTCAATATAAATACAACTTGTCAAGCAAATAGATTTACAGATCAAGTCCGTGGGTTAATTGCAAAGGACTAGGTGGCATGAATGTTACTTCCACCAATGACCAAAAATATTCCATGAACTCCAATGGGAGGTATTCTGAGTAACTGCATGTTTATCTAAATAAATGTATGACTTTGGTATAAAGATTAAGATTCTGATGTGGAACAGCAATTTGTTCCAAGAGTAATTTCCCTAAAATCGGTAGATGTCAGATACTTGTTTATCAACATAAGTATTTCAGAAACTGGCCTCCGCAATTCATCATCTAGCAGGTTTTTCGTTACCCTACTACATGGTCTCAGACCTGGGTAAGCACTATATACTCACATCATAAGAGATTTTCACTATGGAAATTAACTACTGGAATATGTTATTTTCAGAGGGAAATTAGTCTAATTGTTTACACAAATGCAACACTTACATTTTATTTCCATCAAATCTTTCCCAGTGTTTGTCAATCATTTTTCAAATCCATTTTGTTTCTCCCACTTCAGCTCTGGAACTTTGTTTAATTTTCTCTGTCTGCACTTTCCTTGCAACTCCTTCTCTGTCTCTTGTTTTATTGTTTCTTCTGGCTCTGTTGATTTTATTTTGAGAAAATAACATATCAGACTTACTGCGTATGCCTGTGTGTTAGGGAAGATGCGAGCTGTGTACTTCCTAGGGCCTGTGCAGCTAGCAATAAATACATAAATAAAAATCAACTCATAAGTGAGATAAGCGTGAAGGTATCGCAACTTTTAGAAGTTGTAGCTATTTTTGGTGCTGACAGCAGCTATCTTTTGGGTTTGGGAGCATGACAGAGAAGTTCTTATATTCCTTGTACGTTATTTTTCTCCACCATAGCCAGTAATAAAGGGCAATTGTCTTCCCTTCAACATGTTAAAACATGATGTCTGACAAACACACAGACGTGTGCACATACGTGTGAGTTGTTAGTAACCTTTAGATCACTGGGTTGGAAATATTTGTTTCAGTTACCTGGGCAGACGGCAGCATTGGTTGCCAGGGCCCTAAGTGTGACTCCTCCAGACAGCAACTGTTTTCTAGCAGTGTTCCAGTTGCTTCAGTCCACAGCAGTCACTGCTGCCTGCGTTATTTGTTATTCTTCTGGTGCAGCTGGCATTTTTGTTATTATTGATAAATGCTATTTTTCATTTCCTGAAAGACAAAAAAAATAATTATTACAGTTCAGGAGAATTTTCATGTAAAGTACTGAATACTTAAAGACATTACATTTATTAGTTACTGGGTTATTAAATGGATTATAACAAAAACCAAATTTGCAGGTTGTTCTAAATTTTATGTGAAAAAGGAAGTTATGTGCAAACTGATCAAACACCTGTGTTTTGTACTTTAGCGCTAATGCTTATACCCAGCTGCAAGATAATGAAAGTAATAGTAATATTAATAGTAATAGTGATGATGATGATAGTAATAAAATAATAACTATTATTATTATCCAGGTTTGGAAATCAAACTAATAAATTAAAATCACTTCTGCAGGCTGGGGTTATAAGATGTTGAACAAGATCTGTTCCAAGGGCATCTTACTCCTTCGAGTGTGGAGCAATAAAGTATTGGGAAACTATCTCCTGATATTACTCTAGTGTAACCATTGGTAAAAAATAAATTACTGTAGGAACCGATGGTTTCATCTCTAAATAGTTTCTTGGTTAACATATTATTCTAGTACTTTTATGGGGTACTTATGCTGAAATAAGCTATTGCAGTAGCTATTTTGTTCTGCCCTTGTTTTGCTTATGTTAACCTAAAAAGAACTTTATAGGGAAGTCATAATTCATGGTGTAAATTATCTGCTATAATTTGTATCACACCTCTCTTAGATAAACATATGCGAACAACTTAAACAATGAGTAGTATCTACAAAAAAAAAGTTGTAGCTGTACAATGAGCCTGACTTTCTGTCATGGTGTGAATACTTAGATATGAAAAAAGCAGTTTATTCCAGGACCACATCCTTCAGTTCCAGCTGACTCAGATTTTAGGCTTGGATGTGTCTCAGTCCCAGTGATGCATTAAGTACCATTGTTTGAAAATATACACGGTTCTCCTTACTAGCTCGTATCCCCAAATAAATTAATTCTTTGAGTTTGACATTAGTATGCTTGAACATAGTGAGGTTCAGGTACAGTTTTAACCCAGAAAGGAGCATAGGATTTAGTCAAGAAAACAGTACAACTATACTCAAAATGATTTAATGAAAGGCAAGACCTTGCAACAGCAGGAAAAGAGAATAGATACATAGGTTGTACGCTTATATTGCCATCTCTACTGGTACTGTAGCTCTATTCTGTCTTTGGTAGTTACCTCAGGGTTTCCCTTGTTCTTGCTTCAACTCATACAGGATTGACTCTGGGTAAGTGCCCAGAGTTGGCACAATTCACCCACTCCTTTTTGCTCTTCATACAATGAAAATACCTTTTTGCACTCAGTGAGCACTGTTGGTAATTCTGACAATGATCAAACTGCAGAGGCATTTACCTCATCTGGTGAAGAAATAAGATCTGCAAAAAGCTCTGTAGAGCTTGGATTCATTGAACTTTTCTTCATCCTAGACGGTAGGGGAAGTGGAGAGGTCCAGCCAATGTGATAGCAGTTACCCAGCCTATTTCCCCAAGTGTTGTCTGGTCCAGAGTCAGGACTGTTTCAGCTTTCTCCTCTTTGGATAACTGATTTGACAGAAGCAGATGAGCACGTAGTGGTGGGATTTTATCATCCCTGTAGGCTCAGACCTTGGCCTACTTGGCATAAATTTTTGTGTTTAAACCTGATTTCAAAAAAGTTTGCAGAAGAGCCTGACATGTGAAAATGGAGAAGAATGTGACATAAAGAGTAGAATATATTCTTTCTTTTTTTCTGTCTAATATGAATTTAGTAGTTAGATAGCTACAATTAATGTTTAATTATTTAGCAAAATTAAGAAACCACTTCAGGAAATGATATTACAAAGAGGGTTCAATGCATGTGTTCAGCTTTGCAACAATTACTTTAATTAAAGAAGCAAAAGGTAGAACATCTGCCTTCATCTAAGTTCTGTAAAAAGAGTTTTTAATAAAGGAAGCCTATGACCTCAGATCATGATCATGGACAGAGTGGCCAGCTTGTCATAGTCGCTGCAAATACAGAGAATAACCGTTTGGATAATTTTATCATTTCTTGTTTAGATCTCATATTTGTTTTGTAAATGACCGTAAACCCTGAAACATGGTTTGAACTAATATTCCTGAACACTGAAACTCCTAATTGAATTAACATTGGTAGGCATCTGCTAACCACCTGAAAACTCAGGAGATTAATGATTAGTAGGCTTGCATTTGAAGGCCTGCGTGAAGAACTGGTGCCTGCTCTCTTGGGTGAGCAAATGACCTTCAGAAGCTTCATTGTGGCATTGGAGATGATCACCGTTGCTCTGTGGAGTTTATAAACTAACACTTGATCTGAAATGATGTTAGGGGAAAGCATGTATCTTTCAGTTCTGTTTATCTTTTAGGTGAGCAATACCATCCTCTAAACCCTCTGGTTGACCACGGTCTATACCTATGGTATTCCACCTAGGCAGCCTCATATGACTTTCCCAACTGTATGGAGTCGTAAACAAGGGCATTTATTAGAGATTATATTAGTCTCTGATCTTTCAGTTACTTCACAACCACTGTGATTTATGCTGAAATCAAGAAAAATCCCAACAGCTAAGCAATGCAAAAAGTACAGGATTCTCCTCTGGAAAAGTCCGTATGTCCCTTTCTTTGTGGGGAACATGGAGAAGGAAGGAGTCTGTTTGTACAAGCATGATTCCTTCATTTCAGTATGTCCTAACGATGCTCATCTCTTAACCAGCAGAAACTGCTTGCTGCGTTAGTCAACACGTTGCATGCTTAAACTTTTTCTCTTTTTCTTTCCCAGATCTCTTCCAACCAGATAAGCTATGTTCCTACACCACGCTGGAGGTGTGCTCTGATGTTAGGTCCTTTTGGATTTTTTTCTGGGATCTTTCCAGTGTCTGATGACTCATGTTTGTAAGTATTTGCCTGAGTAGCCAAAGAGTACTTAGACACAATGTCAGCCCTGACCTCACAGAGAGAAAGTCCTCTCAAGGTTTTGTGTAGCTTTACCTAGAGCACATAGCTATGACTAACTGCAGTTGTGGGGTGGCTCCTGTCTCCCAAGCACATGCTTGTGACACTATTTTTTTTTTCTTAAAAGCAATGGACCTCACTGTTTTGTTGGAAGTGTGCCTCCACCACATCACTTGCTATGTCACCCGCTGTTTCCTAGAAAGATACAAAACTTATCAGCAAAGCACACATTTTACATCGGTGTTTACCAAATCCATGGTTTTCTCTGCTTGTAGATCCTCAGTCCACCGGATTTATCTTTGGCGCTTTTTATAGTGACTAAAGTAAAATATATGGGCTTTAGGCACAGCATTTAATGTTAAGGAAGCTTCAGTGTATGCCTTTTACAGGACAGGGTGAGATGGGGTGACTCCTCCCCATCTGAGGAACCTGAAGGTGCACAAATCCAAGGCATTTGATGAGATATATCCACGGGTCCTGAGAGAACTGGCGGATGAAGTTGCCAAGCCACTATCCATCATATTTGAGAAGTCATGGCAGTCCAGTGAAGTTCACAGTGACTGGAAAAGGGGAAAAATAACCCCCATTTTTGAAAAGGGAAAAAAGGAAGACGCAGGGAACTACAGGCACCTGGTCAGTCTCACCTCTGTGCCCAGCAAAATCATGGAGCAGATCCTCCTGGAAACTATGTTATGGCACATGGAAAATAAGGAGGTGATCAATGACAGCCAACATGGCTTCACTAAGGGCAAATTCTCCCTGAAAAATTTCGTGGCCTTTTACAATGGCATTACAGTGTTGGTGGATAAGGGAAGAATGACTGATGTCATCTACCTGGACGCGTGCAAAGCATTTGACACTGTCCTGCACAACATCCTTGTCTCTAAACTGGAGAGACAGGGATTTGGTAGATGGAGCATTTGGTGGATAAGAAATTGGCTGGATGGTCGCTCTCAAGGAGTTGTAGTCAATGGCTTGATGTACAAGTGGTGACAAGTGGCATTCCTCAGGGGTCAGTACTGGGACAGGTGCCATTCAACATTTTTGTTGGCAACATGGACAGTAGGATTGAGTGCACCCTCAGCAAGTTTACTGATGACACCAAGCTGTGTGGTGCGGTCAAGACATTGGATGGAAGGGATGCCATCCAGAGGGATCTTGACAGGCTTTAGAGGCGGGCCCATGCAAACTTCATGAAGTTCAACATGGCCAAGTGCAAGGTCCTACAGGTGGGTTGCAACAATCCCATGCACAAATACAGACTGGGCGGAGAATGGCTTGGAAGCAGCCCTGAGGAGAAGGACTTGGGGGTGTTGGTGGATAAGAAGCTCATCAGGAGCCAGCAAGGTGTGCTTACAGCCCAGAAAGCAAACCATATCTTGGGCTACATCAAAAGAAGCATGGCCAGCAGGTTGAGGGAGGTGATTCAGCTCCTCTACTCTGCTCTTGTGAGACCCCACCTGCAATAATGTATCCGGCACTGGGGCCCCCAACATAAGAAGGCATGGACCTGTTGGATCGGGTCCAGAGGAGGGCCATGAAGATGATCAGAGGGCTGGAGCACCTCTCCTGTGAAGACAGGCTGAGAGAGTTGGGGTTGTTCAGCCTGTCATGATCAAAGATGGGTAGATGTGGTGCTTAGGGACATGGTTTAGTAGTGCTTTTTGGCAGTGTTAGGTTGATGGTTGGACTCAATGATTTTAAAAGTCCCTTCCAACCTAGATGATTCTATGATTCTAAGTGCAGTACAGAAAACATTGCACATTTCCAAGTTGCTTGATGTGTCTTTATCCTAACTTTGTGAATGACAAGCTGTACAGTCTTCATCATCTCCCAGTTCTTATTTACTGAAGCTGAAAATAAATTGATTGTCATTGATCATGACAGTTTTTCATAGACTGTATTTCAGGTAGGCTGGTGAAGAATATCATTGGATAGCTTTCTTTGATCGACAGAACCTTGGATTTATTGATGTTCTGGGCGCACTGAAGTCCCACTCCCTCCTCCCCCCCATTTATTTCCCTTTTTTCTTCAAATTGTTGGTGATGTTGGTAGAGTCTAGTATATTTATAGGCAAACGTTTATTTATGACTTGGACTCGGTTTCTTAATTTATAGGGGAAATTGCCCAAAGCACTGGATCAACATCTACAACTCCCAGCTTTGAAGAAATAAGTGTAAATAAATATTAAAACTGGAATAAGACCAAACTCAGTTCTAGACTGCCAAAGAGATATCAGAAGGTAGTAATCTTCAGTCAATTAAAACTGTAAATCTACTTTACAGTAAGCTACATAAACATGAAAGGTTAAGATGCCTCTTGCATCTTGCATTCTTATACAATATTACAGTATTAAATTTCAGTATCACACATTATTAAATATTGTGTTTTCCCAGTGCACAAAATTATTTCCCATAAAACACAATGAATATAAGAAACCAGAAGTCATTATACAGAGATAAGCAAGGCTGTTATACTTATCAGTGAAGCTAGGAGTAAAAAGCAGATCATGGTAGTACTCAGAGCCCTCAGTCTTGATCCTTCTCTAAAACAAACTAATTTTAAAGTAAACTGCAGGTCCTTCAAAAGACCTTATCCAAAAATGGTCATGACTTATTTTACCAGAACACTGATGACAACAGTGTATAAAATATTTAACCAATGTGCACTTTGAAGACTGATGCATCGATAAATCAAGTCACGGTAACACAACTTTAGAAAGAAACACACAACCTATTCATTGAACTTTGCTTAAAATAATGAAAATATCTCCAAAGTTTATTGTAAGAAAGGATAATGAACTGATGAACTTCTTTACGCTCTATTACAGAAAGTAGAATATAGGTCCTTTGCTGGTTTTGGCTGGAATGGAGTTAATTTTCTTCATAGAATCATTCAATCCTTATGGTTGTAAGAGACCTTTAAGATCATCAAGTCCAACTGCTAACCTAGCACTGCCAAGTTACTACTAAACAATGTCCTTCAGCACTACATTTACATATCTTTCAAATACTTCCAGGGATGGCAACTCAATCACTTCCCTAGGCAGCCTGTTCCAATGCTTGACACTGAAGAAATTTTTCCTAATATCCAATCTAAACCTCCCCTGGCACAACTGGAGGCCATTTCCTCTTGTCCTATTGCCTATTACTTTGGAAAAGAGACCCACCAATATGGAGTGATAAGATCTCCCCTGAACCTCCTTTTCTCTAAGCTAAACAGCCCCAGTTCCCTCAGCTGCTCCTCATAAGACTTGTGCTCCAGATCTCTCACCAGCCTTGTTGACCTTCTCTGGACATGCTCCAGCACCTCAATGTCTTTCCTGTAGTGAGGGGCCCAAAACTGAACACAGTACTTGAGGTGCTGCCCCACCAGTGCTGAGACAGGGAGACAGGGACACAATCACTTCCCTAGTCCTGCTGGCCACACTATTCCTGATACAGGCCAGGATGCTGTTGGCCTTCTTGGCCACCTGGGCACACTGCTGGCTCATATTCCAATACTTCCAGGTCCCTTTCCACCAGGCAACTTTCCAGCCACCCAATCCTATAGTGTTGCATGGGGTTGTTCATAGTAGCTAGTATGAGGCTATGTTTTGGACTTGTGCTGAAAACAGTGTTGATAATACTGGGATGTTTTAGCCATTGCTGAGCAGTGCTTACACACAGTCAAGGTTTTTCTGCTCCTCATACTGCCCCAACAGTGAGTAGCCTGAGTCGGGAGGGGACACAGCTGGGACAGCTGACCCCAACTGACCAAAGGGATATTCCACACCATAAGACGTCATGCTCCGCACATAAAGCGGGTGAAGAAGAAGAAAGGGTGGGACATTTGGAGTTACGGCATTTGTATTCCAAAGTAATTGTTACGCATGATGGAGCCCTGCTTTCCTGGGATGGCTGGACACCTGCCTGCCAATGGGAAGTCGTGAATGAATTCTTTGTTTTGCTTTGCTTGAGTGCATGGCTTTTGCTTTACCTATTAAACTGTCTTGATCTCAACCCACGAGTTTTCTTGCTTTTACCCTTCTGATTCTCTCCCCCATCCCACCGGGGGGAAGTGAGCGAGTGGCTGTGTGGTGCTCATGTGCTGGCTGTGTGAAAACTTTTAGTTGCCACTTAGTTACCAGCTGGGGTCAAACCGCAACAGCTCCTTGTGGTATAATACAGCCTTCTATGCAAAGTAAGACTAATTCTGATTCCTTAACTGTTTTACAATGACTGTAAAAGCTTTATGTGACGTATGGCCAAGTTTACACTGTAACATGGACTACAGATTTAATTCTGCACTCAGTTTCATTGATATAAAACAGGAGAAATATCATTCAAGCTACATCAATTTCACTAGTCAGCCAGCACTGTGCATTCTGGCTTGGCTCAAAGAGAGACTTCAGTTTTACGAATCATAATGGATTATAAAAGGCACAGTAAGTGAATGGTCAATCTAACAGCTTTACCTCTTACATGAAAAATACTCACAAAGTCAAATATTATTAGAGAGCAGGGCAGTTTCTAAATGTGAATTTTGCCTGCGAGGAACAATGGAGGGATTTTCAGGGAGCTTTACTAATCTACGGCTTCTATAAATATTCAGTATGTTATTGTTGTTAGTAATGTATTGGTGGTGTTAAACTTAACATTTGCTCAGTTCTTTCTTCTTCCATTCTTTAGCTTTCTCACTTCTCATTAAATAGTATTTGAATACCTCTCTTTTAGCATTTTCTGTTGCAAATAGCGTGACACAATGTAGAACTTTCCTGGCATTCTAATCAATGAGATGCAGGGTATTTTACCAGCACAAAGAAAAGCTACTTTAAATTGAGAATTATTGTTAGCCTCTTCATCCTTACTGTTGAACTATGCAGGCCCTTATCACATTAGTACTGCACAGCCTAGAAGAAGGGTAATTGCATCATCAGTCTCTCTTGGTCTCTGCCTCAGCCCTTTTAACATGCTCATCCTTTCCATTACTTCATGATTTCATTTAATATTCTCCTGGGTTAGAATCATATCAGCAGCAAGAACATGCTGAATTAACAGTTGCTGTATGCTCTACTCTAGAATTTCTTTCCTGTGGATTAAAGGGCAATTGACATTTTTTTAATAAACAGTGTCCTTTTGAACTTTTATGTCCAAATAGGTGGATATTGAATTTTTATTTTAGAGTTTGACTTTGAAATATAAACAGATAACATAATCCTTCCTTTAATAAAATTACAGAGCATGACTGTCTATATAGTATAATCCTTTAGGTACCTAGTGCACTTGCATTTCTTTAGAGAGTTAAAGCTATTTAAAGGCCTCAACATTGCATCAGTTGCATGCATGTGTGTTATATCTTTTTTATTTTCTTCTATCGCATTTTTTTGAGTGGACAGATAATGCAGTTGCTGAAAATGAGAAAAGCTGATTCTTACTTGCAAATTTACATTGGCAATAGATGGAATCCCTGCTTTTCATAATTTCAAGGGACAGAGTACACGGAAATGTAGGGAAGCTTATTATTAATTGATGCAAATCTTCCCTTTTTAATTATATCATCTATTTTCAGGTGTCTATGCCTGTGTTAATAATAATAAAAAATAGATACAATTAATTACAAAAAAACATATGAGAGCTGACAGAGATAACAAGTGAGCTGCCATTTTTATCCCAAATGTCTCTTGCTCCCTAATGGTGTATATGTGTCTCTGCATAGAAAGATATTATAAAAAATACAAAAGTTCTGTGTCTGTAGGTACAAAGCCCTACACAGGCACAGCCCCCTTGATAATTACAGCCAAGAAAATGAACATCCAGAGCTTAATGATAAAAATAATATTTTCATTCAAGTCCTCTGAAAGGTCAAGATTCTGTCACTAGTATTTATAAAAAGTGTTTGAATACTTATTTCAATAATCGGACTACTTGCAGAGCTGAATACTGTCTGCAAGAGGAGAAGAAAAAAAAACTACCTAAAAGACCTTTAAAAATGTTTGCTGTTGTGACAGTACAGTTCTCTAATTTCATGACATTTGTCTGAACTTGGTACTCAGATTAGGTGAAACTGATTCCTAAAAAGCCCAAACAATGGCTTAGGAACCAGTTCAGGTTCCTACTTTGCTTGGAATGCTATATATTTCTTTCACTACTCTGATGCTGTCCTTCCACGTTATAACTTGTAGTTGCAGCATTATTTCTTCAGACAGTGAAGGAGGGAGCAGGATGGAGATAGGAACCAGACATTCTCTGCTGCACGAGTCTTAAGGGAACACATTACTTCAGGGAGGAATCCCCAAAGACCTAATGCTTCTGTAACCAGCCTGACTTTTTTTTCTTTAGCTTCACAATTTGTCCTTTGGGAGAAAGAGGGAGTATGTAGCAGGAAGTAGTAGGACAATACTCTAGGGAGTCAAGTCACCAAGGCGAAAGCCAAGGAAAGCATAAATACGTTGTGAGACTGCTGGCAACTAATAACAATGATTTTCAGATCCATTTACTGACAAGCTGAATTTCTTTAAAGAGGAATGTGCATTGCAGTGGGGAGGAAAGATGTAGAGAAGAGAACTTTATATCCATATTCACAAAGCAGTAATTTTTGTTTTCCAAGAATGACTATAAAATAGGGAATTTAATATCATTGGAACTACTTTATGTTCACATGAACACAACTAAGAATACAACAGATCCAGAATTCTTAAAGTGCATTTTAACTGTTTTCGTCAGCCATGTCTTTCATTTTACTCTATTTTACTTGGATGTAGTACTTTTAACCTAATTGCTTATTAACTGTGTAATTTTAAAATAGCTTGAAGATTTCACAGGAAGATCTCTCCCAAAACCTACATGTATATGATATTTTGAACATATCAATTTGATGATTGAACTTGAACATTTTATCTTAATACGAAATCAAACCAACTTAAATTTCATAAAACTTCCTTCCAGCTATTTAACCAAGAAACATAGTAAAACAATCAATTTTGTGTCAAAGAACTAGGAAAGTAAATAATGCAAGAAACTTTACTAACTATAAGCTAATATGATCATTTCAGATTTTATGATCACTTTAACTAGATAAAGTATTTATATATGAGCAGGCAATGTCTGCTTGCAGCCCAGAAAGCTAGTGGTGTCCTGGGATGGATCAAAAGAGTGCATTCCTGGGGTCCATCAAGCAGAGTGCGGCCAGCAGGTCGAGGGAGGTTATCCTCCCCCTCTACTCTG
>RSEF01000004.1:78368662-78388224 GCA_003993805.1 Himantopus leucocephalus | reverse complement strand
TGAACAGCCTGTAGCCATCGATAGCTGCACTCCAGTCATGGGAATCATCCCACTGAGATTCAGTAATAGCAACTTGGTTGTAGCTTTCTCGCGGTGCAGTGGCTTCCAACTCCTCCTGTTTGATGCCCATGCAGTGTGCATTGGTGTAGAGGCACTTCAGTCTGGGCTGTCTGCCATGTCACCTACTTAGACGAACAACCCTTCCTTTGAGGTATTTCTCTGGTGTTTCCCTTTTGTCTTCTATTACCTTAGAACCCCCTGTCCGCCAGACTGGGTGTCTTAGGGGTGACCTAACTTTTAACAACTTCAGTCTGAGATTGTCATATCGTTTTACAACTGCTTTGTTATGTTAAGACATTGAAAATAGTGCTTAAAGTGACTTTTTGAATATTTTAATACAATCTTGCATGGCCTTTCACTGAAGTCTGAACTTATGAACGAAATTGCAACAATGGAATAAAATTCAAAAAAGCTTTCAGAAAAATAATTATTGAGTTATCCTCAGAACTTACAATTCAAGTATGCAAAATGTAAATTATCATCAAGGTTAGCAAGATCAGAAGAAGATGTTTAAAAACAGAGCAGGTTTGGTTTATTCTATTTTTTTTTTAAATAAGGTTTCCTGTGTGATTATCAAATATAAAAAGTATTCTCATAATATCCCACAGATCTAAGGAATATAAATCTCTACTGAAGAGCCATTCTAATATGATGAGTCTCATATAATTGTGTAATTTTTAGAATATTCCCATAGAGTTTCACCTATGAGCAGGGTGGTATGACAACAACTGGAATCTCAAGATAATGTAGTTGCAAACGTGTTGCTTCTTGCAGAAAGATATTCTTTCACAGCTAAATTTAAAATGATGTACAGTCACAAAAAAAAAACTTTCACCCATTTAAGGAGAACCAGAGTCATCCTGCAGTTTTACTCCTCATTCTGTATTTAAGCCATAAATTTCACACAGGGTTTAATAGTTTATCTCTTAAACTAAACGTATAAATAGTTAGCTGTGGGATAACCAAATGTTACTATATCTGTGTATTTGTCCACATTTTTTTGCAGCAAGTAAAGCAGTTGGTGGTTCAGGCAGCATTTGGTCAAAGGTCTTCCCTCTTTTCAGAAGTGAAACAAACTATATTCCTTTCAGAAATGTTATTGACATTCTATATCACACTACCTAACAACATTACTGTCACTGAGATCTTTCTGGGTTGATGACTGACAGGCTGGACCATCAAACAAGTTACGTGAGATATGGTACCCATCCACAGCCTTGGTGTGTCTTCTTGGAGTCCTTGAGCTTGTTCCTTAGTTACACTGGCATCTTGAAAGGTTGTGCTCAGTAGTTATGACAGGAAAACCTTTCTTATCCCTCTTGATGTGTGCAAAATTGTGCTATGACTATAGGACACAGGAACATTCGGAGCACCTGTTAATGACAGACTAGCTCCAACTTTTTCTGCTAATGCCAAAGTGTTTCTCACTGAAAGGTATCTTTTACCCACTGGGCATTTGAAGTAGAACATTTGAAAAATATTTTCTTAGAGTATGAAATACTCACTAGAGATTTTTTTTTTCTTTCCCACACCAAAATTTGTTAGTCCAGTCAGAGTTACTATGCTCGTCTCATTCTACACAGCCCATTTTCTTCCAGTCTTTGCTGTTTTTCTTTCATTTCTGTCATGAAAGCTTAGTGCTTTCTTAGGAATAAGAAAATATCAGAAAAAACCTCGGGGAAATCTTTCAAAGTAGTGTGTGGAGACTGAGACAAGGGAATGCTGTGCGCTGATAGACTTGCGCACTGCTTTGAAAGTGTCCTCCCGCATCTCACGTCTGTTATGGTTTGGCAGGGGACATCCAACTTAACTTTTTATTCCTTTGAATCTTTTTTTTAGTTTAATTTACATATATTTATTTGCATTCTTGAGCAAGCCGGAAGAAAGTGTCCAGTCTCCAGAAGCCCATGCCCGCCTGTATTTCCCTTGGTGATTAAAAGCCCTTTGGACCCATGCTCATCAAGTCGTTTATCTTTGCTTACTGCAGCTCGAACATGCTTAGAAGTATACACTTTTATGTAGAGAATGTAAAGCTGGTCACACATAGCTCTGCCAGTATTTGGACAATCCAACACCCTAACCTCGAGGTCCTCCTACTTCTTCAAGTGAAATAATTGTGTGCCAGTCGGTGGGTGTTTATGTGTGTGTGTGCAAGCATGTATCAATATGTATGATTTCAATTTTATTTCAAAATAAATATTTTGGAATATAGATTATATTTGGAAACGTATTTAATATGTACATGTATACAAGTATTCCTGGTGTATCTGAGAACAAAAGCAAGCATTCATCATAGTTGCATGTTTAAATAGGTAAATGTTACAAATTTCCTTATACATGTGTGTATTTTCATTGTCAATGAAAGAGGAAGAAACATTCATTTGGCAGGAGTATTTAGGCTTCCTGCACAGCGTGATTTGGCTGGTAAATAGAGGCACTTCTTTCATGCACATGGTAAGCAGTAGAGGATGCAGCAGCTGTATGAGGTGTTTATGAAGAGGAATTCTGCTATTACTAAAGCATTATTGAAGGTGAAATGTGGGAACAGAAAAAGAGCTATTGAGCTCAGGATACTTTAGTAAAGATGATATTCTATTGCAGTAGTAGCTTCTTTTGAATGAAGTTTTTGTCTAATGCTGTTGTGCGTTATACAGAGAGGAAGAAAACAAAAGGAGCTCATTGCAGCAAATCGTGCTTCAACAGGTGTTGGACACAGCAATGGCATAGCTGCAACAGAGAGTGATTAAAAAATTAAATGAAGAAGAGATCGACTAAGTGACTTTTTTTTCTGTTTATAACTTCTGCAATTTTTTGTCATGGAATTAAATTCATATTTTCATCCACTATTTACATAAAAATAATTGCTAACAGTGCAAAGTAACATTGGTCTGTGAGTGTTTAAACATTTCAAAATGACAACTTAGGGACCCATGTCATAGCAAATGCAAATCACTTCTTTCTTAACTATATGCTGGTATCAGATTTACATAAATGCCTAAAGTAACAGTTTATACAATATAATTTAGAGTAGTCTTATCTTACATATTTAAAGTGTTGAGAAGAAGACACTGTGCATCATCAGATGCATAGAATGATTACAAAGGGTTTAGTAAAAGAACTGTTTTGCAGTTCATTATATTAATTGTGCAGTGGTATTTGCTGTGCTATCTTAGGTAAATTTGTAACTGTCATGGTTTGGGCAATGACTTAGGTGGAATAGTTTGATAGAACATTAGGAAAACCCTATTGTGAATAACTATGTATAAGGTACAGCCTCATAGCATACATGCGTATTAAGATTTATGTGATATGGGTATAGGACATCTATGTCATCAGAGGTGATGTTAGCAAACTTAATCTAGCATCAGTATGTTTGCTGGCCCGACGGGAAAAGCTAAGACTGATCTAGCCCCGACATTAGTGATGCCTGTAATGCATTTGCTATTGACCTTGGTTGTGTAGCTTTTCCCTTCTCCATTCACACAGGCAGTATGTGGCAGCAGACTTTCAATTTTTTTGGATAGGTTGATGTAGCATTCTAAAATGTTTATTTAAAAATTTAATTAAAAATGTCCAAAGTATAAGTGTCTTGATTGCATTTCATTTTTTAATGAAATATTAATGAAAGGAGTTCAATTTTTGATTGTACTAAATGTCATTTAAAACTTGAAACAACTCTGTAAATTAACAAAGCTGTTCATAATTTAACATGTCCAATGGATCAAGAACCTTATTTTAATAATATTAACTGCTTTCATCCATTTTGTTTCTCACATTTTATTTAAAAGTTCTTGTCAAGTATTTCTTCACCCTTCGCACAAAGCTAAGTAGCATACAGGAATTTATAACTAACAAAGTGAGTGAGTAATTTA
The DNA here is from genome assembly GCA_003993805.1 of Himantopus leucocephalus. Taxonomy (NCBI): domain Eukaryota; kingdom Metazoa; phylum Chordata; class Aves; order Charadriiformes; family Recurvirostridae; genus Himantopus; species Himantopus leucocephalus. Next base: position 78,384,292 of record RSEF01000004.1, on the reverse strand, counting down.
CAATAAAATAAAGGTGACTGTGATGACTACAACTTGCTACTACAGTACTACAGCAGTGTGCTACTACAGTGCTACTACAATACCTCAGTAACTGCAACACTCTACTGCTACTACAACATACTGAACTGCTTGCTGAATAGCGAGCGTAGTGATGTGAGAACTAGATTCTGAAGTGAAGTCAGACTTGACCACTCTTTAATGTAACACCTCAGCCTGAGCGCAGTCAAATTTTCTTCTATCTGAGGGTCCAAAATTGTGTGTTTCAATAATGGAAATAAGAAAACAGAGATATAGTCAAGATATTGTGTCACTGGAGATATTTTATTTTCTCCAAGAAACACTCAACAGTGCATCTTGTTTATTTTTACTATGAAATCAATTAGAAGTAACTTATATGTAAACACTTCCAAGGAACAAAAATTGACATTCAATTTTATTAACGCAAAAATCTCAAATTTTAACATCCAGCTGTAACTGTATGTTTCTCCACACGTTTACATGTACATATCGCAACATATCCTTTAACACAAAACCACTCTGGCTAAAACAACGTAAACTAAACCACAAGGAAAAATGGTAGTGTGCTATATGGGTCAAGAGGTGGACCATCAAAAATCATAGAATTCCCAAAGTAGAGACTGAAATGACAAGTGGGACTTCAAACCCAACAGAAGTGTGTGGATTTGTACTGGTATTGAGAGTTGTAAGTCTGTCAGCTGTAGCTCTCACAGATTGGATCAGCACGTTTAAATTCAAATGGAATTTTGATTGAGCAGAGACTTAAGAATCCAGTTAAGTGTGGGAACTGCACCGCCATTGAATGATTTCCTTGGGCTGGTGCAGAGAAGATGCTAAAGAGTTGGAGCAGTAGGATTTAATCATTTGTAAATTTTACTTAAAAACTGATATTAGAATGTGAATATACAGTTTTCAGGAATTTTCTGGCAGTTAATAGTAGAATATTTTTCCATAATAATCTAATAATCTAAAAGATAATAGAAAAGATAGTTTTCTGTAATCTTTCAAAAGAATTTCCCTTTCTTTTATTTTTGTTAACCCCATGTTAATTTTCTCTTCTAGACTGTTTAAGTGTTGAAAACAGTACCTTGCTTTCAACCCCCTAAAATAATGATTTTTAACCCAATGATAGTCACAAAATAAAGGACTTTATATGACAGATTTTCCACCTCAAAATTTGTGCTGGAAAAAAAAATCATTACCTCTGTTGGGCATATTTCTTTTAAATTTTTAATGTTTCATCTTTTAGCTTCTGTATCTCCATCTTTGTGTAGTCAGCTCAATATACATTTTACTTATTTTAATGTTTTCTGTTTTCTGATATGTTTTACTTGTTCTGAATTCTTGCAATTTTTCTGTTCAGTGGTAAGTGAAGCTTGTGAGCATAACCAGTAGTCAATAATTAGTATAACCCAAAGTTCATGGTATTTATCAATTAGAAGATCTATAAAGCAATTAGACATCATGTCACAAAATCAAGGCTGAATCTTTCCTTTGCACACAATATTCATGTAGCTCCAAATGCTCCAGAATTTCAGAAACAGGTATTTCAACTTATAATCTATCCTGAAGAAAAACAAAACCAATGTAAACTTGGTGATGTTAAGTTAAACATATTCATAAAGCAAATATAAATAAGTTTTAAATGTATTTTATGAGAAAAATTGTCCTCCTGTAGTCCTCTGTAGTAGAAGTATGAAGATATATATGTGAACATATACATCTGCACTTGTCACCATCACAGTTTCCAAACACCAATATCTCCATATTTACTATCTAAACCATTGTGATGTGGAAATACAATACATTTCAGCTGAAAAAGGTAAATTGTTTTTTCTTATTAGTTTCATTTATTTATATATTGATAAGTGGTAAAATTTCCTACACAAAATTAAGATGTATACACTGAAATAAAGTTTATTATTGTCTTTAAAAATGGAGACTGCTCAAGAAAATAGATTACTACAGCACACTCAAGTGGGGGATGGCGGTGTTTCAGGGTCTCAGTTTGAAAAATAGCTCAAACTGATCCCCAAATCTTTTCTTTAGTATTTGCACCACAACTTGTTATCATGAGAACCACTGATAGTATTTTGATACTGCTCTTTGTAAGACTTAGTTTTAAGCAGTTTGCACTTTGTATTTGAAAGGCAAGGAAAACCAGTTTACACAATAGAAATTTGTATAAAATTTGTATCTGATACCTACATGCATTCACAGTGAATTTAGCCAAAATATATCTATTTTAACTAAATTGGCCTAGCTACTTGAAAATAGAAGAAAGCTTCTTTTCATGCAAAATTAGTAATGTTAATTTCTTATAGCTCTATAATTCCTGATTGATCTGTTTGCTGACTTAAAATAAATTGGAATTCATGAATAAGAACCGAAGGCACAAATATTTTATTTCTATTGGAATAACCCATAGTTTTATTGTGGACCAACCCTTCTATTAATTTTGGGCATATGGTCTCAAAAGTGATAGAATTATGATTACACATTTCATTTTGATAGTGGTAGATATGTATTTGCAAGCATTTAAAACCTCTGAGATCATGGTATCCCACTCACCTATAGCCAAATGATCAAAAAGTGGATATCTGATGCAAAATCTTCTATAAGATAATGTTCATATCAAATTAAAATGGACCTTCACTTGTGTAAATATGTAAGTTTAAGAGGACTGAAAATGAGTTCATGACCACACAGCATGATATCCACTAACAGTTGAACTGTTCTGTTTCACTCTTCCTAAAGATTTGGTCCGTTACTTGAAAATAAAAAAAACAACCTCCTTTTTCCCCTTTTCACAAGAAAAAAAACCCAAAACACTCTCTTTCTTCAGAGGCGCCAGAAGAAGATGGTAGTGAAAATTCCCATTGAAGATGCACTTTGAAAACAATTGCAACTCAATGTAATTTTCCACGTGAACTGCCGTGGACATACCTGAAGAATACTCTGAGGAGGATTTTGATTTTGATTTTCAAAAAACCCCGCTGAAGTCTTTTTAGGTTCAGAAGTATTTTGATATGGAATTGCTTCTTATATCATCTGTGCTGTTGTCTCTGGGCTAGGATCTCTTCATACAATGTCATAGCATGGTGCTTTATTAAACAATATGTAAATATTGAGTACATTAATGTAATATTATTAAAATAATAATTTATCAAACATACAAATTTTAAGTAATACATTTTATTAAATTAGCAGTGGAGTCTTGAGTGATTCTTAAAGATTTTCAGACAGGTAACACAAAGCAACTAACTCCCCAAAACTGACATATTGGTGCCAATTTGTGTATTTAGCATTTAGAAGTGTCACAGACTAACTCAACATAAGAATTTCATTGTACAGATGGTTTATATTACATTAGAAATCTCTTGTCAGAAGATCACATAACCAAAATACTGAATACTTTTTTTTAGCTGAAAAAAAAGACACCAATAAATCACAGAAAACCACATTGTCAATCTTAAATTCCTTAGCAATTTCTTTTTTCATATTTCCAAACACCAGTATTGCTAATGTCAGGAAGTTGTCTAAAAACATGCTGTTTCTTCTTGAATTGCATTAAAAAAAAATAAAATGTGGCAGAAATTCAAATGATTCTTACCTGTTAGATCAATTCTGATTGTTATGAGCTTTGCACAACAGTTATTTATTTACTAGCTTTCTTACAAGCATTTATCAAAATTTTTAGAGGAAAATGTATCATGCTGGATCCAACGGGCCAAGAAAGGCACTCTCAACATTTCCAGGTCCAACCAGCAGCAAAGCTCAAGATGTATCCCCAGCATGGAGAATGAACAGAGTGGACTTATACACCACATATGCGCATGGCTGACCACACAGATCACAGACATGCACTCATGGTGATGGGTTTCACATCTAGAAACTGAGGCTAATGGTTCTCCTGAGACAGCCCTGTCAGGGGTATGGACAGGGTCTTCAGTTCTCAGGAATCCTAAATTGGGTTCTCCACTCTCATTGTGCTCATTCTGCAGACAACCTTTGATAGACTGATGGACCTTGTGATGGGTCTGGGAGTAGTCAGGGTATTATAAGGGCTTCTCCTCCTGCTGTTTTTTCTCTGAGCTCCTTTAGGATTATGCAGATAAGCTTTATCACATAACCTAACAAAAATCTTGGATGTAAATATAACAAAATTTCTCAAGACATTCAAGCTATATAGACATTTGCTTTTGTAGTCAGAGAAAATTGGAAGGAAATGTTGGCTGTGGAGAATGAATGCATTCTGCCTATAGGAATGACTGTTAAAGAAAATCATATTGGACACTTTTTTTGAGTGGCTACAAACTGAAACAGTAACCAGAACTGCACTGCACTGCAGTAACCTAATCTAATAAATATGATCATTTGAAAATTATATGACAGCATACAAATAGGCATGCCTATGCCCCCACCAGCACACTGGGCAATCAGCAGACTCTCTCATCAGATGGCAGGAATATTCCAAATATTGCAGGTTGTAGCTCTGACTGGAACCAGGGTAAAAAGTTAATCCCTTAACTGGCCATTTTAGGCAACACATATTCCTCCAGAACTATTTCTCCTTCCTCACTGTTGTGACCATGCTGCAGCCTCAAGCTAACAACATCTCACTGAGCTGTACGATATTGCTATGCTTATATAAATACCCAGAAATTGAGTCAGGGCCTGCAGAAAAAAAGCAAAAAGCCCTGAAACTCAGCTTTCTGTTATCTATGTTTTGTCAACTTCACTATCTCACGTAACTCTTGTGTGATTTATAATATTACAGGCATGCTTTGAAGGTGGGAAGAACTCCATGACAGGAGCCGGAGGAGGGAGGAGACGTTGCAACAACCACGTCTTTTCTAGGCCTTTTAATAGCTATGGAAATAAATTCAAAGCATAAATGGGTTATAATTAGCATTGAATTAATTCTCTATAGTTGTATTCAATGCAAAGGCACCCAAGAAAATTAGAAAGGATCAAACTCTGTAGAAAGGAGAGGAAGAAAAAGGAGATGTTGAGTTCAGCCCTTAGAGCATGAGCTGCGTACAGGCCAAGCAGGAGAGGGGGCCGTCATGCCAGACTGCAAGGTTCAGAGGGTCCCTGAAGACCCAACCAGTAGGAAGCAAGTGAAAGAAACCAAGAAAATGGCAACAGAAGGCAAGTGCTTGGGAGGAACCAGGGAAAGGGTTTATTTATTTATTTATCTGTCTTAAAATTCTGGCAGCTGAAAGAATTGCAATGGCTTATTAAAACAAAAAACAACAAACACCACCCCCCGCCCCCAAACCAACAAAAATCTGGGAAGCATTGCCATGGAGTGAGGATAAATCTGGCCCACACCCACAATCAACAATTAAAGCAAGTCAATCCATGGCACATGCCATGAAAACTAAAATGACCCTAGCAATTAATAAACAATTTTCTACTGAAGTTACATGTGTCGGACTGTGATGGTGTAGCCTAAGCTTTTCCTGCCATCACAAAGAGGACCCTACAGTCCACAGATCACTTACGGCTAAATGGCATCACTCGCACCTCATACAGACAGCTCAGCAGAATGCAACTGGGGAGAATTGCCTAAGGCTAAAATCAATCCTATGATGAACTGACAGTCAGAGAAGAGATATTATAGTAGTTTGGGGGCTATTTAGTTTAGGTTTTGTCAATAGCTGAGCAGCCGAACATTGAATGAACTGGTGCAGAACCAGAAAGATGTCTAACATCTCCACGAACAGCATTAGTGTGGCTAGTAGCCTGTCAGGAAAGAGACACACATCAAACACATTTGCATCCTGAGAAATGAGATACCATCTTAGCAGTGCTTTGTGTAAGTATAAAAAAAATTTTAATAACATTGGCTCCCAAATACATCCTGACATTTAGATTCCCAGTACACAGCCAGAGCATTAGTTGTTAATTTTGTAGTCAGTAAGATGTAGCTTGAAATGGAAACAAGAACTTTGAGCCACTCAGACTTCCAGTGTCTTCTCCATGTTTTAATGCATTTATTTTGAATAATTTTTTCTGTATATCTCAGCGCTATTACACATCTGACCAGATCCCAGCTGAATCAATAGTAAGCTCTAATGACTGAGAAGTCAGAGCTTCAGCAGCCTATCAATGAAAGCTCATCAAACGTTTGCAAATGCCTTGCCCAGTGGCAACATGCAAATTGGAACCAGCAAATAGGCCAGAGGATGTGGAAAAGTCTCCTGCTGACATAAAATGACATCTGTTAGCTAGGTAAGAGCAGCAGCAATGCAATCAGAGCGCTGCCAGCATGACGCTTACATTCAGCTCAATCTAGCATGATATGATGATCAGTTATATCACTCAGAGGTGGTTCTTAAAGCTTTGTTCTACCCTGAAGATGTAGCACCATAAAAAGTCACAGTAGGGGTTCACATTTATTGTCTCTAAATGACTCCAGGTCACAATCGCACATTTTACAGGATTTCTCCTCCCTTGTGCCCATAGCTATCCATTTTTATATAACAAACCTGAAAGTCAAGCTGAGATTCTTTTCTTCTTTTTTTTATAAATATATATATATTTTTTTTTTTTAATAATAGGTGTCTACTACTTTGAGGTAAAAGAGTGATGGAACTGATTATCTAGAAGAATTCAGTTCTGCTTACTGCTTTTATCATATGAGTGTTTGCCACAGCTATATAACTGCTGGACAATAAGTGAGAGAGTGCAGGTGGCGTGAGAAACAGCATAGTCTGTCATCTGAAACAGAACAAAACAAATACCTTTCCCCACACAGCCCTTACTACTACTATGGTCGTGTCTCTGAAAGAAACTGACTTCAAAACTACATGCTTCAGGTTAAAAGAAAAAAAAAAGCCCAAACAGCAAAACAGACCCAAAAATATATGCTGGTCTGGTCTGAAATGAGTGTTGAACACTTGGAGTGTATTGTGTGTGCTCAGCATCCTCTTTTGGCTGTAAGGAAAATAGTTCAAGACATATCTTTGGCCGCGTGTTGCCTGTCACCACCTGTGCTCTGCACTTTGCTGTTTTTCTCATGTTTAGCCCAGGCATTTGGATTGGGAGAGGTTGGAGAGCTATTGCACAATCAGCTAAAAATACATGAATAGAGGAAATGGTTCCTTTTAGAAGAGGACAGTGATGAGGACAAGTTAAGATACACAAATGCACACAGAGGGGGATGTGTGAACATAGTCCTGTACATCTGCTACTGACTTTCACTTGCTCCTTTCTGAGGGCTGTGGTGATCACGTAACTGATATTTATTAAAATTCTTTGCATCAAGTAGGGTAGAACGGGTTGGCATATCACACCTCTGCTCTTCTATTTTAAGATTAGGAACTCTGTGATGGTTTGTGAGCAACAGCTCCTTCTGTACCCTTTCAGGACCACAGTGGGGCTGAAAAATCCCAGAAGACTTGATCCTGGCACCTTCAGAGGCTCCAAGGTCTGTACAACACCTACTGAGCCCTCCTAAGGCATGCGTGGAAATGCCGTAGAAGCAGTGAATTATTTCCCTCAGAAGCAAAGCCAGCCGCACCTTTCCCCCCACGCAGCATAGCCCAGCAGGGGCCTGGCTCCACAGAAATTCAGAACTATACTACTGCATTTCTCTCTCTGCTTCCAGTCTTAGTAAAAATGCTTCACGCCAGAATAGTCAGAAAACCTTTCTGCAGCATCTAAAATCCTAAGCAGTTGCCCAGTGAAGAGCTTTTAAGCACATTACCAGCTTTGCAGAAACTTCAGGGTCAGAAGCTGAGATTTTTCATTAGGGAGTTGATAGCGACACTTTTGTCTGCCTTCTTTTCATATATTGTTGGCAGCATTTAGGTCTGGCCTGAAAATGGATGTCAAGACCTTCCAAATATCATTTCACACATAAGGGGAAACATTTGCTTTGTTTTATTTAAGGAAATTATCAATTCTTCTCTTTTTCCATTTGCTTTCTCATAAAATGCATTTTGAAGTCCAAATCTTTCACTCTAGCCAGATAAATCTCTTATTCTAATCCCATTAGAACATTCGGGAAATTGTTTAGAAGGCTAATGAGTTCAACAAACGTATATGAAAGTGTAACTGTCAGTGTCATCAAATTGCAGATAACTCACTGGTTTAACTATCAACCTATCTGCAGAATCTCTGGGACTGGTTGTTAGGAATCGGATCTATTCTTGTATCAAAAGTAAGAATGAGCTACTGAGAGTAACAAAAATATGCAAGCCCAGGACGCTGTACTTACTAAGTTTCTTAACAGATAAAATTTCTTTATAAAGCTAAGGCAATTCATGGAATCATAGGATCATTACAGCTGAAAAAGACCTTTAAGATCATCAAGTCCAACTGTTACCTAACTCTACCAGGCATGTCTTCTGACCGTCATATCTAGACAGCTTTAAATACATACAAGAGTGGCAATTCAAACACTTCCCTGGGCAGCCTGTTCCAGTCTTTGATAACCCTTCCAGTGTAGAAGTTTTTCCTAATGTCTAACCTAAACCTCCCCTGCTGCAACTTGATGCAGTTTCCTCTTGTTCTATCGGTTGTAACTTGCAAGAAGAGACCAACGCCCACCTCTCTACAACCTCTTTTCAGGTAGTTGTAGCGAACAATAAGGTCTCCCCTCAGCCTCCTTTTCTTCAGGCTAAACAACCCTAATTCCCTCTGCTGCTCCTCAGAAGACTTATTCTCAAGACCCTTCACCAGCTTCATTGTCCTTCTCTGGACAAGCTCCAGCACTTCAATGTCTTTCTTACACTGCGGCACCCAAAATTGAACACAGTATTCAAGGTGGGGCCTCAGCAGTGCTGAGTACAGGGGCATGATCACTGCCCTAGTTATGCTGGCCACACTATTCCTGATACAGGCCAGGATGCCATTGGGCTTCTTGGCCACCTGGGCACACTGCCGGCTCATATTCAGCCGGCTGTCCACCAACACCCCTGGGTCCTTTTCCACCAGGCAGCTTTCCAGCTGCTCTTCCCCAAGCCTGCAGCATTGCATGGGGTTCAAAGAGAAATGCAATGTAATAATCACTAGTAAAAATTGTAATACCTTTTCAGGGGAGAAATTTTGCTTTTGAAGAGCACTTCAACAAAAATACGAAGTGTATTAAATACTTTTACATAAGCTACAACTACTGGATTCTAACCAATTCAGCATAGAGGTGTTTCTTTATGTTTTTTCAACTTCATCTGAATTTAAAGTGCAAAGGAGGATGGGTGACTGTCTACGTACTGGGGGGATGAGGGAAATTCTGAAAATAAATAGTTTGTTGGCAGGTCTCTGTTTTATTCTGAATCTTCTGTTTTGATCTGCTTATAGATTTCAGATTTGAAACTGGTGTGAATTCACTTTGAATTCAAATTATTATGCTTGCTTTTGCTCTGTGTTGCTGCGTTATGTTTAAAATTATGAAAAGTTGATTTTTTTTATTGCCATATCTCTATTAATTCAATATTTCTAAAAGCAAAGCTGTAGAGCAGTCTTAAAAAGCAAAGAAACCAGTGTTTCACATTATTTTACTGTTCTATTGGATATAAATCATGCTGTTATAAGTACTGAGAGAAAACAGGGTTTAAGTATTAGGTATGAGAATCTGAGATATTTGACTTGATTTCATGATGTAAATGCTCATGTGAAAACATGGCATTAAAAATTATTATTTATATTTACTTCTGATATGTGGAATTAATAGTATTCATATTAAAAATTAAAACAAAATATTGAATGTGTTTCCAGAAATGGTATTATCTGTCCACAATAATGTTTTAATATGAAATTTCATTCTTAGATGTGCAGGTATGTTACTGTGTTACGTAACAACCTGCTGGTTTTGTTTTTTTTTCTTCTCGCTAAAGAACACAGTACAAGTAATTCTGTGTTAAATCAAAGTTTACTGTATAAAGCTTCCTTTTTCTGCGTAATTTCAAAACTAATTATAGTGTTTCAAACAGTGGGTGCATATGATTAGCTGTCTTTGATATCACTTAAGGAATTCACCCAACAACTAATCACAAGATTTTTTTTTCCTTGAGTCTGCTAGAACAGAACCTACTAAAACTGTCAACAGATTGTAGGAAAACTAGAAAAATAAGAATCACTCAATGTTTTCTTTGACAAGGTTTAAAAATTTCAGTATATTTGCACTTGCAACACAGTTCGCTTTTCCTATCAATTTTTTACCATAATATTAAACTGCTATTGACCGTTATCCCCAGGTTATCAAAAATAAAATACAATAAAGAATTTTATTGTTACTGACGTTTCTCAACAATCATTTTTACCTAATGAAGAGTTCAATGGAAACATCTATCCCATGTACTCCTTACCACGTAAACAATTTTTGTTGAGGAAAACAGTTTACTGGGAATCTTCTGCAGTGATAAAAAAAAGAAAATGACACTTTTTGAATGGATTGTAAGCTTTGCAGGATAAGTAAAATAAATGTGATCTAATTTTAATCACGCTTGGACCCCTGTGAATTCATGGGGAACAGTCAGGTTTCATCATCAGTAAGTATCTGTCATGCAGGGTTTATATACCTGTTAGTTTGGTGATAGTTATGTAGGGTGGCATTCTTACTCCTAGTTTCACTATCCTCTGCATCTTCTAATGACTTTTTCATGAACTACACAACTGCAATATTTTTTGCCAATTCAGAGACCATCTTCTGATAAGAAAATGATTTAGAAGACTATAAAATGGATGATATTGTAAACTACTGCAATAAATAGTCTTGGGAGTGCTGGTGAGCCAGAGCCAAGGAACCCATTGAACTAAACACTATCATTTATCTTAGCTGGATTACATATGTTCCTCACAGTAAAAAAAGAAACGCTTTGCATTGTTTGGTTTGTTACGAATAGCCTGACATAAGTAATTTGCAGTCCTATATACTCAGCCATTTTAAAGCAAATTCAACTTCAGGTAAATTTTTATTTCTGGTAGTGTAAATCTGGCTTATAGAGCATGGTTTTCTTGCACAAAAGGGATTGGTAGTTGATTCAGAATTGGAGTTTACGCTTTTCCCTGGACATTTCCAGCTCAGCACCATTATCTCAGCCAGTGGTGCTGAATAGGACCAAAACCTGAGATGGTCTTTGTAATATCTTAATTTATCCTATTGGACATTATGAACAGGGGAGAAAATATTTTGAAAAGAGCAAGTGGGAGTTTTCAGTGATAGCAGAACAGCAGCCTTGGGAGAAATTCAGTTAAATATCCAGTCATTTGTACATGTGTCCAAACATTTTGTATGAGACTATCACCATTATGCATAAAATCAATTACTTCTGTTACAGCTGCTTCTTGCTCTTTTCACTTCTTAACCTCGCTAGTAAGACATACTTGTTAACAGGCCTGTGTTTGTTATGAAATAACAAACCTGGAATAATTGAAGTAACTGGTCTACACAGGGATGTGAATGTCTATGCACTATGACTGTAGAATTTGGCCTTTATGCATCTTAGAAATTTGAGCAGATTTGTAAGGTTAATAAAAAGGTACATGAGGTGTCATTTAAGATTGTTAGCCGAAAACATAAGTGTGAGAATGTTGCTGAAAAAATATCTTTGTATATGCTGTAGGAGTACTTCATAAAGAATGGAGAAACAGCTACTTTCCCCAACTGTCTGTCACTAATGTTGGAGAGAATTTATTATGAAATATGAACAAATAACAATCATTAAAAGCTACCACTATAAGACTTTTAATAAATAACTGCCTTCCTAAGTAGTTAATTTCACCTTTTGTCAGCTTTCTGAAAGAACTAAATCAATATTATTAAATGGGTCCGGTAAAGGATAATAGTAACACTTCTGCATGAGGTACTCTTAATTTAAAGCTAACATTGAAAGTAAGCAACTTCTGTTCTTAGTACTTTGTATATCAAAATAGGGTTGACTGAGAAAAGGGAAAACTGAAATTATACCATCAACCAAAATGAACACAAACCCATTTATTTACAGAATTATCATTTTACATGAGCAACTGCTTTTGCATGAAAAATTATATAGAACAAATATGAATTTATGTACAAAATTTGATAATATTTTCACATATTAAATATAAACATAGTCTTTAATAGCTTATATAATATAATGTCAATAATTAATGTAATTTATTTTTCAATTGTCAATATTTTAATACACTAGAAAGGCATTATTCGGTTTTGTACATTGGTTTCCAATCATGCAGTTCAATCTTTTTGGTACCTTTGTTGATGTAAAAAATCCCTTAAATATATGAAGAGAATTGTTCACCATTTAACAGAGCATAAAGATTTAATCATACTCCAGTTAACCACAGAAAAGTACATACAGGTTCAGGAACCTCTTGGATTTGGTATTGAGGAAATTAGTTTTCAACTTCACCTATTGTTGGGATAACGATCAGGGACAGAGTCTTACAGAGAATGGAGTATTCAAATAATTTCTAGAATGCAAAGATTAAACTCCTGATATGATAGTTCAATTTCCTGTTCTTTGCCATGGTTATATTGTGTAGTATTGCTCATATATATTACAGAGTGAACCTGACTTTCAGTGGGGCATGTGCTATGCTAGGGAAGAAGAGGAAAATAGGAATTTTTGTCCCTTTATCTATGCTCTTATTGAGCGCTTCCCTTCTGTTATTTTTTAAGAGACCCAGGAGGCTGCAGGTGAGTGTTCTGGAAATGTGGTGTGCTTTGTCTGTCTTCATATGGCAAAGCGGTCGCTATGTACTACTGTAATAGGTGTGCATTGTGTTCCCAGTGCACCAACTATCAGCCCAAGCTTTGACCCGTAAAGAGCTGGTTAACTCCCGATTTCTGCAAGACTGGCTGTGTGAAAAAGCAGCTTCTCTGTCAAAATTGATTATAAGTTATGTACAGATTGTTTCGACTTTTGAAAGGGAGAGGATCTTCAACCTTTCTGAATAAACCTGTTAAGCTTGTTTGACTAGTTTTGTGTTACTAGTTTTACATTTCTTGGCAGTATGTTATCAAAAATATCTTAAAATCTTTCTCTTCTGTCAACAGTTGTTGAATTTATTGTTTCAAGAATCAAATAATTTGATTCCTTAAAAATGAAAATAAAGACAAATAAGAGTTTCTCAGTGACACGCAGCCATGATTTGGAATGAGACTGTTGTAGAAGAGTACAGCAGAATACGTTTCTATTTTCTGAGTGTTCATTTTTCTGTTTTCATACACTATGGATGCAGAGTAGATGATAATCTTTGGAAGTTTACTCAGGGCCACTGAGAAAGTGAAACAGACTTCCTCTTTATAAAAAAAATGACAACAACATAAACATAGTGAAAATACTAAATCTGATGGAACTTGATGACCAAGACCCTACTTGTAAGTGTAAGATTTTTCTTGACCTGCCTCCCCTTACAGACACATGCATGCGTGCCCATACGGTTTCCTGAAAAGACACCCATTTAAGCACACTCATAAACCATTTATGGGAATTGCAAGCTGCTGCTCAAGGCAAGATTTGCAAAGTTCAGACTACAAACAGTAAGAGCAAGCAGCCTACAACCCAAAGACTCAATTTAGCCAATGGCTTTTTTGTTAGATCCCTCTTCTTTGATGAAAACTTGGCATCTGGGACATGACTAAGCTCTCTGACTCATTAGGTGAGTTCTTTCTAGGAGGTTAGTTATGAAAAAACGCGAACCCCAACAACCCAATTTCATTTCGTTCACTTCATTCATAGAGAGAACACTATTTGGCTGACTACCTTTTAATTTTCCTGTACTGGCTATACACAAACAACGAAATAAATTGTAAATATAAATTCTGTTCACTTGACTGACAATGTTAGTTTAATCCTATAATGGGACTAACTCATTCTTCACTTCAAGCACTGCTGTTTGAAATTCAGTCATGGTATGCATTTATAACAATAAACTTTCAATATGATACAATGTTTTTTCACTAAGAATTAACTAATGCTTTTATTATAGATTAAATACCTGTGATCATAAAGGTGGGTGGTTTTTCTGATGTGTGCTTTTTTTGATTATCCTTTTTCTCTCCTGACAGTTGTTATTTATACTTCATTCAGTCCAATTGAATAAATGCACAACAGTATGTATGTACGTGTATATGTGAAATATTATTTCAGATGTAAAATAGACACTGAATGGAGACACATTTTAAAGTGCAAAACATACAAGGCAGATTAAGCATACTTTTTCTGTTAATACGTGCCAAGGGAGGGTCATGACAGTCATCTACAACAATGGGCACTGCATTAGGGTCCTGCCTTGACATAGGAAGTAAATGTATGCTTAGCTTGACATGTTGAGTTGTCTGTTTATCATATTGACGTTCATCGCTGATGACAATGTGGATACCTAGCCTTCAGCACCTTTTTCAATGGGAACTTCATGTAGTAGATGGGATGTATGCTATACTCATGTGTGATCATACTGTATTGTGTACCTCTGCAAATATTTTAGTCATCTTCTCAAGACTGTACACATTTGTGACCTATTTGGACAGAAATGGTGACACAAGTGCAGTATATAAATATTAAAAAAAAAATGAACAGAAAAAGTTGCAAAAAGAGCCAAAGAAACAGAAAACTTAATTAAAATTTGAATGAATCTTCCCCTTCCGCCCACTGACAATAAAAAAGGATGCTATCCGTAGGCACATGGTGATATAGGCACACATTTACCAGCGCAGGTTAGACACCGTGCATATGTGGACATCTTAACTGAAGCAGAATATGAACTCCAACAGATTTATAGTAATGCTTAATTTTTCATAATTAGGAGAAGATGAGCATGGCACAGAAGTTGCTTGAAATGGATGCTGAATTTGGTTTATACATTTCTGTCCATGACTTACAGGTATTTACTTTCTATATTTATTGCCCTTTTGTTTATTTTTTGCATTTGACTCCAAGGTTTTTTGTTTTGGAGCCCATAACTTTTTCATCTCCCAGGTTTTGCAGCAGCATCAGCTAATACAATGGCAATGCTACAGAAACACCAAACTAGCTGTTCTCTGCAAAAATCACAAGAATTGTAGATGTTTGAATAAAAAAGTAAAAATTGCTGCAGTTATTTCTCAATAACCAGAATTTAATACATCCTCTCATATTGCAGAGCCAAAGAATAGTTCATTACTGAGCATGTAAAGTATCACAACTTGGCTAAGAGACTCTGAACTGCATGTTCAAATGGATTTATCTTGGCCTCTAATTCTGGGGCATATCCAAGCAATATGGGTTTCACTATAGTTTAGTCATAAGCCTTGAGAAAAGGGAAATAATTTAGCCACTTACATCTTCTTTCTGCTGTCCTGGTTATTCCCTCACGCAGCATAACAGTTGTTGTGCTTGATATTCTTCTTTCTCTTTTGTTGTTGGAGAAAGTAATCTCTTTAATGAAAAGAAAACCTGAGATTCACCATAACTCCACAAATGTGCATTTCTGTTTCTCACTTGTATGTTCTTCTTGATTTGCGTATGCCAATTACAACTAGGCAGTGGACAAACTAGTGTAAATATAGGCCCACATGAATGACCTAAAATGGTTATGAAAATATTTGTTTAGTTATTTCTGTTTTCATCCCAGTGACTGGCGGAAGTGCTCACCAGGCCACTTTGCATCATTTATGAG
>RSEF01000004.1:78340480-78367662 GCA_003993805.1 Himantopus leucocephalus | reverse complement strand
TTAACAAAGCAAGCTAACCTAGTTCAAGAACAAAGCAGAAAATAAAATTGGGTGTGCATAAAAATGTGCCGGTCAGCTATCTGATTGTGAAGCTAACAGCAAAGAAATTCAAATTTATCTGTTTGGAGATAGTAAGCATAAGGATGTATGCAAAATATCCATCTTTTAAGCCAGTTCACCTTCTTTTGATTGTGCTATAGAGTTGAGTCCAGGAATATTTATAGATCCGTTTACACACTAACTCAAGCCTGATTCAGAAAATCACTTTGCTAAACTCCTAAACCAGAGCAAGAAGTCCTATAATCCCGGGTCCTGAAATTCTTCAGAGCCCTTCGGGTCAGTAGGCTGCAGACTACTTTATGCTGGAAGTGGGAATTATTTAGCTATCCCCACCAAAATCAGCTGAGACTAGTCCATTATCTTTACAACTGCTTGAATCAGAAAACTATAAACCAGGTTTGTTTAGACTATTTTTTTATTTATTTATTTTTATTTTATCTTACAATTGGGAATACTATAATTGGTAACTTTTAACAAATTGATGTGTAGGTGCTGTTTCTGTAATTTAACAGTAGTATTTGTAGCAAATATTTGAAGAAGTAACATTACATTTTTCCTCACAGACAATACTGCAGGTATATGAAGAAGACACCCATTTCATGGATATTATTACAGAGAAGGTAAAATATAAGTGAATCAGAATTTCACAGATTTATATGTAGTGACTAAAGTTTGCCTAATCAGTGCCCAAGTTAATGTAATTTTTTTTTGCTTACAGTAAATTTTCAGCATTTCCTTGATTAGATTTATTTTCCAAGGTTGGCTGCAGCTAACAGAGTCCCCCTGCACCTCCAATAATAAAAGAGATTGTCTTACTGCATAATGATTTCTAGGTTGCAATTAACCTGATATTACTTGTGAAATAGTTATATACTAGGATCAGTAACAAGCAGGAAATACCTTTTTACAATAGAACTAGGGTACATTGATCCACAAATTAACACCACAGACAAATGAAAAAATACATCTAATTGTGGAACAAGTGCTGTATATCAGTTCTTTAATTTAGGATTAACTGAAATACATGCGGGTCAGAAGAACTTTTAAATATGCTGCTTAAATCTGATCTTGGAGCATGTGAGCAAGAAGGTATGATTTATCTGCATGGTGCTATCAGAGGATAAAACTGAATCCTTCCCTATGACACTTCAGTGATAATGATAGGAGTCTCTTTTGAAGGTCTTCACTTGTTGCTGCATTAGATATGAATCAATGACAACAACTCTAAATGAGCTTTTGTTCTGCAGATAGAAACTGTGTTGGCCCATTTGTCTTACAGAAACCTTTGAAGGTTCATATCACTCCATAGTCCATGTCCACTAGGAACTGCTTTTGCATATGAAATCAGTGGATGTTTCTTCATAAAGAACAGAAAAACTTCATTTCCAGATGAAACTCACATTGAATGTCAAAGTGTTTTGGCTTTTTGACCTCTCTTCCTTAATACAAGCAAGACATCTCTGAATTTAGTCTGGAGACTCCAAATGTCTTTATTGTGAAAAAGGAAAATTCTGGTACTCGTGGTTAAAATATTGATTTAAAAACCTGTACATGAATGTGAATTACTTTTTGAGATGTTACTGATTTTGTCAACTAAGGACGATGATGAAGAACTAAGAGACAAGTATTACAATCTGTTTACCCAGGGACAAATAACACAGCGCATACTATGGAAAATGGCTGAGTGCTGTTAGTGTCTGACGCCATGAACAGTCATGTATGAAAATATACTTGTAGTATCTTGCTAGTAAAGTGCATTAAAATAGATACTGAGTTTTCTCAGTGTGTGGACCACAATTATTATTCTAATAAACTTTTAATCCTAACTACACCAAGAAACAACGTGGACATTAAAAAAATGAAGATTCGCTACCCATCATAAATTGATAACCCAACATATAAAATGGTAAACCAGCTTCCAGACTGACAGCAGATATGAATCCTTACTGCTCATAAGGATTAATAGCAGGTTAGTCACTGAGTTGGTTTTCTTTCATAGTACAAGGAAAACTTTTTCCATTATCTCCAGGAAATAATGGGTGGAAATGAAGGACACAAATGCAAAAAAGGTAGAGAACATCCATGTTA
The DNA here is from genome assembly GCA_003993805.1 of Himantopus leucocephalus. NCBI lineage: Eukaryota > Metazoa > Chordata > Aves > Charadriiformes > Recurvirostridae > Himantopus > Himantopus leucocephalus. Next base: position 78,365,514 of record RSEF01000004.1, on the reverse strand, counting down.
TGGTAAAAAATAGAAAGACCAGTTTCAAATGCCTTTTATGGATGGAAATAAAGAAACAATAAGCAGCGATGGCAGAATCCCTTTCTTAATGCTAATGGCAGAGGCTGCAGGATCCTGGTACAAATCCGAGTGACTGGAGAGAAAGTTACTGCTCTTTATGTGATCAGGGAGCTTACATATATATTCTGCCATGTAGAAGTGTCTCCAACAGCGTTTAAGTCACACAAACAGATGTCCCACTCTAACCGAACCATAACACATTTATTAGCTACAAGTATCTTGAGGAGATGAGCAAAAAGAAGAGTGATGCTCTCACTAAGTGAAAGCGTGGAACAGTGACCGAGTGGCTGCGTGGTGCTTAGTTGCTGGCCAAGGTTAAACCATGACAACAACCAAATTACTCAATATTACTTTTGAAACAGTAAGGAAGTGTTGCATTGGCAAAGCAGAAAATAGCATACTTGGAAAATGAAAAAAAATTTAAGAAAATAAATGGGGCTGTAAATAAACATTCTTTGGGCATGGCTGAGGAATAAATAAGTTGATACATCGCTGAAAAAAAGGCAAGTCAAAAAAAATGGCTGCTCGTACATTCTAGAATTCTGCATCTTAGAAAGTTAAAATAGTGTTATATATCTTATGCGCTATCGATCTAAAATGTGTTAAAAATTACTGTTAAAGCACAAGCATAATATGGTAGCTGTGCAGAGCTTTCTTATGCAGTTTCATTGATTCTTTTGTCAGCTGAATAGTTTATTCAAAGATAAGCTTGCCTATATCCAAACATTTGTATTCTTTAACAACTGTATCTATTTCATTGTTTTATTATTATTAAATGTGAATTTACATTCCTGTATGTATTGCTCTATTCAAAATACCAAGAATAACAAGAAAGTGTCTGATTGATTTCAAGGACTTGAATTAGGTCCTTTCTTTGTACTTTTTTTTTTTTTTACAATATTTCAGAAAAAAATTGTGCCTCTCTGCATTAATTTCATTCCATCTCCTGGAGACAATACAAGAAACTTTCCTTACGCAATTAAATGGAAACAAAGAGATCAAAAAGAAGCATCTGATCCTCACCTTCATGAAGAATTAGTTCCCAATAGTTCAATAAGTTCTTCCATTTTTCAGAGCTGAAAGTTTGCAGTTTAACTGTTTCCCAGCATAGTTATCAAAAGGTAAGGACTGTTGATGAAGAAAGATTGGTCATGTTAATTCAAGTGTGTCAAAATGCTGTTCTTACAAACAAAGAATTATCCTGAATCAAATAAAAGCTATTTTTTTAATTGTTGAATTTTTGTTTCATGCATTTGTACACTTCTTAAGTATGATAATAAGATCCTTAATAAGATCTGATGTATTGTGGCAAGATAAAAAGTTTGCTAATATGAGACAGAATTAACTCTGATCTTACTGTAGGAGGGAACATCAAATCATATTACATTTTTGTTTTTCTTCCTTCATTTCAGTGGTTATGTACTCTGCTTCACTGATGATCAGATTAGTGTGAAAAGAAATATTTCTTTATTAAAAAGGTTGATTTTCCACAAACTCATCATGATGCAAGATATACTGGTTTGTTATAAAATTCTGAGAAGACAAGGAGCTGTATGGAACAGTTCATATTTTCTAAAAGAGTAAGCAAGGCACTCACATAAAAAATTAATAAGCCATATGTTTTAATCTAAAGGAGAAAAAGGAGGTTTGGACAAGTTATATTTAATCTTTTTATCTCATATAACTTTTTTGTTTCTCTGAACCTGTGAATAAAAAAATCCTAAAATATTTGCAACAGATCCAAATTCATTAAAATACAAATATAATTTGTATATGATTTGGACAAACTTCAGGAAAGTCCAGAATGCACTTTCAAATAAAGATATTTTCATGCATACATAATGCATACACTTAGGTACAGCAGATGTTTTTATTAATGCAAGTCATTTTCTCATATATTCAGAAAAATACAAAATAAGCAGATTTGTCAAAAAGAGAATACCATACTGGTCTCAAATGTAGAAAAATCACATAATTGATGTGACTTAGAGGTAATATTCTGAAACAAGGATTCAACTATAGTTGCAGAGATACATACACACTACAATGAAGATTCAGATGCACACCAGATCCTCCTTCAATGCAAATACTGCAGCGCAAATTCTCATAGAAGTGACAGTTACAGCAGCAGTAATGGATTGGAGCAGAAGCTGTGTGAGGAGGATATTGTAAATGTTCTCTTATGAATTTTATTGTTTAATTATAAAATTGAATATAAAAATTAAGGTTGTACAGCTGTAATGCAAACCAATATGACTGCTGCATAAATGGGAATAATAATCTAGAGACCAAACTACCTATTTTCTTGTTGTGCAAGGTATTACAAATAGAAACACCAAGGTAGGGTAATATACTTCACACTCTCTAATACTGTCTATAGCTTCTTAAAAATACAAAATAATGTTTAAAATGTTTGTTATGCAGACAGCAGCATTCACCTTGAGGCAAAAATCAATACTGTGTAAATGAAGTCCAATATGCACCCAGGTCCACTTTATTTTCTCCAGCAGTTGTTTCTATAATAACAACCAAAAGATGATAGCATTGGTGCTGTTATAAAGCCTTTTTTGAAAGCTCTTCCACACAAGACAGATTCTACAGTCACAAGTAGTTTATTAAAAGCTACTTTATGCTAGCAAAGTTATCTGAATTTTCCTGAGCACCAGGCACTACTACTTCAAAATTTATACTTAGACATCCTCAGTTCATGTTGTACCTAAAAGATCAAAAGGTCAAGGGAAGAAGGAAGGTTGTTTGCTTGCTTTTAAAGCCAGGAGAGTCAAGTATGAAACAGCAAAGAATCACAGAATGGAAAAGCAGAAACCAGGAACTGCAACAGAAACGAGGAGTGACTTACAAGGAAACTTTCAGAATATGATTCCTCGATACCAGAAAGGGTAATACTGACCTTTTGTTCCCTTCTAACCCAGGAAATTAATTATGTCTCCTTCATGTTGGCATTAGTGATCATGAGGATGTGCAGGAGGTGAGTTCAGTCTAAGAATCTTACTGAAATTTTCTCCTTTTCCCCCAATTAATTTTTAGCAGAACTATCGAACTCCATGATTAACACATGACTCAATAATTACTGTTTGATGCACAGAAGAGGATATGCAAAAAGCTGGGCCATTTCTATAAAAGGATTGATTCAACATTAATTGTGAAACTGCACCTACAGGAAAGAGAGATGATGTTTCTTCACCTGAAAGGAAGTTATTAGGTGAAAGTGAATTAGCTGAGGAGTCATGCCAACTGTGGAACCCATTTTAAGTATCATCTTTTCTGATGTTTTAAATTACATGTTCAGCTCAATACAAATTATGACAGAACACTATTAAAAAGAGCTGACACTCCTAAGTTTTTCTTGGTAGATAAAATTTTTGATAATGACAGAGATGGATCCTCTGCATATACCAAAGTAACGTGAGAGAAATTAATAAGTGTGCTGGAAGATTGAGTGAAAGAATGAAAGCTGTTGTCAAAAATATCAGAAACTAATAACACTTTGGATTTCAGCAAAGATGGACTGAAAAATGTATATGTGATAAAAACCTCAAAATCTTATCATTCTCAAGCAGCAGCATCCAGAAAGACAGGAAAACTTTAGCTCTGGGGAATCTGCTAGAACTCATATACATTTGTTGTTGCAATGGTATAAATAAAATTTTTTATATTCTCTGGTTAAACTGGATCATAATTGATTCCATCATAAGGTATTTTAACCAAACATTACACACTTGATCCAGTTGTTTAGATAAAAGGTCAGAGTAGAAAGACAGCTGAAGGTATTTTAGCAACATTTTCCCTCTGCAGTCTCATCCATTGAGGCAACTTTTTCCAGAAAGACGTGTTCTTCTGGAAAGTAAGCTCAGTGTTTTACTAAAATGTGGTGTTTCCATTGTTCAAAAGTTCTCAATGTGTCTGTCACTTTGTAGGAGTATGCCTCAGCTACAGAGGGCCTGGCAAACTATCACCAAAAGATGTAATATGCAGTTATTTTAGTAAGTGGTATTTTATCTTCCCACTGTTTAGAAGCCCAGCATCTACTGAGGTCTACACGTGTCCTGGTTTGAGGTAAAACAGAACCCATTTTCTGTTTTGTAATTTTACTTTGCAGCTAAGCATCTTGTAACTAATTGAACTTTCTGAAATTAACAGTCTATTGTCCAGACACTGTTCGCTCTCTCAGAGTGTTAAGACCTATGTTTGTAGCTGATGCCCAGGCATGGTAGGCGGAGAAGCTCATGCTTATACTTATTGCTATAACACCCAAGGCAGTTCACTTTGTTATTTGTCCCATTGGAGGGTCAGAAGCAGAAAAGTATAGAGGGGTCGCACCTGTGGGGAGGAATGGACAGGACAGGTGACCCAAAACTGACCAACGGGGTATTCCATCCCATCTGCCTCATGTTCAGTGTAAAAGCTGAGGGATCAAAGGCTCAGCCCTTTTTCTTCAATGGCTGGTGTCTGAGGAGGACTCTGTCTGTTTGTCTGCCTTTGACCCCGATCCATATGTTCCTGAATCCAGATCTGGAATCCACCTCCCATCTGTCACTGAGTCCAGGCTAGGATTTTCCCAGTGTCTGCCGGTGCTGTGAGCATCATCCGGTGAGCTTGAGATGGTTTTGTATACATTGTGTATATTTCATTATTTTCTTTTCAAATTATTTTATTAATTTATTAATATTTTCGTTAAAGTAGTTTAGATTTTTTTAAACTCATAAGTCTTTTTCAATCTCCCCCTCCTCTCTTGGAGAGAGAGGTGGGGAAGAGCATCTGTTATTCGCTTCAGTGCCCAGTCCAGCCCAAACCACAACAACACATATTTAAAAAGCTTGTGTTTATTTGCCTGTCAGGGTTGAGGAAGCAGTTAACACAAAATCACAGGAATTCTGATCTTCTTATATTAGGTAGATAGAGTTTTACCTAAGCATTCCTGTACTTATTGTAGGAAATATAAATATCGCAAAGCATTTTTTTTTTTTACACTAGCATTTAAAGAAATTAAAGGGATTTGGAGACTGGCCGCTATCTTCATTCATTTGGGACAGATGGTAGAGTTTGCTCAAAGTTTTAAATAAGAGGCGATACAGATTCATACCTCTACACCAAAGAGGCTTTAAAGCATGCAAGATAACATGAAAATGATTTCTTCTCTGTAGGCAATGTACTTGTCCATGAGATTGGGAGCAGGGAAACCATTGCATAATTGACCCAGGTTTGACTTTACTGTCTTTGTGACTGCTGTGTCAGCCTGGTAGGTTTCAGACACTGAAAAGTAGAAAATATTAGCAACTAGTTTCTCGTGTCAGACTGGTTTTTTTCCCTTGCATGAAGTAAAATCTCTTGTGCCGTCATCTACAGGCAATTTAAAGGAAGCAGTTTCACTGTCAGAACCACATTTGAGAGAAAGTTGCTGCCAACAGCCCTGTTCTAGTGCCTGTCACCAGCTTAAAGTAAAGGGCTCATAAGAGTGGGCACTCATGTAAGCACCAGTGTCATCTTGGAGGCAAAATTTATTGGTGCCAGAAATTCCTAAGTAAGACTGAAACTTTCCTGTGTGAACCCATCCCTCGCTGGTTGGTTAAGCTATGGTTCTTCCAGTACATATCAGAACAACAGGGAAGTAACCACACAGCTGGTTTGATGGAGGAGCAAGCAAAGCAGCTACAAACACCACTTCCAAAGTTAAAGGAGAACCTGACTGCTTGAATGATCTTCCTCGTTCAGTCTGCGAGAATGCAGTTGCTAGCCTTAGCTTGAAGATGTGACTATTTGTGAATACCTCTCTGAAGTGGTAAGGAAGAAAATATTGGCCAGGCCCTAGCTTCAGCTGACATTCCTAAAGGTCTCTCAACCATCCATGCTGGATATTTAAGCTCTGTGGGGTTGGTGTTGATCCTATGGATATCTAGGAAGTACTGTAGTCCTGGTCAGAAGTTGAAAACGTGTACCATAGGTTTCAGGCCAGATGAAATATATTATGAGCAGTGTTTGTGGCAAATGCCTCCCAAACTGCACTAGCTGGTTATAACATTGCTGGAATAACTTTATGGCAATATTTGCTGTTGGCTAGGTTTCTGCACATGATAAAACATTCAGTATATATTTCTTATACTTATTTCTTCATGTTATTTTGCAGCTATGACTGTGAGAGTGGCAAATACATGTTATTTGTACACATAGCTGTTGGTGTTGGTGTTAAGTAAACATGTATAACACTTTAAATCACATAAATCAGTGTTGATATTGTATGGAGAGATTAGCAGTCTGTAGGGAAAGGGACTTTCCTACCCACCACAGATCAAGTTTGGAGATTAAAAAAATGGGTAGAAATAAAACAGATTTTGGAGCAAACTGCAGAAACTTGCTCATATTCATAGTTTACTTTTTGACAAGCAGCAACTGTAAACGAATAATCATAAAATGGCCATAACGGGCCAGAGCAAAGGTCCACTTAGCTAAATACTCTGTTTCTAACAGTGAGTGTATTAAGTGCTTGCAAAAAGGCTATGAAAGAGAGCAAGCACAGAATATGCCTTCTATAATACAGCTTCTCTGCTTATGGCAGTCAACAGTTTAGGGAATCTAACAGTACAGTATTAACCCTATAGCTATCATAATTTTATATGTATGCTTTTAGGTAAATAATTGAACCTTTTTGCATTTTTTAACCCTCTTGACCTTCAGCACTAGCTTATCCTTTTAAAAGTGCATTTGTACAGGACCTAACACAATGCAGTCCTGATCATAGTAGAGATCTGTAACTATCACTGTAATTTAATGAATTTTCTTTAGTACCAGTTCAAGATCTAGTTTTATTAATTTTTTACAAAGCATACCAAAAATGGACATTCAAAATTGTTAGTTAAGCAGAACTTATCACTGACTTTAGAACAGATTAATTTTGTCCTAGAAAATAAATACACATAATTCTGCATAACTTGCCAAGCGTTCTTTCAGTTCAGATTTGTTTAAGTGGTCCTTACATGTGCTCTTTAATCACATACATAACAAACACTGCAAGAAGTACATTTTTAACATTCTTGGGTTTTATTTAGATGGCTACTGTTCTATATTGTTTTCTAATTAAAACAGCTTTAAGGTAAGAGCAAGCAGAACATATTGCAAGTGAAGTCAGAAAAAAAATTACCTGTTGTGGTGTCAAGATGAAATTCAAACGTTTCATTTCAAGGTACGATTGAGATGTGTAGTACCTAGAGTCAATTGTCATAAAAAAATTTGATTACCCAAAAGAATAAATAGCTAATGAGCTAAGTAACACTTCTTACTGAAGCTGACTGTGATGCTGCAGTGCAAGATGCTAAAGGAATTGTGTATCCCTAAAAGATTTAGTCTTTATATGAATCATGCATTAAGAATGCTGTGGGCTGAACCATCCTTTGATAGCACAGCTCATATGGATCATTTACTGGCAATATGAAGAATATGTCCTGAAGAATAGAATTAAACCCCTTTCCTTCTTTCTCAGTGAAAATAGAGACACTGAGATGGAAAGAAATCTTTGATTGTTTTCCTGGGATCATTTGCCAATTTGATCATTAGTCCTGCAGGATTAGAAGAGGTCTGCTGTTCCTTAAAATTTTCAGGGTAGTATATCTTAACCTTAGTTTCAGTTTATTTTAAAGGAAGGAGTCATTTTCAGAAATAGGTACAATCACTCATTTTGTCCTAATACTCATAGATGTTATAGTGTGGAATGAGATGAATGTCAAGCTCTAAGATAGTTAGACCTAACTAATTAATCTTTGAAAATGCCAGTAATTTTGAAACTCATTAAGAAGAAAGAGGAGTTTTGGTGTGATGTGATATTCTAGCCGGTTTTTGTTACCTATGTATTAATTCACCATTGGTATCTAGTGCTGTCATAAATTGGTGAGACATGAAATGGCCTATCTCCTAGTGATTAAGGAAGATAAGACATTAGTGTGGTTTGCATCTGAGAGATATTGGTATACATTTATAAGCATTAGGTTTTCTAAATTAACAACAAATGAGAACAATAGAAAGAATTATGATATTAATATTGTTGTTGAATTTGTTGTGCAGATTCTCTCTTTCTCCAGAGTATCTAGAATTCTAACTCATTTACATTAAACATCTTAATTTAATAAATATACAGAACATGCTATAACAGGTTCTTTTTAAAATGAAAATGATCTGGTAAAAATAAAGCTTTGTTTTTTTCTTGAAGTCTGTATCATTGTCCTAGTTCTTAAACATACCATGTATTTTGATGTACTAAGATGGTTATGCAGATCTCTCCATCCTACTATTTGAACACCTCCCACATGAATGAAGCAAATTAAAATTATGATGTTCATTTTACATCAGCCCTCTTTCATTATTAGACTTTCCCTTTTTGGCATCAATAATAAAATATTTTGATCAGGGAATGCAATAACAAATCCTCTATAGAGCATGCATGTCCAGAATTATAGAACTATAAAACTTTATTATATAATTTAACTTCTATATTTATAATCCTTATGGGAGGAAAACTTCTTCTAAACTAAGGAAACTAAATCTTTTTACATATCATTAATGTTATTGCAACTTTTTTGAGAGATATATTATGTACTGAAAAAATACTTTTTATAACCTTTTTTTACTTTCTCATAACTATCCCAAATATTCATCTCTCAGGCTGACGTGTTCTTTACTTGATTTCTGCTTGGAGGTAAACTGCTTTTAGATAAATTTTTTGAAAAGAAAGTCTCTTCACTTTGTTTTTTTTTAATTATTTTATTTATGCATTAATTATTCGTTTCAGGAGTATTAGACAAAAAAAACCCAAACTTTTCTGAATAAAAATTCCAACTGCAGTTAACATTTGAAAGCATAAAATTGATGGAATTGTATTCTGGTTTGGAATGTAATTACATGGAGTGTGAAGCACAGTTTTTCATTAAATCATCACATGGTGGTCAACACATAAGTACAAATTCAGAACATGAATGCTTTTAAAAGTTGAACCTGTTTGTTAGCCACTCTCTTCACTGAAAATGCTTTTTGGCATGAGGTTTTTTTAATTTAAAATTATCAAAGATTTACTGTCTTACAGCATTTAGAAATACCGTCAAGTTGCTGCATGTCAGGTTAGAGGCAATACCTGCCCGTGTATGCACTTAGTCCATCATATGTCTGCAAGTCTGGTTAGTAGAACACTATCGCAAGCCTATTTCTGAACACTATTCCCAGTCTGGCTTGATTTCTGATGTTCTTATTTGACCTTAAATATCATACATCCTATTATGCTTTAAAAATTGAATGTAATAGCTATTCTGTTTGACCTTTGACTCAGTTTCTTTTTGATGGTTCCGCATATGAGACAGCAAGATTTTAAATCGCACTGTTTTACTGTTTAGCCTAACCAATCTGGTAAGGGGAAAACTGAGAAACAGAGGCAAAACTGAGTTCTACTATCCCTGACTTCTGATCAGCTTGAAAAATCACTCATTCCAGGCTTAAAAATATGTTTCACATTTCTAGGTCATTCCCAGTCTTTACTGGTTAAAATATAGTAACATAGTTGGAAAAATGTTCTTGGAAACAGCATATGCAAAAATTCTTAGTCATACGTATATGCAACGGGGTGCTGTAGGGAAACAAAATTCACTTCCTCAGAGGCTGATTTTTCAAAATACATGGCTCATAAAGAAAGACTGGTCACAGACTATCAAACAATTTATTCCTGCACAGAAGCATTTGTGGATTACATTTGGACAGCTTTTGTTGGGTCAAAACATACTGTTTAGTTAAGGAACACTTAAGGCATGTTTCTTATCAGAAATGGTATTAAAAATTATCCATCTTATTTCTCCAGACTCAGTTACACAAGGAAATGGAAGGATAAAACAATAATTTGAAAGACATAAAGAGAAAAATAATATCGAAGGGTGATAAAATGCTTAATGTTATATTAAAGAATCAGATTACATTTAATTACTATTGAAGAGATTCCTGACTCAAATCCATGATGTCAATTTTTTGTTCACTCTTCTGTCATTTTTTCCACCTCAGATAGTTGCCACAAAACCAACAGATTTTACACCCAGCAGATGACTGTGTAGAACCCTCCTAAAGGAGTACATCTGGAAAAGACAGTGGAGAAGCCCTAAACTTCACCTACAGCTAAGAAACAGAAACTTTTCCACTGGCTTCACGCCCCTTCCAAGGAGCTTAAGCTGTGTGGAAAGACCGATCCTTTAGTTCCATGACTACAGTCTTCCTGAGGCTATAGAAACCTTTGGCTGGAGGACAGGATCTTGCAATTATTTTTAGTAATCACTGTTTCCTTGTTAAGGACCTTATCTGAGGGCACTACAGGACTAAACTCACATGCAGGAAGGTTAAATGACCAACTAGAAAAGTTTAGAGGAATCTAAGGCACCATGATTATATGCAGCCATTGTTATGAACTGTAGATTGTTGCTTTACATACCTATAAAGGTAAACAATATAAGCACTAACTTCACTCATTCTATACAATATAATTAACATTAATAATGAGTTAGAATTGTTGTTGGTAAGGTTGATAAGAACTGCTTTCTAATTTTATGCTATTTTATATCTACTAATTGTCAAAATAGGAAATTTTTTTTATTAGTGTGCTTTCTTTACTGACTTTTTGAATTATTGAATTGTAAAACTGTATGCATTATTTCTTTTCTCATTTTTGAAAGTGTTACTTTTGGGGGCTGTATACACACTGTGGTGTCTCCATGTTATTCTAAGTTGCCCTATAAGATCTGAGTAAGAAGACATTTTGTGTAGATGACCTCTACAGGGAAAATCCAGGAATATCTGATTTTCATTCCTGATGCTCCTATACAACTTTTTAGTGGTCCTGGGAAACTACTTTGCTTAAAGTCATGTTTAAAATGGGCCGTTATCATCTCTGTCTCACAGAAACACAGAAAGATATTTTATTAATGCCTTTAAGACATTTTTAAATAGAAAAACATTGCAGATTTTGTGATGTCACAAAGTCCTAACACTTAAAACAGAACTGTTCATCAAGTGTTAAACAATACAGGACAGTATTTCTAATGACAAATTTTAAGCCTAACTTTATCTAACTATTGCAATAACCATTGTAAACACCACAATTTTGAGTAATTCAACTGTTTTATTAATAGTATCCTGAAATAATGTCCAAGGTTATCAACTTTTGAACTTTTTTTAAAATCCCAATTAAAATGACTTAAGGATATTATTAGCTTGAGACTATTATCAATATTAATGGGAGTTACAGCAATGGATTTACAGGGAAAAGATTATTCTATGAGATAGTATTTGTATGATAATATTTGCCATAATTTTGCTGTACCTTTACCCTAAGAAATTTCAAATACTAAAACCATCACTGGTAAAAATAAATAGGGTCCTAAGCCTAGTATTATTAATGCCAGTGTTTTTTGGAGGGTAGGGTGGTGGTGGTGGGGTGTTTACAAACGAAACATTTTAATTTGTGCCCATTGTATAACTTCTTTCAGTGCCTTCTTTTTTGAAAGTGGGCTTCATAGCTATCCAGTTCTAGTGCGTATAACGCTCAGAAGTCTAGTCCATCACTGCGTACAATTCTCAGTTTTCTTCTTTTACCTCTTTGGATCCTCTGCTGAGCTGAGGTGAGACAAGGTTCTCAGATTAAGAGGTCAAGCCTCTGAAGTGTTAAGGTAAGAGATTCCAGCTCTCTGAAACTTTCTAAGAAAGAGGCAACTTGTCTGAAGCAGTAGAAGACGATTAATGTTTGAGAGTGTTGAAAAATGTCTCTTCATCATTTCCTACTGGCTAGTTTAGATAGTTTTTTTCTTTTCTTGCAAGTATTGAAAGAGTAGTTCTCTCCGATTCCTGTGGCCTGTACTGAGGAGAGGATTTCTGTCACTGTAGGAGTGGGTACCTAAGTAGCCAGGTGTTTCTTTGGCTGAATTGCTCGATTGATAAAATTGTTTTATTGAGTTAACTCCAAAGTATTTGCCTATACAAAGGATAATGTATCTTTTAAAATGACCAAAAGGTCTTTTTTTTTGTTTATTTGTTTGAGGTATTTTTGTGTGTTTGTTTAGTTTTTTTTCCTTTGGGAAGTTGTTAATTCTTGCCTTGTGCATTGTAATGTTTCTTATTTTCCACACAGAATTCTAGTTTGAAACTTAAAATTTGATAAAGGCAAGTTAAACAATTAAAATGGAATAGCAAGCACAACTTGACTTTAAAGCACTGAATTACATAACACCTCCTTTGGATTCTTAGTTCCAATATTATTATTTGCATTTATATTAGAGAAGTGCATAGCAGTCCAAAGTACAAGTTTGCTGTATTTTGCACCTTCTGGATAAACAGCAAGAAGCAGACTGTATCCAAAGAGCTTAAAAAGTAAACAGGCAAGACAGACTAAGAGATATTAATTTTAAAAAACCTTTTTGTTCCAAATTTTATAGGCAGAAACAGGGAAATAAGGTGGTCTGTGGTCTAGATCTTTGTTTAAGTACTTTGGTTAGCCTTGAAAGAAGCTTCCTCATTCTGCTTAGGATCTGCACCTGGGAAACTTGCCTTGAAGGCAAGCAACTGCTTCGTTTCACTCAAAAGCTGAAAAGGAACAGTCTTTTATTTTTAAACACAGCCACAGAAGCTGTTACCATTATGTAAGAAAAGATTACATATAAGGTAATTCTCAAAGAAAGGAGTATCTGTGTGTGTACATATCTATATGTATTTGTGAGAGAAAGAACAGCTAGCTCATAATAAAGATACCTAAACAGAAGGACAGAGTCCTGTGCTTTAATTCCTGATAATTGGGAAAGCATATAAATAGTTCTGGTAAGAGGGTTGAATGCAAAGGAATGAGTTTAACCTTTTCTTGCATGGCATGAATGAAAGGTGTCGTCTCCTCCTCTGTATTTTAAACAAAAGCCAGAGTAACCATTGCATTTTTTTATAGGACAATAGATCTGGTTGAATACCAACATGCTGGGTAAACATGATTTGATTACATTTCTTAGGATTTAGGTGAAAAATTATCTTTCTTCTAGACCCTAGCTGAGCTTAGAAATGAGAATAGCAACAAACAGATAGTAAATACCTTCATACAAACCAAAGACATTTTTATTATATTAAGAAGTTTAAGTCAGAGACAAGTTCGTGGCTTTTCTCTATGATATAGCAAACTTTTTCAGGATTGCAGTCTTGGGATTAACATCTGGGCTGAAGTTTAGTTGCTTAACCTTAAAAGTCTAGTGACATTTAAGATGTCCTGTTTATCTAAGGCATCCACAAAAACTATGACACAGAACCATGAGATGTCCCAGCAGGATGTGATTTGTGTCATCTTAGGACATCTCAACTGGCCGATTAACATGTGCATCTAGTGCCAATTTCCATGCCTATTATATGTATGAGATCCACAAAATACTTCCACTGTCCGTTGGGTTTTCATTTTCTCTTTTGCCTTGTCCTTAAATCTAAGGCCAAACACATGTCCTATAGCAAAACCAGTTGAAAATCACTTCACTTCTTGAATGCTATTCAGATAGTTTAAGCGTAGGGCAATTTTTCTTGCTTTTTATTTTTTTCTTGTTGTGTTGCTGACTCCATGGGTGCTAGAGAAGTCTCTTTTTTAGGACTGCAAAACTGATCTTTAGATAACACAGGTAAAAGTCATATATATAAAAAAAAAGGAAAAGTTAAATACAAAACTACCATTTATTAGCATTTTAAAGGTGGCAAAGATAAAAGGAGGCAACCATTGCTCCTTCTGAAAGTGTTACAAAATATTTAACAATAAAATTTTTTATACTTTCTTTGGAATATCACTGAAATGTCCACCAGTGTTTATGAAACACCATTTCATAGCACCTGATTTTTCTCAGTTAACATTACTACAAATCGCAAATGAATCAAAAAGACTACTGTTCTTGACAGAGCCAGGGGAAAAAAAAAACAAAAAAACCAACCAAACAAAAAAATCCTGAAACCCAATTGTCATTAGTCTTCACTGCCAAATATTGCTTATTTGGAGTTCCTCCACATTTCAGTGTACATTAACATTATCCAACAGAACATAAAATGCTGATATATATAATTAGGGTCCAGCAATGAGAGTCTTGCTTTGTCTGAAGCAAATTATTTTAGTGGACATTGAATCTATTGAACACAAAAATATTAAATTTTCTCCAGATTGTTTTTATTAGGTCTGCAGATAATTAATTAAGCACAGATGTCTCACCAAAAGATGAAATGGAATGCATTTAGGGAAGAGGATAAGGAATAATGAGATACTGAAATACAATACATCCAATGAAGAAAATAATGTAAAATTGGGCCTAATCATGTTTTGAGTTATACAGGTGCTCTGGGATATTGGGACATTTAAGGCAGATTATGCATCTAGTAGTCAAATCTGTAAAATTCTGCTCCACAGACTCTAAGGAGAGCACATTCAGCTGATTTGGGTGAATTTTATACAGTTAGAAGTATAGCATGTGCAGGCTGGAAACACTCGGGATTTTTCACTTTTCCTAGTTGGTAAGAATTTCCCAGTGACTTCAGAGGAGGAAGTCCCACAAAGTTTTAAAGGACTATTTAGGCACTCATGTCTTCTAATTGTGCCACTTTATTTCTTCTCCAGTTGGAAGCTACACAATAGGCCAATGCTAATCAGACTATATCTCTGCCACTGACCACTTAGTGGGCCTGTAGGACATGCAAGCAGCTGATACTCCTTTAACTCTGAGTCTCCTTCACAATCCTATCTGTTGCAGAATTTCATCAAAATGAAGGCAGAACTGAAATATAGATATTAGCTTTCTCATTTAACTTTAATGAATCATAGATGAATCCAAACTCCAGAATACAGACTGACAAATGGTTATTTTTTTATGTCAGAGAAGTCATAAATCCAGCATGCCTCTAGTATCCTTAGGATTAAATGAAGTCTAGCAAAAGATTGTTAGTGAAACGAAGTGGGACAAGGATTCCAAAACAATTATGACTTCCATCAGAGCATATAGTTGTTACAGAGATATTCCTGAGCACTGACCTAGGAATTGTGGGCATTGCATATTATATCACCAAGGACTGACTGAGATTTTAATTATATACACTGCACCTTTATAATACTGATAATAGCGTTTCTGATAGACTGCTAGCAGAAGTACAGTGAGTAGCTCTACATATAATATTAGTATTCACTTTCCTCACATTTGGGGGTTTTGGTATCAGTTTAGGAGGGAATCTAATTAATTGATTGCAACATTTTTTGGCATAGCCATCAAAAATTATGTTTGTTAATCAAATTTGTACTGTAGTTCTAAATAAAGACTCATCTTTGTGTCTGAAATATCAAATATTGTTTTATATAAATGTATAAAGAAACTATATTAAAATGTTGCATTTTTAAGTGTCCTATAAGTGTTACAAACTGTGAATCAAAAATACAGTTCATTTGATGATGAGACAATTGTTTCATTACAATTATTTTAATGTTTTGATCAACTTTTGTTCAAGGAAATTCTGTTATTTCTAGGTTTGAACATATGAGTTTCCCTTAAAATAGCAGCAGTATAAATGTCAGGGAAAATATGAGATTCTGTATGAGTAGTGCTATTAGTGACTGTTATTACTGCTGTTACTGGACCAGTTCTTACATCACAGACTAGCTGACTACTTTTGCCAATTGGGTTTGCTTAACTGTCATGCTTTCTTAGCCAAAGGCACAAAGCATTGAAAGTCTGTAACGGAAGGTATTGGTGGGAGCTTTTCTGATTATAATATGTGTGAGAAACTAGCAGACCAAATGCAGTCTCAAAGATAACGAAGCTGATATTGCAAAGAGATTCAAGGTGACAGTTTCATGAGGGTTTTTTTTAACTCTTCTATCGTCAAAATCAGTGCTATATGGTCTGTAAACCACCAGGCAATATTAACATACCATTCTAAGTTATCCAAGACATGTATTATGCTGGTTAATTTGAAAATATAAATTACCTTATAACACATAACATGGGAAGAAATTTCATTTTTTAAAACCCCTTAAAAACCCACTTAAAAGAATTTATGGGAATGGGAAAGCAGTAGGTAATTATTATTTGGACATAAACAAAAATGTAAATAGAAACAGAAGAAGAATAATGTAGAATATGGATATTAAATAACTGTAGATTTCATATTATTCTGTAAATAATAAATGCAAAATCTGTAAATTTCTATGAAAAAAAAATCCACTCTTTCTGAAAAGAGTGGATTTATGGCAAGGTCAAATATATAGTATTTTAAGAAAAATCATCCTGCTGTTCAGAATGTTGCCTGTGCTTCCAAATAGTTGTTCAGCACATAACTGAGAACAAGAAAGATATTAAGCCTCTGTTGAAACTTAAGATGTTTGGAAAACAAAATCTTCCCTTGCATTGGAAAATGAAATTTCACTACTCATTTTTGACCCAAGAGATAAGAATGTTTTGATTAAGAAAATAGACAGAACAATCGCAAAAAAGAGACAGATTTTGCCATTGTTAAAAGTAAATCATTCAATCTTTTTCCCCATTGATCTACAAATAAAGGTATTAGGACTTTTGAATTCAGCTTTTACCATGTTAACCACTAAAGGTCGAAAAGGGTAAAGAATGCACAAGAAAAACTGTCAGTTAATAAAGCTGTACGTTGTCACTGTATGAGAGAGGAATGGAAGGGGCAAAAATGAAGCCTAGGAAGAGAGAAAAAGATAAAAGAATGGCAATGAAAGGAGTGGAAGAGATATTCCAGTATTTATGAAGGAAGCCAGAATTAGTTACATGACTTTGAAACAGGTGGCCACATGCACTAAGGGCAGAGATTGTCATACAGATGGTTTTGGTCTCATGGCCTCAAAGAGAATGTGGCACTGTTGATGCATGCGTGAGGGTGCACCATCTCAGAGCGTAACAAACAGTGCTGCTATAACATTAGCTGTTTTATCATCCTAACCTCCCATGCCCACAGAGCTTTTCCCCATCATCCTGCCAGTTCCCACCTTTGTAACTTTGTAATGGAGCTGGAATTGTATTGGGAAAAATATTCTTCTGAACAAAGAAGATGATGAATCTTTTTTCAGGTGGGATCATAAAAGAGTATCTATTTTTAATTACTTTTCCTAGGAAAATGAGACAACAGCCTGTCCTTGTGTTTCTCTGACATGCTCTTATTGTTTTGTCAGTCAGTTTCAACCATATAGGGTAGAGGTCTCAAATAAAGGAAGTTTCTACATGTCGTGTGACAAAAGGAAGCTGGCCGAAGGAGATACTGAAATGGATGATCCTTGGGGACAGACAGTTATAAACACAACCAAACAACTTGAATTATATTATTAGGTAAAAAAAAGAAAAAAAAAGAAAAAAAAAGAGAACTGTGTTTGCTCAAATATCATGGCCCAAATACAAACCCATTATTCCTCAGCAGGGTTTTGCGTTCTTTGTTTTTATTAAGACATTAATCTGCATGAACCTATCTTCTTTCTGCAGACATATACATTAGTTCTTCATGTCTTCATGTCTGTACTGTCAGTCTTATTATGACATGTGTCTGTGTGATGCTCAGAATATCACAAAATTCAATGCTTAAGAGACCAGAGTGTCAGTACATCCCAGTGCTCAAAGGGTATAGATTAATTGAATCATAGTATGTAACTCTGTGCCACCTTCTCCCCTTTTTACCTATGGGAGGGGAGGAAAGTAGGTGAGGAAAAAAATACTGAGGACCCATTGCACCCTCTCCCTTGGTGTATTACTTACAGCAATAAGTACATTATGTGCTTTAGTACATTAATACATCTAGTACATATTTAGGTTTTGTATGTTATGTGATATAGTTGCCTCATAGAGATGAGGATGTTGCTGTTCTCATCTTGGAGAATCATGGGCAAACGATTCCAGAGAACATATGCACAGCTCAACTCTGCCTGCTTCTTCATACAGGGGTGAGATAGGGGAAGCTAGATTATTTTCAGTGGGGAAGCAGCAAGAGCAGTGATGCAATGTTGCTTTTATTTGAATACTACAAAAGAAATTATAGGTAGCTGCTGAGGTCTACATCAATGTCTTCAGCTTCAGGCTTTACGTAGTTTAAAGAGCAGATTCAGCAGAGTTAGAAGGGGATAGAGTGACTCCATTTTCTTCCATTGTTCTTTTGTTCCATTTTCTTAATGATGTGGGTTCACAGGTCTGCAATCACAGACCTAATTTCAACTCTTCTGACTCAGGTAAGTCACACAACGAGATACCACTCACTCTGTCACATCAGTGACCTCACAATCAAAGTAGCCAAAGTAGCCTTACAATCAAACTCATGAAACGAAAGAAAATATAGACAACACGGCTGGACAAGCCTATACATAAAGTGTTTTGAAATGAAATTGTATCGAAGTGAACAAAATAAATTAGTTGAAATAAGATGCTCTGCTACATTTTTAAGGGATTCTGTTCTGTTTCTAAACTTTACACCAGTTTTTACATTTTCTTTTAACTGATGGAATTCTCATTAAATATTTTGATTGAGATGAAACTGAATTTCTGCGAGAAAAAGTAGTTCATCAGAAATATTTATACCCAATGGTTATGGCAATTGTTCCTAGTAGTTTTTGAGGTATTTTACAATCATATTTAAATATAACAGTGTTATGAGTTTGAAAATTCATTAACAGCAGTAGTATAATTCAGCATACACAAACAATAAATCTGGTCTCATATGCCTTGATTTTATGAATGGTACAATCCAATAAATATTATAGAACGACACTTCAAACTGGCTCAATAATGGCTCAAAAGGTGGTGTACAGGGTTGATCAAAGTTCCCCTGAGAAACCAGTGTATTACCAGATGCTGATTGCTGGATCTGGAAAGTAATGTTACAGGTATATAATGATGATTACTTGGAAGTAATTGATTACAGATTACTTTTTCTTTGCTCACTAAAGCTGTTATCATGCTGGTTACCATGACTAAGTACAATGATATTGCACACAATCAAGACAGGAGTGGTAAGATTGCCAAGAAAAGTAACAGAGAGTAATTAGAGTTGCGTTTTCACTTGAGAAGTGCACAGATAACATCTTAGAATAGCATTTTTTTAAAATCATTTCACTTACTGTTCTCTATTCTGTCAATGCTCCTGCAAGTAGTAGTCTGCCTTCTTCACCTTTACTATTCTGGTGCTTTGGAAAGATTGCTGTTATAAAACTGAGTAGTTTAGGTACCCTATTAGACAGGCATATCGCATGTATTCATGCTTTTTTGATCTGCCCTAACTTATACAGTAATTTCAGTTATTTTCAGGACTATCATATTTATCATTCTCCCAGGACTGGGTCTAGCCATAGTGAAGGAGGGAGATGTGTGATATGACATAGTGCACCTTCTCACCTCTGAAATGATGTGGAACATGTGACACACTACACAGCACTGATTAGGGAACCACAGCATCCTGAATCACCTCCACTGATCATCATGTCTTCCATATCCCTTCAATCTCAACTTTTCTCTCCCTAACATGCATTGTTAGATGTCTGTATAAACATGCCATCTCTGACCTGAGAAAGCTTTTTTGTGGGACAATCTTGTGCTAAATGAACAAAAGATAGCCCAATCTTAATTTATGTAAATGAACACGGTAAGTTATGAATAAAGATTGTCCTCGATAACTCCTTGTTCTGATGAAATTTCTCACTGAAAAATACAAGTCAGATAGCCCAAGGACATATCAGTTCTATTGCTTTTGGCTCACTGATTTCCAAATTCTTAGTTTCTAGCCCCATAGAAATCTCTTTGCATTGTCAATACTAATGTATCACATAAAGAGAAAAGATGGCAACATAAGATTATTAAGACTGAAATGAACAGACCAAACTATGTACCTTCCTTCAGCATAAGCTGGGTCTATATTATATATAGACTCAGACAAGAGTCTACTCAGAGCTTACTTTAGGCTCAAAGAAGGCTCAAAGAAGCTTTTTTTCTGATTCTGTTCAACAGCATCAATTCACCAGAAACTCTGTCCAGCCTTCATTCTTATTCCACACTGTATCAGAACTGTTTTTGCAAAAGAATCAATAATCCTATGCTGGAAAAACTATACAGAACAGGAACTCCACCCTCACCCCCACCACCCTGATGTATATCTGTCTCTTCTGTATGTCCAGCAAGGAACCTGCCCACACTCAGTATATTCACTAGCAGTCTAACATAAGGCATGGAAATCTGACTCATATCCTACCTGGCTGGGGAAAGGTATATTATATGGTGCATTATATAGTAATATATTTATACAACTAACTTGGAGATTAATGTAAAACATATTTCCAGAATAACTTAGATAACTTTATTAAGATGATTCGTGCATTGGAAAGAAACGCAGTTTAACTGTGTATATTTCACCTTAACAAATGAGGCAAAATGAAATTCCTACTAATAATGGCAGCTAACTTTAGAAAATACAAAAAACAGAAATAAAGGTAAAAGCTTTCTGAATATGATGTTTTAGTATTTCTGAAGTAGAGGAAAGGGAGGAATTCATTGTTATTTGTCAGATTTCTAAAAAGCCATCTAATTAACATACAGTAACTAATACATTTTTTCAGTACATTACAAGCTGGTAATGTCCTCTTTCCCTGGTGTTTCATTGATTTGTTTATTTTTGCCAAGTGAATTCGTTTAAAAGACATTCCTTTAAAAAGACTCAGGAATTGTGTAAATAAATTCAACTTTGGCACATGGATAATGTATCATTTCTAACAAAGAAAGTACTTGAAAAGAAGTCTTTATTGCATCTTACAGCTGATGCAGAGGATTGCTTCTTTAATAGGCTTATTCCTTTTAATGTATGTTCATTTAGCTGGACTACACTTTCCTTCAGTGCATTATAAAGCATACATGCTAATAGAAGTTGGCAAGATAGCATAAACATATTTTTCTTAATGTTAACTATGAATTGGTGGCAAATTCCTGCAGTAAAACTTTTTCTTGTGACTTCATCCTAGATAGTGTTATATAAAGAAATGTCTGTGAATATGTTATTTACTTTGCATTTCATTCTGCGTGATAGATTCAGTTGAGGCCTACTATATGGTGTGTTAAAAACAGAAATGAAATAAGTGTCAATAACAATAGTTATTCAATAGAATTGAATGATTGCTAGAGGAAAAAGCAATGTGCAGATTGTACAGATAACACAGACAGTAATAGGTACAGGGTTTGGACACAGATAACGGCTAATACTTTTGACATTGTTTTCATTAATCACTGATAGCAAAACCAGTTCCTTGCTGTAGTGACACATATAAATATAGGTAAGTGTTATGAGGTTCATTGTATTTAGGAATATAGATTTAGTGAAGGATAGTCAAAGTTAGTACATGATATCATACTCATGCATTAAGATATTAAACAAGTAATATTCAGAAATAACATCTCTGAATTGCAATACCTGGTTGATTAGAGTCAATAGTATCTTTTGAGAAAATACTTCAGGAAGGGGAATGAAGCGGCATAACAAGAAATAATAATTTTGTGGAGCTAAAGCAGAGGTCACTAATGAGATGGCTAAGGGCCAGGCCAGTGATAGCAAAAATATGAGAGCCTGGAATAAAAAGGAGATGATAACTTCTCCAACTGACACTATTGACACTGTTCTTCGGGACTTTCAAGGCAGAGCTATAAAACATATTTTTTTCATCTGTACAAAGATTCTGTTGCTTTTGGTGGGCCTTCCTGACCTGGGAGCTTCATGTGCTGAGTGTTGCAACTGATAATATGTGTCACTTAGGAAGTTAGACATTGCTGGGATGGGAGTGTTTAGAAGGCTGATAAATCAGTTTTAACCTTTAAAATAAAACTTAACCAGACTGGCATTCATTAATGACACACTACATGCTTATAGCTCTTACATATTATTTGTCATTATCACTACTTACTACAAAGAGTCAGTTCATAATAATCATATCCTATATCAGCTGTGAGTGTGCAACAGTATGCACAGGTAACAGTTACAGCCCTTCACAAATCTTATCTATCACGGTAGTCAGCCTTCGGAGCTTGTTGATAAGACAAGCTGGAAATGCAGTAGTTTTGGGGTTTTTTTCCTCTTCCCCCAGCTTCTCAAATTTAGTACCCTTTCCTTTTGTCAGACAATTGAGTTTCTAGAGAATTGCTAACCCTTAGCCTCCCCTCCCTCTAGACTATGCACTCTGCAACGCTGAGGCAGGATTATTTTCCCAGGCCATGGCATGTGCCTACTCCTGCGGCTCTGCTCTTTTTTGACTTTGCTCAGCTGCTGTTCCTTTTCTAAGAGCAACACCTGCTTTCACCCAGCTCTCAAGGCTGTGTTTTTTCAGTGATCAGTAATGGACCTTTAGCGAATTTTTATCATTCTGGGGCCTCTGCTTTCAACCTGTGCTCATATTTTCAAGGCCTTTGTTCTTACTCCATGATAAAATTATACATCATAAGAAGAGGCAGCAGACACCAAGCTCTGGTTCACACAGCAAGTTCTCATAACTAGTTGATAACAAGCCTAATAAGCCATGACGAGGGCCTTGCACAAGAGGTACGGTTAGCATGAGGTCTCTATTCCTCAACAAAGAATGGATATTCTATTTTTACTGGACCACTGGGTACAAAAATGTTTATACAATTATGGTATACTAGTGAGTTTAATGTTTAAGTTCAAAACAAGCTAGCATTAAAGTCTGCTTAAAGCAATTAGAATTGCTTTTACAGATGCATAAGGCCTCTGCTTTAGCTACGCACATTTAAACTTTCTAAATACCATTCATTTACTTCTTGCAATGTCCATGGCAGTTCCTTGGGACGCGTAACGTAAGTTCTTTGTTAGCACACATTTTACTCTCAGAAGATCTTTGGATACTTAAATACACAGCTGTGATTCAATGTGTCCATTCTGCAGCCATCCAGCCCAGCTCATTTTGGCCAGGGAATTCCCTGAGCCTTTAAAATTCTTTGTAATGCTCATGCCTAGAATTGCACTGACAGAACAGCTAGAGATATGGGTCCTACATAAACCACACCAGAGTTTAAACAATAGTCAGAGTAGTCTATCCAATGGCTCAATCCATTAGGAGTGCAAACGTGCTGTTATATTGGTACAGTCCTGTTTGAAATCATGGACCTAATGCCTTAACTATTCATATTGCATATATATTAGCTCAAGTGTATAATCTGTTCTGGAATAAACGGAGCAATATAACCTGCTTAATATCTTAGTGCATGAGTGTGTTATTATGAATTCCATGAAATATGAGCAGGAAATGTATCAACTAGTTGTGTTTTAATACTTCTTTGATAAATGAAGTATTATATGAAATTATATTAGTCACAGGATCTGTTTGTATACAAGGTTATATCACGTGTTCCAGCCACAATCCTAAGTCACTGAACCTCTTATGATAAGGAGAATGACTATCCTGTTTCCTATGGAAGAAGCTGTTTAGTTGCATCACCATGCAGTACATCCAAACAATGAACGTTTAATATCAATCTGTCTAGCAAAAGACTGCATATTATCACAGGAGACATTTACTTCCACTACTAGCTTTGACCATAATTTGAAAGACATGATTCATTCTTCCCAGAATTATGTCAGTGTTCTAATTCTTGCTATTTAAGGGGAAAAAAGAAACACAGAGAGAAAAACAACAGTAGAACAGTAGAAAACATTCCAGAAGCAAATGTCATACAGAAATGCAGTACAATAATGAAAGTACGTTGTAAAATGTATCACCACAGGAAGAAGGAAATAGCTTTTATGTTTACAGTGTTTATGTATTTCTGCTTGCATCCAGTCTCCAGTAATATATTTCTCCGAGGCCTCAGTTTATATGCCCTGCTTGTTCATCTGGTGACAAACTACATGCTTTCTCAGAATCTTGTCTCACTTATGGAGATTTGACATCTGTAGGAGACCGTGTAATAGTGATTTGAATAGTTTGTTACAAAATATACTCTCTTTCCATGGAGGGAAAGAATGCATTTCTTTTAGCTGTAGTTTACTAATTTTCATTTATTGTCTGCATACACTTTCACAGATTACAGGTATTACTGATTAATACTCAAGGCTTAATAAAGTCTACATAGAGCCATAAAAATAAAAAAAAAAAAAAATTTTAGAATTTCTTTCTGAGGCTTCAAAGCAATTTGAGATTTCCCTCATGCTTGAGGCTGTTCCTTCATGGTGACAGTATGTGCAACTGATGAACTTTGGAGAGAAATTCAAGACACAAAATGACATATTAAATGATAACATTACAATATTTTTTAGTAGCTTATTGAAAAACTGAAGTAATGAAACCTGTCTTCTTAAAGATTCATACGTCAGAACTGATCTCTTACCCTGGTTCTTTGAAATCTACTAAATGGTGAGTCCATTCACAGTTTTCCCCTGTGGAGAGATCCTGTGAACAAGCTCACCCCCCTGCTCTGGGTTATTCTGNATTTTTAGTAGCTTATTGAGAAACTGAAGTAATGAAACCTGTCTTCTTAAAGATTCATACGTCAGAACTGATCTCTTACCCTGGTTCTTTGAAATCTACTAAATGGTGAGTCCATTCACAGTTTTCCCCTGTGGAGAGATCCTGTGAACAAGCTCACCCCCCTGCTCTGGGTTATTCTGAAGTGTAAACATAGCTTAATAAACTTTTTCTCCTCTAATGTGGCCATCGATTTTAAAATAAACATATAATAATATTCTTAAAAATGCTTGTCCTCTGTCCATTAAAATAAAAGTTATTTAACAAGCTGATTAATCATATTACATTCCATCAAAACTATGTCAACATAGATTGAATCCAATGCAGTTATGCCATTTTTGCACCAGCTAAGTGTTTGTTTTGGTCTTCCATAGTATTCTCTATTCGATATTGTGCAAACACACCATGTGATATATACATATGGTGAGTATTTCAAACTAAAAGTGGT
>RSEF01000004.1:78310583-78322904 GCA_003993805.1 Himantopus leucocephalus | reverse complement strand
GTAGCTGGAGGGTTGAACAGCCTCTTCCCGTCTTCCCTTATTCAAATCCCACTGGGAAATTTCTGGAATCTGATCAGGTTTGGGCATTTACTACATGCCAAGCTGAATAGCCTACAGCAGGACTGAAGCACTTCTAGGCAAATTCAAAATAGGAGCTTAAGATGCTATGAAAATTTGATACAGAAAGTTCAACTTTCTAGAGTATCTAAGGGTATAAAGGATATTGAGGTGCCCCCTGGGGAGGGAAGTTTTAAAAATCGATGTTTTGGATGTAGGCACAGTTTTCCAAAATTCCATTTAAATGCATTTCTTGTCTGTCCACTGTCCTTCCTGGACCATTTCTGCAGCTTTACTGTTCTGAGCATGAAGCACAGGACATCTAAATTCTTTTCTCCCTTAATGGCTGGGTGATTCAGGAAAGACAAGATGAAAGAAATCCATGAGACTACTTTCCGTTATTCCTCATTCAAGGAGGAAAAAAAAAGAACCTTCTCACTAACAATATTATGAAGAAGAAAATAAATCTTGTCTGTGAAGCTATAGAGAAAATGTCCTGTAGGTTGACATAACATGCAAATGCATAATTACAGGGTAGGGTTTAAACAGATTCATACTTTTCTACCCATATTTTGAGTCTGCTTGATATAAGCAAATTTTTGGTAAGACGCTACGTAGCTGTTCTAGTATGGCCAAGCTAATATGCGGTTTCTCTTAATACTGTGGGAATTGTTTATGTCCTGCTTCTAAATGTATATTAGCTGAGCACAGCACCATGATAACCCAGATATATGACTTTCAGACTTCAACTAGTGTGGATCCAGCCAAATTAGAATGCTCAAAGGATCTCATTCCTCTATAGAGATTAGTAAGAGAAGAAAATTAAAACACATAATTTACTTTACTACCCTTTCTTGCATTGATATGTTCGTCTCTTGACAAACTGATTAATTAATATTTTTAACAAGCCAGGACTGTAACTTTTTCAGCAACTTAACATAAGATGTAATTGTATCCTAATCTTCATTGTATACTAGTAACATATTCTATAGAAAAGTTAAAAATTGTCCTAATCTTTTATTTTAATTCACAAATAGTCTGCTGCATTGTCAAACAGTGAGTGAGATTATATTAAAAAGGAAATATTTTCTTGCCATTAGAGGAAAAAAAAACCAAACAAACATTTGAGCAATCTCACTTTGATGTTAGTCGAGACTTGCCAGAACTCCAGGGTCCATAATTCTGAGACAGATCTTTTGAGGAACCCTTGGGGAAACCTAAGTAAGCTTTAGAAACCCAAATTCAGCATTCCTAGCCATCTGGGGACCACTGAGGGTCTGCCATGTGGCTCCTACCTGTTGTGAAGTGCAGTGACAAAAATGGGCGATCTTGAGATGGCTTTTAAAGATTAATGTCCCTGAGACGATTTTGTAACTACAGATCCTGAATTGATGTTCAGTGAAATTGATATTTTTGTCAGTTTCATGATGGGTAGACAGCTGTGACAGAGATATTTTTTAATATAATTTTTTATTTAAAAATAGGAGAATGTCTAATAAAAACTGTATGTATAGAAGTAATATCACATATTGAAATGTATATGCGTATCTAAAACTGCATAAATGTGTAATTCACAGCTCAAATTTGGAAACCTTGTATTTTGATCAGCTCTTCTCAGAAGGGTACGATCTACTTGCATTTTTGCAAAAAATCTCAGATATGACTTCTCAAGTCATTTATTTTTCTTCTTAGTTTACAATAGGGACAAAATAGCTTTTATTTTACCTTTGTCCTCTGTTTACATTGTACAAGCTGTGCAGCAGGTCTTTTAAGTATCTGCACAATAGGACCTATAGTGCAACAGGACTCTAGTCTTGGCTGGAACATCTAAGCATTAGTATGATAAAATACTGATAATAACACATATTCATTCACTGAGCTATTTTCAAAGCATAGGACTTCTTAAAAAATATGAAAAATTACAGAATGCATTGATAAAGCAGTTAGAGTCAGGGAAATATATAAGACTAAGGCAGCTGTTATGAGCAATTTTGTATTGTATGTTTCCCATCTCTCATATCTGTCTTTATTAGTAGTTCAAGACATAAAGTTATAATGAGAATGTTATTTGACTGAAAATTTTTTGTTCCACATTAATAGAGATCTGCCATTAACAGCCGCCTACTTTTCCATGACAGCTTCAAGAACAGTTGGCAAACTTTGGCTAAACTGTGGCTTTTCAGGAACATTTTATGATGCGGTGGCTTCCAAACAAATTGAATTGAATTTCTATCAAAAGCTGTTGCTGCTGTATGTAGTTGAATACTAGGTGATATGCTTGAGGAAGATTAAGCAAATAAAACACAACAAAAACAATTTACAATGTATTATAATCAATAATAATAAGATTCAAAGGCTGTGTAAAAGATTAAACAATTCTTATTGTTCAATCCTGTCCACAGAAAATTAGCTGAGATAGAGGCATGCACACAAAATAATGCAAGGAAAATGGCTAGAGTGGATTTCTTAATTTGCTCAGGGTCTTTCGGAGCCTCTTAATTTATTTGAGGAGCTTTTTAATGTTTAAATTGACTGACGTTTTGGGAATCAGTTTTGCAAGACAATTAAAAATTTTGGTTGTCATAGGTGTTTTTAGGATGCTCAAGTTATGCAAAATCTGACAGGATGAGGTTCCTAATTATTAAAAGATCAAGTTGATTTTTTTCAATACCAAACAACAACTAATGAGGAATTATTCATTCTCTGAGCTGTGTAGAGAAAAATAAAATCATTTTGTTTAGAAAACCTCAGTATGCTTTTAAATGGTAATAGACTAGAGGCTTAAGATAATTTAAGCTGAACTAATAACATTTCCTAGGTGGTACTGTTGTGTCTATATTATCATTACACAGATACATAAGAGTTTCTAAAGTCATTAGTACTTTCCTACTGAGATCAATATTGAAGTTCCTTTGACTTCAATAAGATCAGAGTTAGCACTACAGAATCCTTTTGAAAATTCTATTCTGTAGGTCTGTGGTCTCCCAAATTTTTTAATGCAAAAAATTCTGCTAATGTAATCTTAACTTGCCAGATGCAAAAGAATAACATAAAGGAAATCCACAGTAGAATTATTTGGTATATTTCAAAGACACAAAACCAAATAACATAAATTCAAGAGACTTGTTTTCTACCATCCGCTGAATGGGGTTTTTTTTATATTGGGCCTGATTTTGCTTCATTAGAAGTCAGTGAGTTTTCCTTTTCTGGCAGTGAAAACAGGGGAAACTCATCAGCTAACTACAGTAAGAATCAAGAATGATCAGGAATAGAATGGCCGAATTTTGCAATAAGCAAGACATTTTCAGGATTCCATCTTAGCAATAATAGAAATGGCAAGACATTGATTTTTATTTTCTTTATGCTTCATTACTTAAGCTGAAGAATAAACTTGTTTCATTCTGACAAAGGCCAAATGCAATGTAAGAACAAATGAAACCACATTTTAAAGTGAACTGAGAAAGAAAGAAGATTAAGATTATCAAGTTTTTTTAATCATTATTATTTTTCTTCTGTCTTACCTGGTAAGGAGATTAATTGTTTAAGGTTCTGATTATCGATCTGCATTTAGGCAGTTTCTGTCATCATTAATTATCAGCCATGAGTGGGAATGTCTAATAGTACTGTTTTAAAATTATTCCTCTCCTAATGGGAAACTCATTAAATCCATTAAGTTTGATGGTTAAAATTTAAGAATACAGAAATCTAGCAACATTAGTACTATTAGAGATTCCCACTCATGGCTATCATTAATGATGAAAGAAATGATTCCTAATATTAAAATAAAAACTTAGTAGTTAGGGAAGTAATATGATAGTGCAAGACTGCATACCAGTTACATGAAACAGCATCATCAGGTATTTGAGACAGAAAATTCTGGGTATCAGAGCTTTAATATTATTCCTTTCCTAATGTGAAACTCATTGAATCCATTAAGTCTGATGGTTAAAATTTAGGAATACAGAAATTTAGGAATCAAAGGGTTCGTCTAGATCTCAAAGCCCTGCCCCTAGCACGTGCTGGTCTTTCATAACCTTCCAGGCAAACTCTGCCTCTGATCTGTAATTCCAAATTCTTCCTCCCTCCACCTCTCCAGAGCACAGGAGATGTTCTTTAACATTTACGTCTGTACTGGTTTTGACTGGGATAGAGTTAAATTTCTTCATAGTAGCTTGTAAGGGACTATGTTTTTGGATTTGTGGTGAAAACTGTGCCTGATCAGTCTGTCCTATCTTCTTATTAAAATATTTTTTTAACTCTTTCTCTGTGTAATCTCACCCTCTGTCCCCTGTGTGCACTGCAAGGTCTAGGTGCCAGCTACCGGGGCGGACCAGCGCGAGTGGATTTGGGGCCAGCCACTGGACCCAGGCAAGGGATCCAGGCACCCCTGGCCTGTGGTGTCAGCTGGTGGGGCCAGTGCCGGTCCCAGTTCCAGCTCTTGGAGCGTATGGCTGCCAGCCACTGGGGTGGGCATGGTGCGTGATGAAAACCAGCTACTGGGAGGGACGGGTGTGAGCGAGGCGAGTGAGAGGATCAGTGCTGGTGGCTGGAGTAAAGACACTCCTGTTCTGTGTCTCGTCCGACCCAGGTGTGCGTGGCGTGTGTGTGTGCATTCGCGAGCAAACCCCAAGCAGGTGAGTAGGAGACCCTGGGTCGGGGTGGGGGTATCAGGCAGGGAGAGGACCCGGGCTGGTTCTCGGGGACACCTGAGAGCGCAGGGTGCCTCTGAATTGAGTGTGTGAGAGCGTGTGTGCTTGCGAGCGAGCACCGAGCCGGACCGGATAGTGAGTGGGAGATGCCTGGAGCAGGTAAGGGTACCCAGGATCTGGGCAGGGGCGTTGGACTGACAAAAGAGTCAAGCCAGTACTTGGAAGATCTGTGAATGTGTGTGTTCTTGTGAACCTAGAGAGTGTCACGTGTGCGTGTGTGTACCTGCACTAGTGACCTTCTGTCTCTACCAGCCAAAGGAGGAGGGCACTTGGCTGTCTGTGCTTGTGTTTTATGTGAGTCCTGTGCGTAGGTGCTGTCAAAGGCAGAGCCGTGTCTGTGGCAGCCCGTGTCAGTGTCCTCTGTGTGTGTGTGTGTGTCTCTGGGACACATGTGCAGCTTCATTGCTGGTTGAACCTACAAACAGGAAAGCAGCAGTGGCACCCTGCAGCCTGGGCTCAGACCCCGGGTCCCCAGGCACCAGGCTGGGCTCCAGCAGCCAGGATGACGCGTCCTGGTCTGGAGCTGATGGAGGTGCATGCTGCTCCTAACGTAACCCTTAACAGTAGGCACTGTATTAATTATTCTTCAAGATTTTCAGCCCAATTTCTTGTTTGATAGTTCTCCATCTTACAAATTTCTGCTAAGACTAAATCTTCTTGTTCTCCTGATTTCTCCCTACATGTATGTAATAAGTGATCAAAATGCATTTTGCTTCCCCATTGGGATCTCTATCTACTGTATGTTCTTTCTTGTAATCTTAAAAGCTATTTTGAACGAGAGAACATTTTGCTCTTCTCATGGGAAAATGAATTAGTTTTTGAACAAAATCATTTATCAGATCTGATTGTGATTATTGACTGACAAAGGCTGCAAGTATTATAGAATATATATTTTAAAAAAGAATTTTTTTAAAGAGAAAAGAGAAATCCAACTTTTTCATCTCTTGAATGAAATCAGTTCTTGAGTGCACTGTCTGTACATTTCCTTTCAGTGTTTTAGCGCTCTCATTGGCGCTAGTATAGTGAAAATCGCATTAGCTTATAAGCATCTTTTTGAAGCCAAAATGTGTAAATGGAACATAAAAATACACAACACTACAAAAAAGGATCAAGTCATACCATTCAGAATTAATTTACTGAAGGCTGTTTTCAGAAACTGGTATGTAGTGCAAAGCACTGAAATCCATGTTTAAACACATTAAGATGCTTGCTGATTTTCACACATTCTGAACATCTGCAGTCTAATTGAATTCTATGAAAGTTATTAATATGTACTCCAAACACTAGGATGATATTTAAAAGCCAAAAGATACTGTATCTGGCACAAAGTTTGTGTCAGATATACATTCCTCAGACGGGCTTAGGGAATAAATGACAAAACCAGATCATCCTAAACAAACTGGAACACTGTGCATAAATTTAATCTGTTCACTTTTGCAGGCGACAAGATTAAATTCACATATTTCTTCCATCTCATGCATGTATTTCTTTCTGAAACAAATTTTTGTTTCCTTATTTTCCAAATCTGGACGTTAATAAAGACAGTGATTATCCCTGTTACCGCTATAAATGAGTGGCCTTACATTTGCCAGCTGTCCATAGTGTTTCTTGCTTGCTTGTGTCCAAACATGTAATATTTATTCTTAAGGAAGACCAGATTCAGTCATCTACTGAACAGGCAGGGCTGTGTTGTAGCTCTCTTGGCCCACTCTGAAATCTGATTTTTTGTTCCCAGGTAAGTATGGCTGTTACATGGGTTTGGACCAACAATGGCCTTGGGCTCACGCTCAATCCTCAGAAATAACTAGAGTGACCATGGTCTTTCTCCCATAAGATTAGCTACATCTTTCAAGGAGGACCTCTTGCCATCTGTAATCATTGCTGTTGTGGAAGATCATTTGCAACTAGATCTAAAAGACTAGAGATGATAATAATGCAGCATCACACTAGCATGGTACCACTGTTATAAAGTACTAATTAAACAGTTAATCAAATGCTCATCATTTACCTGCCATACATTTTTAAAATATTAATTACCTTATAAAGTTTATATTGCTTTCAATGGGAAGAATTGCCTTTTTGTCTTCTTCCTGAAATTTAAACTTAATTAGTAAATTTCATTTTTGTTTGTTTTGTTTGTTTTTTCACAGCAACATAAGCTTATTTCAGATTTTCTTACTCCTATGTGATTTCCTTATATTTGAGTGTATGTGCATGTAAAAACAATCACACATCAAAATCTAACCTAAAAATCTATCATAACATCAGTAAAATATTTTTCCCACTAACTTTAAAAACTTATTTGTGCTTTGAAATCTTTTATTCTGGATGTTTCAGATTGCTTTTATGATACCTGTATTTTTAAGAAATATTACAGTCTTTTGACATTTGAGGATTTTTTGCCTTCACTGCTAAGGTTTTTCCTTTCATTGTAAGCCAAATGGCCTGAAGCCAACTTTTAATTTGAGTAGATTTTCCACTACATAGTACCGTTAAGCACATAACAGAGTACTGTTTATATTCACTCTAGAAGTATGCATAATTGTTAAAGAACCGAAAGAAGCTGTAAGTCTAAAATGTACTAAAGTAGCATTTAAGAAGCTCCACTTAATTGTTTAAATAATCATTTGGTGTTTCATTATAATTATTATCATATTTTTCCATCTGTCCTTAGGGTATGTCTACATTCGTCAGGGGACAGAGGCATAAAAATCACTAAACTGGCACTAACCTAAGCCGGTTAATCAACATGGCGAAATGCCACCCTGAAGTTAATAAGGCTTGGCTGCAGCACCTCATGGATGTGGCTAGATTGCTTATCAAATCATTTGGGTATCTTTGCGCTATGTTCTGCAAGCAGCCGTAGACCCAATACAGGTGTATTGGCTAACCTTGTCAAACTGCTTGGCAAACCTGCGTTTGCCACAGCAGCTGGTACTAATATATGTGTATGCCAGTGCCTTGGGGGAGATGAAAGGATGGGTAATAAACCAAATACATTGTACCAACCTCACCCCAAAATGCCGTTGTGTGATGCTTTCTGTGGATCTGTATTCCAGCATTAATTTATGCCAAACCATTGCACTTAGGTAGACTTGAGTGTGAACATCCTCTACATCCCCCTAGCTGTATGTGTGTCTGCATGTATATGTGTGAATAGCTACATTTGTACTGACTGAAGTGTTAGGACATTAAGATGATCTCTTTCTAGGACAGCAGTAACACGTAGCACAATATACGTGGGATAAGGTATTCCTTTAATGTTACTCCTCTTGCTCTCTCTCTCCACATCTTTGCAGATTAAAAATGTAAAGCTGCAAGCAATCCTTGACACACAAAAAAAAAGTTTACTGCAATATATAGCAAAATAAGCTCAGCAGGCCCAATTCATTAATTTTTTATGTGCTTTCTGTTAAAAAAGGAATTAATGAATTTACTCTGAGCTCTGACCTGAAACTCTCTAGCTCTCTTATTGCCTCCAAACCTCAAAGCTATTATGTGTAAATTTTACAACAACGGTGGTGTCCCTCAGAGATGTGCAGCCCCAAAAATAGGCATTTTATAAAGAAAGGAAGACTATTCACTTACAGTAGTTCTAGATCATAAAAATAAATGCTTAGAAACAGATAACAGTAACACAAGAAAAAGAGTGGAGAATTTCCAGGGGGAGGAGTGGAAGAAAAAAGAACAGGCTGGTTTAGAGGACATTTTTGTCTACTTTGCTGTTCTCAACAGAAAGTGGATGCCTCCTACAACAAAACAGACTTTACCCAGTGCAAGCAGGCACATTGGATTAATCCGTATGTCAATGAAAGAATGAACTGATTCAAACGAGGAGCTTTGAAGTTAGGTGCCGTGCTGTCATTGAAATGCCCACTTTCAATTTTCAGACCGTATTGTATTAGTCTAATGTAACGCTTCCTCATTACCTGCACAGATAATGGCAGTAGGCAAACTAACTTACTATTCTCGTTACATGAAAGTTGCAAAAAAAATAAGGTAATAACAGAAGAGGCACAACCCAGTACTATATGTGCTGTGCTATGTGTAGGCTAAGTCAGGCTACATTAATATCAGTATTCTGAAACACAGTAATGTTCTTAGTTTGTAATGTGCATTTGCCAAATGGAGTATAAACTTAGTACTCAATTTAACAAAACACTAAAGGAGCTTGCTACAGCATCAGGCTAATTATTATTTAAAATTATTTTGTTGCTCCTTGTTCAGCACTAACATTATTCATGATGAATTATTTGATTTTTATGTGATATGCATGGAATTGCATGGGGATTCCAGCACAATTTAGCATTCATTTTTGTTCATAATTTTAGCAGAGAGACTTTTTAAAAAATAATGTTACTTCACATAATATTCTTCCTTACATGCTGTAAGATCCTATTCATTCTGCAACTACAAGGGTAGTTTTCATCATCTTGCTGCAAGGAAATATATTCAGGCTGACAAATTTTCACATCTTCCAGTCACTTATGTGCACTAACCACTGCACTCAAGGGTAGCTTTTTTTCTGGCTCACTGTCTTCTGCTGGAGTTGTTTCAATTTGAATAAAATGTTTATTGAGCCAAACAGAGTAAGCCAGAATATCAATTTGAACCCTGGTTATCTACATGCCACCTGTACTTATTCTTGGCATTTTCATTATCTATTGATTGTGGTTTATCTTCTTTCTTTCAATATTTATAGTATATACATGTTGAGGTCTGTGACTGGTCCAATGCCCAGTGGCACAAGAATAGTCTTTCTCGTGGCATCACGATTTTGCAGTGGATTTTGCAGAAGATACTTTGCTCTTGTCAGTTTGGGAAGTATTATGGGCCTACATAGGAGAAATCCTGGCAAGGAGGGATATAATAAAAATAAGACCACTTGTCTTATATATATACACCACTTGTGAATAATTTCTCAAGCGTTCTAGAGAATATCGCTTGGGCTGTTTAAAATCATCCATAGATCTAGTCCAATTCATTATTTTCAGCAATATTCATAGTGAACTTTGCTCTTTTATCCCTATTCAGAAATGAAAGTTTAATTTAGATTTTAAAAAAAAGATAATCATCATTATTCTCCTCTTGTAACACAACAGTGATTATCACATCAGTGATATTGCTATAACTAATAGATGTTAATTACAAGTAGATATCAAGGCATTAAATCTATGCGTATCTTCTAAGGGATTATTATTTTTGTAGAGTGAACAAGCCAATGACCTTAAGACAAGGATATGTGTGTCACTACATTGTGCTTGTAAAAAGTTGGTAATGCTTCGGAGGAAACCACGGTTCAAAGGCTGCAGAGGAAAAACAGAGAGCTGTTAATATGTTAACGACTGTTAACAAGTGTGAGTGCAAAATGAGAGTAGAGGCTTTAAAAGTGTATGTGCAGGAGGCCTCAGCGCTGTCAATAACAGTTGTCAGCAGCTGGTCATTAAAGTGATACAAAAACTGGTAGGCTACTAAAACTGATCATACAGTTAGCAAAGAGAAGAAAAAACCAATTCAACATAGATAAAATTTTACATACCCAGTAAAACTTAGATATTGCAGATTTAATCACTATGTTGCTAATTTAATGAATAAAGAGCAAGTAAATGGACAATGTTAGAAAACATAGAAAAATAAACCCAGCAGACCTCAGAGTAAAGAGAATAAAACACCTCCCTTCAACAATATATTCATCCTCTGAAGATCTGGAATCGGGGATGTTGATCACTTGTTACCATCCTCCTGGACCCCTTTTTCCCGAGGCAATGTCAGGGTCCTGAGGGCACTGCCAGCCCTAAGTGTCCCTGCCCAGCCCCCTCAGGACTTTCCCACCCTACCCAGGGACCAGGACCCCATTTCTCCCCTCTTTCAGTAAACTCCTGGCTCTGCACAAGAGGTGTGCTTCCTTAGCCCGCATGCATTGCACAATGTTTTCAGTCTACTGCCCTCACTGTCAGGCTTGGCTGCGACACACCAGATGCTGTATGCAGCCCGACGCAAAGCACTGGCAGTCTGTGGCAGCTCATTAAAGAACAATGCCTCTACTGCTTCCTGCCTTCATCTAAAATGGTAATATCTATAGAATGATTTTGAATACAGTCAAGAATATCTATTGTTTCACCATTTCCTACTACTTGCTAGTGGAACGGATACGCTAGTAAGAGCATACTCAAGATCTGATGCCCTGGTCTCCGTTTTGTCAAATGAAACAATGAAACAAATGAAATTTCTGGCTTTGAGAGCAAGTCCTGCAACAGAACTCCTAGGGCTAAACTCACTGCCCTTCCCAAATCCAGATGAACAAATAAAAAAGGGCAGACTGACCATACGTAGTTTACTGGCTGAGAACCAATTCTGCTCTGCTCCATTCTCTGAACTAGACCTGAGCGTTGTTTAAGGAGAGGGTATTAGTAGGCAGAGACCAAACCAAGCCTAGGGTATGCTAACAGTTAAATAGTATGAATTGGCACACGCCATAGCTTGTGTCTTGCCCTGGCCCTGTTTAAGTTACTAGTACAGATGCACCTATGAAGCCCTAGGAAAATTTCTATGTGATAAGTATGATTCTTTCAGACATTCATCCTGTTGTGCAGTCATTCTCTTTTCATTTTATTTCCTACCACTACTTAAGAAACATATCTTGCTTTTTAGGAAAAAAAAAAAAAAAGGCACACAGCAATAAAATAGCCACAAAATGCAAAGTGCACATAAGACCTGCTTCGCAGTGTTCATACACCTCATGAGATCAGGCAAAAGAAAATTAAGGCAAAAGGAGAGAAGAGAGCAGTGTTGCAGTAAGGATGGGTAAGAGATTACCCAAAGAGGTTGCTTTTAATGATCACATTGAAAGAAGCTACTCTATGTACAAATGATGTTCAGACTTCTCCTATTGTAGCCAACACAGTTCACAACAGAGAACAACCTTGCATTGATTTTATTCTCTTAATTATTGTTTTGATCTATTAAAATGCATTGGAAATAGATTAACTGCATTTGTTAAATATTTATTATTATTTCATCTGCCTTAAAATCTGAAATGTAAGCAATTTGTCGATTATGCTGAAAGGTCTAATTTTAGCACAGCTTCTGCATTCTTTGATGCTGAAATGTAACTGTGTAACTGTCTATATTCTCCAGTGAGTTACAACAGATAGCCATAAATCATGTAGTTATAGTCCATCCCCCAAAACTTTATGAGACATGTGGACCAGAGAAAAAGACATCATGCAAAACCTGGTGTTCTCTACCATATCCTTTGCTAGATCATTTTAGAAAATAAAACAAAAATTTCATAGAATCATAGAATGGTTTAAGTTGGAAGGGACCTTGAAGATCATCGAGTTCCAACCCCCCTGCCATAGACAAGGACACCTCCCACTGGACCAGCTTGCTCAAAGCCCCATCTAGCCTGGCCTTAAACACCTCTAGGGATGGAACTTCCACAACTTTCCTGGGCAACCTGTTCCAGTGCTCTACCATGCTCACAGTGAAAAATTTCTTCCTAATCTAAACCTGCCTTCTTCCAGTTTGAAGCCATTCCCCCTTGTCCTATCAC
>RSEF01000004.1:78254266-78303050 GCA_003993805.1 Himantopus leucocephalus | reverse complement strand
AAAGGTCCCTTCTAACCTCAACAATTCTATGATTCTATGATTCCAGCAGTCTCTCTCTCTCTCACAATTCCTGATAGTTCTCAGTCTACTTACTTCTTCCTTGAGCTCCATCACCAGGTGGAGGAGTTCCTCTACCCGGGCATACCTCCCACTGGCACCCTCACTGCTGCCATCTGATACCAGCCTCAGAGCAGGTCAGACCCTGCAGCCTGGCACCTGGGTGGCAGCGTGTCCCCACCAGAGCTCTGTTTGGGAAGCTGCCTCAGTCCTGCTGGGGGCAGAGCTTGGGGAGGCCGAGGCTTTCCGCCAGGGGGATACCATGGCTCCCTGGTGGAGCCGATACAGCTTCAGCACCTTTCCGCATGCCCTTCCACGCAAACTGCCACGCCACTCTCTGGCTGACACGCCATGCTCTGTTTGCCCGCTCTGCAGCGCTCCTGGTTGCTGTGTGCCCTAGGGCTGCCTCTTAAGGTAGTGTGGCGGGGGTGCCTACGGATGAGATCTTATAGATCTGTTTTGTCAAAATAGTCCTACTGAGGTCACAAAAGACAGAAATCCCTCTTAAACAAACTTTTATTTGATTTAAAAGTAAAAATTCTCAATATATTTCCTAATTGCAACCCTCCTTTCCTTCTAGTTACTCCATAAAGATTCTCTTGCAGAGCTTGTGCCTGTTTTTTCTGTATTGTGTACCCAAAGTAAGAACACATTGATGTGAAGTATGTGTATCCTCATCTGTGGCTCAAGGACAAAATGTTTGTTTATATAGCAGCTGGCATAAATACTCCACTGTGGAATCACCACACTCTGACAATGGAAAACTCTTTCACTTAAGCACCTGAGGTCTGATGTTACCCACAGCGATATGAGAAACAACTTTTTTTTAATTTGAAAAGCATTGTTTTCTTGAAAAGAGCGACAAAAAAATGGAATTTGGACCTGAATTCATTAAATAAATAAATAGGATGAAAGATTTTATGGTTTTGTGTGCGTGGACCTAGGTATGAAATTATTTTATTAATCTTCTTTCAACATTAAGATTACCAAACAAAAAGATTACATGTAAGTGCTGTCTGTTCAATCTCTAAGAATATAAAGTCTACCCATAAATTTCTTGAGGTATCTTTTTTTTCCAGAAGAAGGAGGTACTTGACAAAACAGGTCCTGATACTGAATTGCCTTATATCCCAAATCACAGCAGTATGTTGATGGAGCCATTTTGTAACCACAAAACTCTCCACTGACTTACCTCCAGAGTCTTCTAGTCCCTCTCTTGGACTACATCAACTGCAGATATAAAGAGCCTCACTTTGAAGGAGTGGCTTTTTGTCTTAAAATATTTGTAATTTAATAAAAATACATAACAACATTAAAATTTTGTTTGAAAAGTTTGAAACTTTATGTTGTCCAGTTTCCGGACAAGTTATTAGAACAATTCTCAGAAGCCTAGCAGGGAATTTAACAGCAAAACAATCTGCTATCCTGTTGCAGTGGCTACCCTAAGTTCTGCTGAAATAATTGCTGATTTGCTATATGTTGGATCCGTTCAGACAAAAGCTCAGCAGGTCGTCTTCCTGACAGACTGTCAATTTTGTGCATCTCAGATGGTTTTAGTTATAAGCTGATTTCATATACCAAATTTAAACCAGTTGGATAGCTTTTTGTGGATGACAATTTTGGAATAAGACACCCAAATCCCATCCAAGTTGTGTTTTCCATCATTAAACTGTATTCAGAATCTGATTGATTCTGTATCTAACCCTTGGAACATAATTCAACAAACTATTCAAACACATATTTAAGGGGAGAGCATGTTATGTTGTAAAAGTGCTTGCACATGTATAAGGTTAAGTACTTTTTTGTGTGCTGAAGAGGTCTCAGCTGCTAAGACACTGATAAGGTATCTGCTACAGTGGTCAGGGCCTTGTAGCAGTGACTCTTCTGAATATTCTGGCTAAGTTTTGTAGACTATTGCTCTAGCTTCCCAGAATGAGTGTCTTTGTGTGAGAAAATACACTGCCTTTTTCATATTTCCTTTTTGAGTTAATTGCTGTGTTACAAAGATGAGTATTCTGTCTCCTAGTTCATTGACATTCGTTTTGGATCCTCCCTTGTTCATGCTTATAGGTGCGCACTCACACACACGTAAACACACATTACATCCAAATTACAACCGAGCCTCAAGGATGAGTGAGTAGAACAAATATCCAGTGCAGTTTTTGTGGGCTAAATAAACACCTTATGAATGTGTATAAAATGTGAAGGGAGGTTGTAAAGAAGATGGATCCAGGCTTTTTTCAGTGGTGCCCAGTGACAGGACAAGAGGCAAGGGACACAAACTGAAACACAGGAGGTTCCATGCGAACATAAGAAAACACTTTTACTGTGACAGTGGCCAAGCACTGGCACAGGTTACTCAGAGGGGTTGTGGAGTCTCCGTCTTTGGGGACATTCAAAAGCCATCTGGACATGGTCCTGGACAACTGGCTTCATCATCAGAACAATGGCCCTGAGCCAGGTATTTGGAAACTCATCAAACCAAAAAATTCCTAAAAATAATTTCCGTTTCAACGAGTAGTATTTACCATAAGAAATCTTTCACTGTAGAATTCATGTAAGTTTGTAGAGTTCTGTCATAGAAGTATGGGGTAAAAACAAGGAGGAGCCCTTTTACTCTTATCCTGCTCTATGTTTATGATCTCATCAACAATAAATAAGAGGAAAAGTAAGTGTTATAAATGCATAGGGAAAGACACAGTGCTAAATCTTTTTCCATGTCTAGCAAATCAGCAAATTTGCTAAGAAAATGTTTGCTTTTGTCTGGTAAAAGTTACCTTTTATCTGTATTTTATAGCCTTTTCCAGTTACTTCCATGCCTGAACTTCATCTTTATTTTTTTTCTAAAAGCCCTTATACACAGAAGTCAGACGAATGGACCTCTGTTTGCCTGTATCACTTGCTTCCCCCTCTTTTTCTTAAATGGAGACAGTACATTCACCAGTCTCCAGTCACACAATGCAACTTCTGTTCCAAAGTCCTTCCAGGTAGATCACTGATTGTAAATTTATAATACAAACTATTCAGTTCCTCCAAGTTCAGCACATCACAATAAAGAACTGTTAGCATGCACTTAAAACTAAAATAGGACATGTTCACTGATGACATAGTGGTTGATCAACCTTTTTCAATTGATTTTTAAACTGATTTTCTTCAAGGAAATACAGTGTCATCACAAGCACATGGTTTGCTTAGCAGAAATGCAATCAGTGAGGACATTCCTCTTGGACTGATTTCAGCTGATATGCTTGAAGCAGGAGATATTTTACAGCTTCATAGAAGCCAAAAGGACAGCACTGAAAAATGGCAATTCTGAACACCCAAAGTTGCTTACTGAAGGTTAAACAAGAAGTATATGCATAAAAAAAAAATATTCAGACACTAAAATAATGCAGCATTTACAATTTGTTATTCTCCTCTTGAGAATGTTTACTATTTCTTCAGACAGTTAAGATAAGGTCAAGTGAAAAATGAAGAGTTTGAAAGTCTATGTTATATCTACGTAGATACAAATTTCATGCCTCTTGATAGCTGCAATAGTAAAAAAAAAAAAACCTTCTTAAGGGGGAACAAAGAAATCTTTTAATCTTCTAAACAAACAGAGCAAATAGTGAAATTTGAACTAGAATTTCCTCTGCTGGAATGGTGGAAAGCTGGGGTTGTTTACCACTGCCTTTTACCCTACTTGATGCTGGAATGGACTAGCACTAAAGCCAAACTCCAGTATTTCCATTTCTGAAATGGGAAAAGTTAAATGGTCTAGGAAAACAAACATCACTTTATTCAAGAATGTTTTACCAGATCTGTCTGAGGAAATAAGAAAGTAGGAGAATGAAAAAAAAACCCTAAGTACTGCCTTTCTTTGGATAAGTAAAGAAGATTGACTCCTTGTCAAATAATGGTGAACCCAATGGAGGATTTAAAACTCACGAAAGCAAACAAATATTTATATTCTTAAAATGTGAAGAATTTTTGTTTTATATCTCTGGAAACTGTTATAATTGCTTTTGCTATCTCTTTAAAAAGTTTAGCCAAATTCCAGCCACTGTAGCTTTCTGTTCTTGTGTTCATCATTGAATGTTTGTATTAGAGTTCAGTTTTAGAAAACCAGATATGGCTTAGAAAAAGGCCACTATTTGTTCAGTCACTAACTCAAATTAATCTTCCTTTTTTTTAGAATTGCATTTCATTTATAAATATCAAGTCATTAATACATTGTAATATGTAATTATTAATGTGTTTTTACTTAGAAAATACTTGTGAATTTACAATCTGGGTAAGATTACTACTCTGTTAAAGTAAATTATTATTGTTAATGCATTCAAACATAGCCTTAAAGAAGTGTAAATTTTAATTCCAGAAGAAAGAATTAGATAATATACTTTGATCTTGTGTACAGTACAGACAATTTTTTTTCCTGGGTTGAACCTAGCTACATATATTCATCTAAACCTATCTTCTGGAATGGATCTGATGTGAAAAGTCTAAGATGGATAGAATTTATTATTCTCCTTTGGCAATAATTCCAGCAATTATTTACCTCACTGTTAAAGATGTGCTTATTTCTGCTTTTAATTTGCCTAATTTAGTTGAAAGGTACTGATTCTTCCTGTATCTTTCTATGCCAGATTAAAGCACTTTTTAGTACACAGTATTTTCTGCCTTCAAATGTGCTTTAAGTCTGTGGTAAAATTTGTATACAATGAAGAGTTCATTAAAGATCAAAGCTAACATTTAATGTATATAGGTAGTTAAGAAATGTGCGCAGTCTTTTCCTATGCCGGTTAAAGAATAAGTCAGAGCTTTTCCCTCAGCTTTGAATGCATTTAGTTTTTAATAATCCTACCTGATAGAGGTCTTAGATATGGACAAATTGTCATGATACACCTCATACGTATCCATGTTTTTGAAGCAGAAATGCTACTTATTTTCATCTTTAATCTTTTCTGTCTTTTCTCATTTAGAGGTTCTGAAAAACAATATTTTTGTTTATGTGAACCTAACTGTGATACACTTACTATAGCATAGCTTTAAGTTAATCATCTTTAGCAATGGTTGAATTGTTTAGATATTGCTATTCCAAATTTGCATACGTAGGATTTATTCATACTAACAGTTTGCTTTTTTTTTTTTTATGACCACTTTTTGTTTTATGCATCCAAGTGCGGAACTGGCTTCTATAAATCATTCTTCTATGAACAGTTACTAAAAACCTTTCAGATTTTTGTATGTGGAGTATGGGCAACAAAGATAATAAAAGCCAAGAAATGGTACTGAAAAAAAAAAGGAAGAAACATCTGTGCTTGTCTTTATTCTGCAAGTTTTATAAAAAATGATTTCACAGATTGCAGTCAGAAGCAGTGATTATTGAACAAAGTCTTCCCCAAAGCACTCTGATTTTCCTTTACAGTGACACTTCTATCCAGAGCTGAGCACTTTCATATTTGGAATGTACACTGAACTGTGACAATAGACATCCTGATATTCAGCTGATGAGAACTATAGAAAATCCTAATACTAATATGGCTTTCCATGGGGATTATTCAAGGATATAAAAAAAAGGAAAAGAGGAAAAAGAAAGAAAAATAATATTCAGAATGATTTTGTCTATATCTAAAGTCTGTGCTTTAAGGGTAACACAACAATTGAATGGCTGTAGTTCAGAGAGTGACTGCCCAGAGGACTACAAGGCAAACAAAATCTAGAAATTATCTCTTTGCATTTTTAGCTTGTGTTTTCATTACTTCAGTAGGACTACAGGGCACAGAGAGACTGAGTGGATTAGACTTCATACATTATGCTGTAGATTTGAATCTCTTGTTGGAATGAATTGTTACTACTTTTCAAAGTTTTAGATATTTTTATAAAAGTTGTTTTATTTTCTAAATTCCATTAGCTTTTGTTATTTTTCAGTTAAGAATTTTAAATTGTTTTACCAGTAGAAAACTTCAATGAGTTCATATAAGAGCGCTCTCTGACCCCCTGTTTTTGGTTTTTTTGGTTTGTTGGTTTTTTTTATGAGAACCAAAAGATACAGAGTTAAGGTGTGTAGGTTTTCTTATGCAGATGGTTCATCTAAGAATAACTGGAATGAATCTATGGCACAAATCATGGTCTGAAATATCCCCTGGAGCCTGCTTGACTGATAATGTCCCTTTTGTCCCCCACAGCTATGAACCTTCCTCTAA
Organism: Himantopus leucocephalus; assembly: GCA_003993805.1. Classification (NCBI taxonomy): domain Eukaryota; kingdom Metazoa; phylum Chordata; class Aves; order Charadriiformes; family Recurvirostridae; genus Himantopus; species Himantopus leucocephalus. The sequence goes on along the minus strand of RSEF01000004.1, from coordinate 78,296,805 downwards.
AACAGCAACCATTTTCCAAAGAGACCATAAAATCTTCAGTTTGAAGCAAATATAAAATTTCTCATGTTATGAATGATTTCCAGTGAGATCGTATAAGACTCACTGCACTATCAACCGCCCTGGGCATTTCCACTGGCTCATGTTGCAGCAAGGTCATAGAGGCCAGGGGCAAAAAGAGAGGCTGAAAGTGTAAGTGGGATGTGTAGTAATGCAGAATTGGAACTTTCACTAACCTTTCTGAATAGGAGTCAAAGTGAAAGTGCTTCCGTCTTCACCCCGCATGACTCTGCTAAAGGTTCATGCTGTTGAAAACAGCTTTCTCCATTACTATTGTTTTCAGCAGCCTGGGCCCTAAGAAACACCTATATTGTATTCCTTTTGACTCACAGTATTCACTTGGACTTTACCTCTGCCCCATAATGTTAATATTTCAAATGTCAAAAGAGAATAACAAATTTTAAAGTTAATTAAAAAAAAAATTAAAGTTTTAAAGTTAATTAAAAATCAAGATATCCGTACTTACAAATAACTGAGCCTGTGTCAATGACAAAGGATTATCAGAAAGTTCTTCCCTGCAAGTTATGATGTGTCAGAACAGATTATCGGTCCATATTGGAGAATGAAGACTTTTGTGAAACAAAGGTGGTAGTGGGAGGAAATATCTTATATTAGACCAAATGATTTATTATGGTGTAGCCATAGACTTCTAATTATTAGATCATAAGGAGATAAACAAGGAAACCAGTATGTCTGCTAAAAAGTGTTATTTCATAAACTGGAAGTAAGAAAGTTTAAATCCTGGGCATGGAAAGAATCATTATTTTGTTATTTGTTTGTTTGTTTTTAATAATGAAACTTATTTAGAGAATAATAAGGAAAAGTTTACACTGGATGATGAAGGAGCTTGGAGACAGGATGACAAGGACTTTTATAGCCCCTGAGACAACGTATCATTTGTATTAGCCTTCTTCAGGTTTTGTGAAATACAATTGTAAATGCTCAAAAAATATCTTTATTATACAGATATTTTAAGGATACTGTTGTTTATTATTTATTTTTGTCAGCTTTCATCACAAAGGTAAGGTTTTTTAAGCTCAATGATCCATTTTAAATTATGAATTTCCATGATTTAAAAAAAAAGGAATGTCATTGTGTAAGTTTATGGCTGCTTTATTTGGTAAAAAATTCTTATAACTGTTTTTTACCTCCATGAACTTTTCCAAAGGCAAATAATTTATAAAACAGTCAATAAATGCTAGAACAAGACATACACAGCTTTGCTATACAGCTTAATAATTGAATAGGCACTCTATAAAGAAGTTGTAATTATTAAGAAAAATAGAAAAGATGTAAAAATACTTTTTAGAAAACCAATGACATTTGATTAAAAGAAACCTACATTAAATGATTTATCTAGAAGAAAAGATCCAATCTTAAATTAAGGAGTAAATTCAATGTTTTGGAAAAATTTCAATTAAGAGATATATGCACACATACATAAACACAAGTACTGTTAATGCTACATGTCAGTATAATAAAAAAATAAACAACCCCCCCGAAATATTTTAACTGTTTAAGGAGTAAGAGTTTGTATAAGTGGAACAGATTTTTTTCTGAAACATAACAGTATTTACATATAATGTCATTTTTAGCTATCCATATAGTCTTCCAAGACATTTTTTAGAATTAGGTAGAATGTGGTAGAAGTGTAAATATGTAATATGTATGTTTAAAATAATACTAGGAAATTTTAGCATTCCTTTTGTTCTTGACTCTTGGATCTTACTCTTCTAGTCCTGTTTCTTCAGTGATATTTAAAGTAAACATCATTTCAAGTCAGCATGCCAGGCTTATTTTCTTGATATCATTAATATTTTTATCTTAAATTTTGCTAGAAGAGTCAAATCAGGTATTGGTATCAGATATACATGCACAGCTTACAGCAGAGGGAAAAAGCCAACTGATATCGCATATACTGAAAACACAGTACTCCAATGAAAAATGTATCTTTCTCAATATAGAGAGTCACATTACTATTATATGGTCCTTCCATGCACCTCTACAACTACCTGAAAGGAGGTTGTAGAGAGATGGGAACTGACCTCTTCTCCCTAGTGACAAGTGATAGGACGAGAGGTAATGGGTTAAAGTTAAACCAGGGGAGGTTTAGGTTGGATATTAGAAAAAATTTTTTCACTGAAAGGGTTATTCAACATTGGAATAGGCTGCCCAGGGAGGTGGTGGATTCACCATCCCTGGAGGTGTTTAAAAAAAGGGTAGACGTGGTACTTGGGGATATGGTTTAGATGTGGTTTTGTCAGGTTAGGTTAATGGTTGGACTAGATGATCTGAAAGGTCCCTTCCAACCTTAACGATTCTATGATTCTATGATTCTATGATTTGCTAGTTTAAAAAAAAAAGAAAGAAAGAAAAAAGGAATGAGTAGCAGAATGTGGAAATACTCTGAGATCCAGTAGATCCTGTAGGTTGTAGAGGACAGACACATTCTTCAGCCATAAAACCATGCTGGGATGAGGGATCAGTATTTCTCCTGTGTGTACTCTTCAGCTATTTTATAGCTGTATAGTATTTAATCTATTAGAAAAATAGTCAGTGGATAATATTCCAAATGAACAGATTAGAACTAAAATCTGAATATTCCTAAGGAAGATTAGTTCTCTGGGTGGTCCAGAAACTCCCCAGCCAGTCATCTTCATATATGAGATAATGGACAGGTTCGAGAAAATAGAGTGACTTGGTACTAGGTAAGTAATTGAACTCTCAGCAACTCTCACAACTTGATGAACTGATGCTGATTGAGCACTTAGCAACACTTACAACTTGATTAATTGGTGCAGGAGTTCTTTAGGTGGGAATTTCAGACTGTTCTGAAAACTCCCTCCAAGCAGCTCCTTCAGTGCAAGGACAAAGTTGTGTAACTATGTTAACTAATGTCCTGAGTGGAGAATCTGGCCCTTCCTTCCAGAGACACCCCTAAGTGATTTCAGCTACGAAATTGATCAAAGTGTATATAGATAAAAGACTTGTAATTAAGCAATACAAACTTCCTGCAGGTGCAGAAATGGTCACATAGGACAGTCTTTTGTACATACTTAAGAAGGTTAGGAGATGTTTTACGTGTGGATTAAGAAAACCTATGGCAATACATGTGCTGAGGTGGTCACATAGGGCCACCTCCATCATGAGACTTCAGCAGAAGAGTCAGACCTGCTCCAGCTGAAGTTGCTGTTACAGTCGTGCAACAGAGACTCCCATTTCCATCTGGACAGTGACTAAGTGTCCTGTTCCAGACATTCCCCACGTAAGAGTTACCCTATTCAAAGGACTAAATAAATCAACTTTGTTTACTTGCTTGCTTACTTTTAAACAAACTGTTCATAGTGTCTGTGCAACAAGGACAGAAATTACATGACAACTCCATAAGGATGCAAATTTAGTTATAGGTGAGTTGCATGGGAATATTTTCATAATTATTGCAATGTTTACAAATAAATCCACAGTGAGCAGAATGTATCTTACTGTTACTACCATAGAGTTACATAGTACCCTTGTTCTATGCATTTTACCTATGTGTAATCATCACCCATATTCTAAACCTTAGATGTTTCTACAATGCTTAATATAACACAGTTTTAGTCCACAATTCCTAAATGCTGAAACAGCAACAAAGGACACAAAACATCATGAAATGAACCATCATGAAACAGCTGTCTATTTACCTATTTGCTTTCAAACACAATTCAAACACTGTTTGCAATGATAATTACTTAAGAAAATGAGATGGAAAGAAAGGGAATTTTTCATAACTTCAGGAAAATAAAAAGAAAATGCAAATGAAATTGAAAATAAATCATCAAGGATGGGCATATTATAAATGTTAGTCTCTAGACACCTGAAAAAAAGTGAAATATTACACGTAACATTTTTTATGCAAGACACCTGCTTAAACAACCCTAGTTACCAATGGAAAGAGTCTTGCGCACATCAGGGGGAGTTTTTTTAGGGATTTTTATGTCAAATACTGAACAGCTTATGAAATATATCAATGCTTACCTAGTTCCATTTGTCTTCAAAATAAATATGCTTGCAAAAACCCCATAGGATAAATTTTCAAAGCCAAATAGAAAGCTTACTTAGCATGTCTGTCAAGAAAACATTTGAATGAGAAGGCAAGCAAAATCTGAGATTGTTTTTGGAAATGAAGAGTAACATCTGCCATTTTAGTCACAGTAATCAGATATGTCTTCTAAGAGACTCTAAATAGCATGTACCTGTTAAACTTTCAAAGTAATCCATCTGCCTTGTTATATAAATAATTCTATAAATATTGCACTCAAGAACATTTTATTAATGAAGCCAAAACATAATTTTTGCAAACTTTTACACTTTAATAGACATTTATGGTAATTGAATCCTTAGAATAATTGCTCTAAATATTTAATGTTCATTCAGTATTAAAATTATTATTACATAAAAATATTTTTTCAATATTAATAAAACTATATCAGGAAAATGTAACATGGTTTTACAAAATGATCTCACATACATCAAAGTGCTGAAATAAACACAACGGTTTCAGTCAGTAGGATTTTGAGATCTCAGTATCTTACCAGTGTCATAACGATCCAATTCCTCTCTTGTATCCTGTTTCAGGCTTTAAAATTCTGACACTATTCAAGCACTGTCTGTTTTCACGGTGAATGTCTGAAAACAATGCGATCGGCATTTAAGTCATCACCACCTCATGGATTTGTTTTATTGAAGTCACCTGTTTATTTGATAGATCCTGCTGACTATTCATAGGAATCTATGGTAACCTACGGGTCCTGGACTTACATAAGAAATATTCTGATTGATATAAAGTGTTAGCTTTGCAATGCTAAGTGTTGAAAAATGTCTAACTTCAGTGCTTTTTCTGATGGAAGTTAAACCCCTGATAATTATTGTGTCAGGAAATCAGTACAGTAAAATGTTTGTAAATCAATAAATTGAGGAAGTTGGTGCCCAGATTCCTAATGGCCCTTTAGGTTGTTTTNTTTTTTTGGGTTTTTTTTTTTTTTTTTGACAGAGGGGAAGATTTAGTGGGTAAGATATAGTTTGCCTGGTGCCAAATGCCTCTACTCCACAGATGGTTCACACATTTCTAAAGAAAAGATATCTCCTAAACTTTTCCTTCCCCAACTCTGGGCTCTTGTATGAAGAACCATACTGATCTTTCATCTGTCTCAAAGAGGGGGTAACAAATCAGTGTCCCCATCTCCTCAGTATCTTAGCCTTATTACTGATCCTCCTTGTGTTTTTCTGAATGGCTGGCTGATACCTGATGACCAACCCACCTCCCAGCTATAAGTTCGGACAATGTGCAAGGTGACACTTGTGATGTGCAAGTGTTAAAATCAGCTCAGCAGCTGCAGCAGCAATGCTGGGAGGACATTTTAAATTAATTGATGACAGTCCCCCTTCAAGTCCTTTCCCTTAAGGAAACAGGTCTAAGTCATTGCTATTGTTTCACATTTGGTTTAAGAGACAGTAGGAAATACCTTCATACCCTCTTACAAATCACTTCACTTACAATCAGCCATCCCTTTTGGATTGTTCTCTGTGTACAGTTTTTTGCCCTTTCTGTGTATTGACGGAAAGCTTTGGCTGATATCTCTTCAGCCCCCAAGAAATACTCTTCTTATTTCTTGAGACTTGGCTGCTCACTTCACAGGCCTTGACTACAGTGGGTTTGGCTAGGAAAATGTTACAGTTAGTGACTGTAGGTGCAGCTACAGGAGGAACTTGGCAAAAGCTTTGAAAGGAGAAGGTGAATTTCCATAGTAGAAAACCTTTAAAGGAGTTATGAATATCAGGTACATGTGTAGCTCATTAGGCCATGGTGTCTAGAACACAATCAAAGAAGGATGGTCTCCCCTCCTCCCACCACGACTAAGACAAGAGCTTTTATCCTTTTTAGTTCTATGGAATTGTTTATCCTTTGTGCTGTTCACCCTTTATCTTTTTTAGTTTTCTGGAGGCATCACCTATCACTCCTGTTCCTAGGCTCTGTCTGTTCCTTGTGTTTTGGCTGAAGCACTCTATTCAGAGAATAATTGTGATGGCTCATCAATACCCCATGGGACCTCTTGACTTAGAGGGTCCCCACAGCTGGACTTCTTCATTCCCAGAAGCTACCCTCATTCTGCTTCAAGCAAAGTGCTTGCAGTGGAAAGCCTATTCTCTCTGTCTCTATACTCCTTGCAAAGAATTACTCAAAGGCACTTTTTGCCTTTTGATGGACTGTCAATACACCTCCCTGCTGCCTTCTCCCTCCTGTTACATCCAAGAACATATATGCAACAAAGCATATAGCTTTAAGTGAAAGTCAAGCAAGGGATGAACTGTAGCTGAACAGAAAATTGTCAGAAAATATTTTCAAAGAGTAAAAGACTAATTTCCTAAGAAGCTAATATGACCCATGACTTGGATGTGTGATTTGGCTGGTAATGTGTGAGAAGGAAGAATTAAGAAATCTTTCATGATCAAAGCAACATTCAAAATTGATGTTTTTGNAGAAGCTAATATGACCCATGACTTGGATGTGTGATTTGGCTGGTGATGTGTGAGAAGGAAGAATTAAGAAATCTTTCATGAGCAAAGCAACATTCAAAATTGATGTTTTTGCTCCAAACAAATTGGTTTTGATGAATCAACATCTGGTAAAGAAAAAAGTTGCTAGCATATTCCCGACCAGCCTAATAACAAGCCCAGTATATATTTTCTACTATCATATCTGGAATAGATCAGTAGTAAGGGGATGTCAGTTAAAAATTCCAAAAAGTGGAATTCGCATAGATATAATACAATATTTAATCAGTTTCTAGACTTTTATATGTTAGAACTGCACTTTTGTGTAACACTTTAGAGATAATTAATGAGTGGTGCTTAAACCATTAAGCATATATATCCATTTCCTATTTTGATACAAACTAATAAGTGAAAGTGTTTGCAGAATTATGGTATCAGGATTGAACTTCTCTTGGCTTGCAGAAAGTTAAAAAATAAGTCAGGTGTGAAATGCTGATACATTACATTTCTTCTGAGACAACTTTTTGTTTGTCATTATTATTACTTTGATAGTTTACAAGAGTATATCCTTAATCATAAATTTTATAAGATTGATATATACTAATCTGATTAAATAAGATCTATTGCAAAGTTCATATTTTTGAACAAGCATGATCAGCTTTTAGTAATTGACACTATTTGATAAAATAGAGCTAATAGAGACACCAAAAGTGTGTCTGATCATAACCCTTGTCATTGCCCTTCACAATTATTTATGAAGCCTGTGCCTTTTCAATATAATAGCTATACATCAATCAGTGTTATGATGCCCCAGTTATTTTCACTTCATTGCATCTTATCTAGTCAGTTTTGAAATAATTACTATAGTAATCAAATCATTCTGATCTCTCTCTCTAGTATTTCTGAGCAGTTAATACAATCTACTGCTTAAGTATGACATTCATGCCTGCAAATTCAAATTATGTATTTTTTTTACCAACCAACATTCATAACTACATATTTCACACATCTTTTCATGCAGTGTGCTGAATATAAAAAAAAATTGAAAATTTTTCCTGTGAGCATATTAGCAGTACTAGTGAATATTTGTTGATTGTCAGATAAACTCTTTCTATAATTCAGACACTTGGCCACTGGCTGAACTGATTCCTGTAGATCTATGCTGGCAATTTTATATATTAATTATGTAATCCTGATGAAGGAACTGGAAACCATTTTTGTCTTCTTGACATATTGCTGTCGGATGCATACTAATAACAGAAAAATCATTGACCATTTGTCCTTATGCGGTTTTCTGAGAGGATGAGTAGTGTGCTCTTGGCACACATGTTCTTTCAAATGATGCCCAGTAAAATATATCCTTTTCCATGGATGCTACAATACTGTTTTAGTGCAATGCAAGCACTAGCCAATATGAAGTCCTGGATAATGAACGTTTATCTGTCTGCCCCTTTCCCCTTGCCTCCTTCCTTCCTTCCTTCCTTCCTTCCTTCCTTCCTTCCTTCCATCCTTCCCTCCTTCCCTCCTTCCCTCCTTTCCACAAAGTCTAAACTTGCAAGCTGTTCTTGCTTGTTACTACGTATGTTTTCAGATAGGAAAATTAATTTAATATGATCATCAACTCCTGTACCTCAATTATTGTCCGCATTCATAGGACAAGGATTATACTTTCTAATTTGTGAAAATACTTCTGCTAGAACATTTTATGATCAACCCTTTTTAATATTAAGAGCAGTGACACTTGCAACCTCTACTTTCTCTTCTTTTTTTTTTNTTTTTTTTTTTTTTTGTTACCCTTTTTTTTTTTTCTTTTAAAATTATTCCTCAAGCAGTGCATGTGATGCAGGGGAATAAGAGACTGCAGGATCTCAAGCACATGCCCTCTCACATTTGGTTATGTAGAGCAAGCTAAATGGCAATTCACAGCAATAGCATTCCCTGGATGATGCCAAAAGCACAAAATAGCTCATATTTTCTTGTTCTAGGATTCAAGTAAGAGCAAAGCTATGGCCCTTCTCACTTTCTGACAGGGTGATGTTTTGGTTTTTTTCTTTTTTTTTGTAATAAAATACTTTCTGCGGCAACAATTCATCATTTATTCACTATGTGAAATACATAATAATGATGACAATGAAAAAGAGCTAATAAATTGCTAGTCTTTCTACAGCAATAAAGTAACATAAAAATAGTGATGGAACATTTATAGTTCTTGACATGATACAGCATGTGGAGAATATTACCATCAAAGATTAATTTTATTTGGAAGAAGCTACCAAGGGCAAGTACATCATTAAAAACAATTGCATTTTAAGCTAGATATTAAAAAAAAAGGCAGGCAATTCATTTGTCTTGAATGAATTGACCATATAACCTTGAGTGAAAAAAAAAATAAATTACTATACATCCAAAGAATTAAGGCAGACACTGACAAATTGATGGAAGTCTGTCAGTGGATCACACAAAATTATTTAATATGTCATTGAAGAACTCTGGATTGTTTAATGAATTAAAGTGTTCCAATAATGTAATCTTTCAGCAGTTTTTACAGATGTAAAATGGAGTATTTTGCATATTTGTGCTATCAGCTCAGATGGTCTTGTAACTTTTTGTCTCTGGGTTACAATACAGGCACCTTGTCCAAGTTACAAGGAGACTCTGCAGGAAGGTTACGCATAATTTAAGAATGCAAAGCAATTTTTGTTGTCTTTAGATGTATTCAATAGATGGCCAAAATTAATAATCTCCCAGATTAACATTTAATATGGTTGCTATTTGAGATGAAACACTTAATGTGTCTTTGCTGGTAGACAGTCGTTAGTCAGAGGGCAAAGGGTGGCCTTTCTTGCTCCTTGCAATGGGCTGATCCTTGATGTTGCTAAATTGTCATCTTTCCAGAATTTATTTTTTTTCTTGGGACATTATACATTTCCACATCAGTGCTTTTCATCTTTACTGCCTGAGTTGCTGCCCATCTTATCTCAATTATCGTACCTCTTCCTGCATTTTTACCCTTGTTATCTTTTATGGTTCTTTCCTATTAACTTTCTCACAGCTGTTTCTCACAATCTAACAATTTTCTCAAAAGTCTGAGCCAAGCTTACGCACAGCTGGGTTGTATCAAAACTAGACCTTTCATTATGGACAGTGGAACCACTTGGAAAAGATTTACAGCCTTACTCTATTTCCCTATTTACATAGATTTAGCTTCCTCCATAAACACAAAGTTTGATATAACTTTGGTCTGTATGGAAGGAAGAAACGCATCAGAGGAGAATGATAATATACATTGCTTTAAGGCGCCTTTACACTATTTTGTTCCAAGGTTACCTTACATAACTAAAAAACTTTTGGCTTTTTTTCGCTTTGTAGCTGGTACGGTGAAAGGGACTGACATACCATACTAACTGAAGAAGTAGTAGCTTAAAAATATCATGGAATAGCTTGGTGGTGGAACATGCTAGATTTTTTCCCAGAATTCAGAATTTATTTGACCAAGCACAGAGGAAAAATTATTTAGGAGGAGGAAAAGTGTTCTAAATTGACCAATGGCTATGTAGTAGGAAATTATAAAGCTATGTAAATGTTAAAAATATTTTCATGTGGCTTTATTACTCAGAAACTCTAATTTTCTCATTAAAAAAGACCGAGGGGGGAAAAAAAAAAGAAAAATTACTTCCAACCATACCCAAGTTCAGAAGATTGGTTTCAGGGCCAGCCTCTTTGAACATATGCAGAACTTAAGTTTCTCACAGACATAGGAAATCACCTACAAAGGTAAGATGGCAAATAAAGGGCCTTGGATTTTAAATTAATGACCATTGTGGGAAAATGTGAAAATGAGTGAAGCACTCACAAGTTCTCAGAAGATGAGTGTTATTGTAACCTGTTAAAATCACCCAGCTCTCCACAGTTTTTCAGATTTGTCTTCATTCACCATAAGCTGTATTTCCAATTTGGCTAAATGAGTGGAATTATATTTTTAACTCACAGTGTTATCTCTGGTATCCCTCTTCATTGGCATATTCTTGATTACATTGGCTAACAGTAAATAATACTTCTTGCTGGCTGTTTACAATAACAGTTTGCCACCAGTTTGGGGTCATAACCCAACTTTAAGGACAGTGAAATATACTAAAATTGGATTGCTAAGAAAAATAAAAGGAAAACTAAACCATGGTTATTTTAGAATCCATCTTGCCTTCCCTAGTGTAAAAATAAAAGTGGCAACCATGACCAAAGCCTTTAAAAATCTCATTTTCTGGCATAAAGTGTGGTCTGGTTAGGCCAGGGAAAAAACTAATAGGAGATCCCAACTTTTTAAAATTGAAATGATTATCAAAGAGCATATTTCAACAATCAAGGATTACATGGTATACAAGCTACCATAGGACGTAACAGTATTTTAGCCATATTCTTTACTTCTAATTGTGTTGTTAGGAAGACAGCCTAAATTGCTACAAAAATTTTTCTCAGATAAGATCTCTACGACATAAATAGATTTATCTTACAAAAATGAAATAAGAGATTCCCATATATTGTGTTAACACAAGGAAGAGAGGTGAGATCTTTAACATAGGTTAAAGACATAGTCTGCACAAGTTCTATGCATTTTATTGCTAATTAGGTTATGTTAACACTTATTTTATAAAAAGCAATAAGTTTGAATCTTTGCCCTAAAAACCACACTTTTGTGGATAAACTAGATAGAAAAAGCAAAATCAAGAATTTTGCTTATGTAGGATTTGTAATACGTAAGGAAAAAATGTAAAGCACCCTGGAAATCTGAATCGAACTAAAGAAACTATCATCCAGACCAAAAGGTTCCCACTCATTGCAAATGCATTTATTTAATCCAGGGTCTTTTATTCCAGAAAAGCAAAGCCTAGCCGTGCCTGTTTACATTTTACTTGTCTATTATTATCAATTTATGCAGAGCACCTCTGACACTAGAAGATGATATGTCTCATTTTCCACAAGAGGAAATATAAACAGTAATAAAATTGTTCCATTTAATAATATTGTTATAATAATAATTTTCACATTTTTTTTTTCAGTTGGGGATGTACTATGTGTTGTCCATACTCTCTTTCCAATTTTCTTTTAAAAGTCTGTGCTGGGGTTTTTCCTAATGAGAGATATCTATTTAACTCCTAGATTTAAGAGGGAGATACTTTCAAGCTTAGTGAAAGTCATTTTTTCAATCATGCTAATAGGACTCCATCATGATTTTAATATGATTTCCCAGGAAGTTTTCTTCTCAAGGAACTTCTATCACTTCTAAAAACAAAGGAAAGAATGGTTTGGGCCTTTTTTTTTTCTTTTTACCTTGGTCTTTTTGTCAGATAATAAATTCAGTACTATACATTGCCTACTCAGAGGAATTAGGGATTTGATGTATTTCTACACTATACTATACTTTCTCCATGAAAAATCAGCTGGCAGCTACTAAACACCTGTTCTCTTCATTGATAAAAAAGAGAGAGAAAATATGTAATAGGAAATGAAGCATCAAAGGAGTGTAGATCTCAAAGCAATCCTCTAAATTAATAACCTATATACAACTGATCTAAAAACAAGCTATGAAAACAACTGAATTTGTGAGGGGAAAACAGTTACTATTTTCTTCTTTGGTTAAAAAACAAATACATTCATTACCACAGGCTGATTTTTAAGACTTGGTTTGTATTTGGAATTGCCACACAGTCGCTGTTTGACATACAAGAGATGCAGTCTAGCACTTTATCAAAGCTTGATGCTGCTCTGAGGTAGCCAACAGTCAGATATCCTCTCTGAACCCCTACCAGTAGCCTTCTGTGAAGTCCCAGTCCTTGCTGTCCTTAACAGCCATCTTTAATAGATGTTACTACCTGTCTTTTGTCATCCCAATTTGTGTAAATGAAGCCAAGAAGCAACAGACCAGTGTTGCTATGTATCAACAACAAAAAAAGACTATTTTTCAACTCTTTTAATATTTTATTAAATAAAACCCTTGATTAATTGAAGGAGTTTAAGACTTAGCTGAACTAATTTTATAAAAAATGGACTTTTGTAAGTTCAGGGGCTTAAAACAAGAGGAACAAAACATTACAGAGTGAAGGACACTAAGTTACAAAAGACTAAAGAATTGCTGAATGCAAACTGCAAAGCTAGCTGAGTAATCATGGTAGGTGGAAGTTTTAGGAGAGTGGCAAGCTCGCTTCCTATAGATATTTGCAGAGTATGAACATCATGAGTGAGATCTTGACTCCTATCAAATCAATTGCAAAACCCCAACTGGTTTCAGTAAGACTGGAGTTTCAGCTGCAGCAAGAGAGAGGAATTAGATAGCGGAGAAGAGGCGTAAAAAGAAGATGAAAGAGAAAAATTGACATTAACAACCCCGTATCTTCAAAAATTGTGTATTTATATATTAAAACAAACATATACAGACATACATACATACATTCATATACTAGTCAAAATACAGGTCTATGGATTAATAAATTCACAAGGAGACAACGGAAGCTCATCTTGTTTCAGAGATCCAATAGGTTTCTTTTAGAGTAGGAGACTTCAGGTTGTGCTATGACACAGATCTGTGTAACTTATTTGTTTTTCACATTATGTTATTATAGATATTGAGCTATGGGGTGTACTTATTTTTAAGATACGGTAGAGAGAGATTTCTAGTTTTATGAAAAGTAGACTTGTTAGACAACAGAGACATCATTTTCTTCTTTGAGGCAAATACTTAAAGGCAAAATTTGGCCAAGATGTTGGAGATGAGACAGCAATACATAGCCTATGATTTCTGGAAAGAGCTGTTGTAACTGGAGTTCCTTGGGAATTCATCAAATAGTACTTTATGTCTGCTATTTGCCGATGCCTCTGAACAAAACCTTTTGCTGAAATGTGTAGTTTCGTTTAGCAAGATGGTTCTTGTACAGGAAGGACTTCTAAACTACTAAAATAGAATATGAAGAAAGCAGATTCTTGTTAATCTATACATTATCCAGCTTGAAATATATTACAAATGCAATTAAAATTCAAATAAATATTTTCTTGCATCCAGAAGAACAATTATTACTTTTACCAAAATCAGCCACATCCTTATTTATTTATACTCTTGTCATCTGTCTTATGTGTAATTTTCTTGTGAATACTCTGAAAAACAAGGAATAATCCTGACCAAGAATATTTATTTTGCTTGATTTACATTGCAATCTTTCTGCAGACAGAGAAAAATTTGCAGCTGTTTCTATTTGTGAAAGAGTGTCTTCTGATTGTTATGTATAAAGGAAGTAACTCTAAGTGTATGTACTCTGCTTCATTGATTTTTTGTCTGCTGGGAAGCCAATGACAGGCCTTAGACATCTCACAGTGCTCAGAACAGATGTAATGGTGGTATCACTATCAGGACACTACTGTCAGAAAAAAGGGCAACACTTTTGAATTTGGTGATAACAATAAGCTCTGTAACAACCTTTGTAACTCATTAAATAGTAAAGTTAAGCTTTGATACCTTAATACAACATTCTTACAGAATAATGCTAACGGAACACTTGTCTCAGCAGTAATTCAAATTGAACCAATAATTAGCAATACCAAAAAGAAATAACAATTAGGAAATTAGTTTAACGGGACATATTTTAACGTGTTGACAATAGTTTCAATGAAGGCATTTCTTTCTCTTGCAGGAGATAGAGTGTCAGCGAAAAAAATAATCAATAAAACTTCCAGACAATAAATAAACCCTGAGTAGCTTTTACTGCATGTGGTATCTCATATAAAGATATTAACTCCTTGTGCTCCCGAGAAAACTGCTTTTGTTTCTTCCTAAAGCTCCAGCGCAGGGCATCTCTCAGAAAACACTGGTAAACATCTTCAAAAAGGGAAAGAGGGAGTACCCACGCTGGTCAGCTTCACCTCAATGCTTGGAAGGGTGATGGAGCAAGTAATCCTGGAAAATATTTCCAAATACATGAAGGACAAGAAGGTGATTGGAGTAGTCAGCATGAATTCACAAAGTGATGTCATGAAAAATCAACAAAGGGAAGTGCAAAGTCCTGCACTGAAGGAGGAATAATCCCATGCATCATTATATGCTGAGGGCCAGCCACCTAGAAGACAGATTTGCAGAAAAGGTAGGGTGCCCTTGCAGCAAAGAAGGCTAATGGTATCCTGGGCTGCATTAGGTGAAGTATGGCCAGCAGGTCGACGGAGGTGATCCTTCCCCTTTACACAGCACTGCTAAGGCCCCATCTGGAGCAGTGTGTCACAGAATCATAGAAACACATAATGGTTGAGGTTGGAAGGAGCCCAGGAGGTCATCCTGATCAACTCCCCCTACTCAAGCAGGACGGCCTACAGCAGGTTGCCCAGGACCATGTCTAGATGTTTTTTTATTATCTTCAAGGAGGGGAGGCTCCACAGTCTCTCTGAGCAACCTGTGCCAGTGCTCAGTCACTCTCACAGTAAAAAGTGTTTCCTTACCACCTGACACCACTAGTCACTGGTCTTCAACTAGACTTTATGCCACTGATCACCACCCTCTGGGCCTGCCCGTTCAGTCAGTTTCCAATCCACATCACTGTCTGCTCATCCAGCCCACACATCAACAGCTTCTCTATAAGGATGTTATGGGAGACAGTGTCAAAGGCCTTCCTGAAGTCCAAGTAGGAAATATCAATTGCTCCCTCTTCATCTACCAGGCTAGTCAATTCATCATAGAAGTTTATCAAGTTTGTCAATCATGACTTCCCCTTGGTGAAGTCATGCTGACTACTCCTGACCAGGGGTGTTCAGTTTACTGCTCCCCAGTACAAGAGACACATGGACATACTGTGCAGCAGAGATATGGAGCTACTGGAAAGCCCCACAAAGGGCCTTTAAGATGATTAAGATGGCACATCTTTCATACAAAGAGAGGCTGAGAAAGCTGGGATTGTTTAGTCTGCAGAAGAGAAGGTACAGGGGGATCTTATCAAAGTGTATAAAAATCTGAAGGGAGGGTGCAAAGAAGACGGATTCAGGCTTTTCTTACTGATGTCCACTGACAGGACAAGAGGCAATGGGCACAAAATGAAATGCAGGACCTTCCATATGAACATAAGGAAACACTTTATTATGGTGAGGGTGGCTAAACACTGGAACAGTTTGCCCAGGGATGCTGAGGAATCTCTGTCCTTAGAGACATTCTAAGGCCCTCTGGGCATGGTCCTGGGCAACCTGCTCTGGAGTTGGACCTGATGACCTCCAGGGCTGCCTTCCAACCTCAACCAGTATGTGATTCTGTGGAAGACCTACTCAATTTTTCACCCGTCTTGTCTTCTGCCATGGCTTGATATTCTGCAGATGTACATAAAATGTAGGTTGTTAAAGACACTAGCAGACCACGTTGCTATCTGTTGAGAATTTTTTTTTAGAATATGACTAAGAAAGATGCCAAATTATTTTCTGAAAAGTCTTCTAAAGTGAAATACCATTCCCTATTCAAGTTTTTTGCATTTGTAAATTTACTGTGACTCCAAGTAGTATATAAATGAACTATGCATTAGAAAAGGCAATAGTAGCATGTGAGAAATACCATATTGGAAATATAAAGCAATTTTTTAATAAGGCACACAATTCTGAGCAATCACTCATCTTGATCACTATTGTCCAAATTAATCATGGTTAGTTGACAAATCTAGTCTTACAGAACTGTTTTAGAAGTTAAACATCTTCGAACAGTTTGAAGCATTTTTTTTTTTCAGCCAGTGTAAAGCCTAGCTATCTGTACAAAGGCTACTGTTGTCTAGTTCACAGTTTTCGAGGTTTAGGAAGCGTGCAGACTATGCAGCTCATTAGAGCACTATCTCTGTATAATAGGGATTTATTTTCCCTGCCTGTCAGCTCAGTGCCTATTATTGTCTGTCAAGTCAGACTTTTGTGAATTTTGGTCTACAATATAATATTTGAAAGCCAGAGCTTTGTAGATGTGGCCCACCATTAATGGTTAGGCAAAGAAGCTTTTTCATTTGCTTAGTGTATGGGAGTATAAGGTTTTTCAAGATTCTGGGGTGTCAAAAATTAGACAAGTCTTCAGTATCTGATAAATTCCCAGTGAATTGCTATTAGGAAACACAACAGGAAAGCCACCCTTACAGAGGCAGCAAAAATGAATACAGAATAAATTCCCCCAGTGAAGTGTTCTAAACTTTCCAAAAAGGAAAAAAATCATACAGCAGCAACACAGGTTCAGTGTGGTATCTTATTGGGAAAAGGCAATAATTCCCAGAATAGTGGATAAATAAGTGGGATAGAGCTTAATAGGCATAATATTTCATGTTGCACTGTGATCTATTTTATTGGACATCAGTAAGTGTTATAATATTTAAATTAACATTTTTAATATGAATTTAAGAGATGGCATAGCAAACAGCAAGAAATCTTGCTACCTGCTTCAGTCTCCCTAAATAATGTCAATAACTACAGTGAAATCTAAGCTCCCTTCACCATTAACAGTGAAAGACAGGCACATCTAAAGGTGTATCTGTCTATCTTGGGTACCCATTTGTAAAGCAAGATAAATAACTTCCCAGAGGTTCCTTTAAGTTCCCCAAATGCCTTCCATTAAATCTAGCCCTCTTGTTGCTTACAATGAGCATAAAGAACAGAGTCTGAGAAACTACCAGTTATTTAAATGTCAATTAAGCATGCCCTAGCTCAATGACTTTAGTAGTGTTGCAGAGCATTAATGAGAAGACTTGATTTGCTGCAGATTTATTTTTAAAGTAGAGACAAACCTCAAGCCACCATAGTAACTGCAGTGGGTTTTGTACCGTATTTGAGGAAAAAATATTTTGTCATAAACCTCATAAGTAGTTCATAAACCATCCATCTTTACTTTGAATAAGAATGTCTAGTAAAGTGTTTCATATTATAAAAATCATCACATGGATTCCAAATATTGTGAGATGGTATAGTGTTGCTATATGAAGTAGATTCTTAGACATATTCACTGATTTATTGTAAGCAGTGTGTCAAATTTTTTAAGGGAAAATAGCATATTATTTACAGCTGCTTTCAGCTTCCTACTTTTTTCCTGAGTCAATAGCTATAATACCGTATAAATTTACCACATAATTTTACCATATAAGTTCTTGAAGGATTTTCATTCTAATTCCAATTTGGCAATGCTAGAAACCTATGTGAGGATCATAAAATGTGAAAATTGATTTGTTCTTCTATGAATATTCAACCATATAATTTTAAAAAATAGTTGTGCCTCAGTCCCCTGTGTATTGTACACATAAACTAGAAACTGCACACCCAATTTTCACTTTAGGTTTAGCAATAAAAATACAGATATGAAAACTTTATGAATACTTTGACAAAAAGAAATTAATATAAAATACAAAATACTTTTATAAAGGTAACATTAAGGAGGTTCACATCTGGAGTACTGTGTCTGTTTCTAGGCTTCTCAGTGCAAGAAAGATATGGACATACTTGAGCCAATCCAGTGCATGGCTACAAAAAAGACACAGAGACTGGAGCTTCTTTCCTGTGCTGGGTCTCTTCACCCTGGAGACAAGCCTGGAAGGCTGAGAGGCAATCTTCTTAATTTGTACAAGTACCTGAGCCTGACTCTTCTCAACAGTACCCAGGACAAGAGGCAACAGGCAAAAATTAAACCACATGAGATTCTATCTGACCACATGAAAACACTTTTTAAAAAAATTTTTATTGTGAAGGTGTTCAAAGAGGACAGCCTATCCAGAGAGGCTGTGGAGGCTCCATCCATGGACATCTTCAAAACACAAATGGACATGATCCTGGGCAACCTGCTCTAGGTAGCCCTCCTTGAGCAGTGGGATTGGATGAGATAATCTCAAGAGGTTCCTCCCGACTTTAACTATCCTGTCATTCTGTGATTTATTCATAAATTATTTAAAAGCATTTAGCAAATGATGTTTTAGCTACGATTATAAACCACTTGCAAACTAGAATGCACAAAATCATTTATAAACTCTGTGGTAGGCTGGAAACCTCTCATTTATTTCTTAACATCTATTTTATTAAGCATTTATAAATATCAGCTGCATTTAAACCATTATTACCATAGCTCAACTGGTAAGCTTCAAATATTTTTTCGTGGTTAAACTCCATTCTGCTCAGCACGAAGCAGAGCTAAAAAGACTTGGCAGCACATGATGATGGTCCTGTTCAACTTACCTGGATTAAAGAAATGGTCATTTTGTAAGGCCTTCCTGAGTGCCCTTTCAATGGCTACAAATCATGCCAAAACAGAGAACCTCTGAAGTCCACATAGAGAACATATTAATATCTAATAAGACAACATCAAATAATCCAGGAAACATAATGAAAAATTCAGCTACTGGGACTTATTATTTCACTCCTCCAAAATATTTTTTCATTCTTTATCATGGCATGACAGAACTTTGACACTGATATTTACCATTTCATTTATATTTGTGAAGTTCTGTTTAATTCTGCACTGGGTGTAGGTATCAAGGTAGAGGGCTGCAGGGGTGACCTCTGGGGGAAGAGGCCAGGGACTGCCCTTTGCTGGTTCCAGCTGGTTCTAACTGGTTCCAGCTTGTTCTAACAAGTTCCAGCTGGGTCTAAAGGACCCACCGTGGGACACAGGTGAGCCCATCCACCAGGGGTATGGCACCTCTGGGAAAATGTATATAAGAAAGGGCAGAAACTGCTACAGAGAGGAAAAAGGGTGAGAAGTAGCAGAGATGGAGATCCATGGAGGGTTGGATTTTTCCCCTGCAGCCTGTGGAGATTCTGTGTTGGAGCAGGGAAAATTATGAGAGGACGGAGTGGCAGAGAGAAACTGAGGTACTGATGGCACCACCCTGTCCCCCATCTCCCCTGCACTGCTCAGGGGAGGGTAGAGGAGTTGGGAGCGGAGGACACAAGTTGAACCTGGGAAAGGAGGGTAAGAAAGATGTTGTCTTAATGTTTGTCTTTCTGTTTTCCACTATATGAGCCAGTAACTGCATTTTTACTTTAACTGGCTATAAAATAAGTTAATCTTCACCAAGCTGAGGTTGTCTTGTCTATGATGATAACTAATAAATGATGTCCCTGTCTTTATCTTGGCCCACAAAATTGCTTATTCTTCTTTTCTCCCCCATCCTGCTGAGGGGAGAGTGAGCAAGCAGTTTGGTGGGAGTTTGGCTGTTAGCCAGGGCTAACCCACTACAAGTTATTAAAGGTGAACATAAATGAAAAGAGGTAGTAAGCCATACTACTTTTGTATTGGCATGATAAATCTTCCCTCAGGTTTCTGTCTAAAGTTTGCAGAGGCTTAACTGGACTCTGGTCACTTTGAGCATTCAATTCTAATTTCTGCATTCTCCTCTGCTCTGTAAAACCTTCTTTTAAAGCCACTAAGTTCTAATTGTTTTGTTCTAATATTTCTGTGTTACATACATACACACACTATACTTCATTTCAGAAATATGTTAATTTTGGGGGCCTGAGCTGCAGCTAGAGAAACTACAGGGACACTTTTCTGCCAAATGGGTGGTAGCATGAGGAAGGAGTCCTTCCCTACTGGTTACAGAATAGGAAGCTTAGGTCCAGAAAGTCCAAAGATACTTTTCCAAATGAAGAAACATGTATGACTGTTTTTCCTGGTAACTAATACTAAGCGCAAAATCTGTTTGAAACTCTTCCTGCAGAGGTAAAGTTTTTCTCAAGAAAGCTCAATGCAGAATTCAGACCACTTCCTAACAGGTGGTATCTGTAAGTTCTTCATCTCATCAGAATACATTCTTTTCATTTAAAGAAGAATATTTTGCTTAGTGGGTATAGAATATGTATTTAGTGCCCTCTTTCCAGATGTCATTTCTCACTTTCCTAATACCTGTTTTCGTAACATTCCTATGGTATTTCCTTTGTATTGTCTCTTATTTTCTGCTTCAGAATTCATCAGCACAGTCTACATCCACTACACAGTATTTCTTAGGTCTCTTAGATGTTTTATGTAGTCTCCATTCACAAAATGGTACAATAGATCTATACTTTTATTACCCTTTACTACCTGTTCATTTACTATTTTTCTTGAATTGCTTTGCAGTTTTTAGTCCACTTGTTTTAGTATATTTGTTTTGTTTTGGTTGTGTTTTTTCATGGCAATAAATCTACTCTTTCAACAATTACTGTTTTCAGGTTAAACTGTGATATTTTGGCCCCTTCTGATCTTGTTTGAAAATAAATGTAGAACATCTTGTTCATTAGTACTGAGACAATGGCTTTCATGTCTAGGTAAACCTTCAAAAGAAGGTAATAAAGGTAAAAAAAAAAGCGGCAATATTTTAAATCATTATTTTGTGTCCTCTTAATAACTTCTCAAAAGGCTTCACAGTTTATAGTATTTCTCCAATGAGATAATACTGCTTCTGACGCTAGCTGGCAGAAAGGGGCAAATTTCTTGACTACTAAAAAGGAATCTATTGCAGATAAAACCAGAAATACACAAATTACGTATTTGTCAAGATTTCAGAGAGAAAACGTGTATTGGCTTATTAATAGTCTTTAAAGGGACAATGGACAAAATCAGCTAGTTCTTTAATTAGCCTGCTTTTCCCTGCAACTGTTCCCATGATATTCACAAGTATGAAAATATAAAATAAGCAGCTTTGGGGATTTTTTTATTATTTATAAATGGATCAACTGTGTTATACTCAAAGATCATTCTCTGAAAGTATAGCACTGATCAGGGTGAAATAAAGGCAGAATTGCAGCTGCTGTGTGACAGACATGCTTGTGCACACATACTTTATTCTCAAGCTAAAAATATCTCTGACTACCAGAAAGTACTGTGACTTTCCTTTCTGAACTAATTTCAGACTATTTGGGAAGGGTGTATTTGGACTTGATTTTGAGATCTCAGAGGGTATTGAGAGCTTGTCCATTGGTGACCAAACACTTAAACTTTGTTTCCAGATGTGTACTCCTTTCCACAAACTTGCATGGAATTTTATTTTAAGCAGTGAACTTTCCTGGCTTAATTTCCTATTTTGTATGACAAATTATTTTATTAGCTAGGTTTGTAGCCTTTTTTTTCTTAATTTCACTCAGTGATAGCACTCAGCACTCAAGAGATTGCTGCACATGATGTTTATTTTAATTATGGTTGTACTGGTCTCTTCCCAGAATAAACCCACTGTATCTGATAAAGCTTTCTCCAGTGTATGTGAGATCCCATCAGTAATACTTGGCAACTGAAAAATAAATTGTTCCTTTCTTAAACATTTCTTAATATGAATAAACCTCTTCATTCACTCAAAATTATTTGTTTGTGCATATGTGATTTTGATATACATGTATGTGCAATCATGTCATGACTGTAAGATAGTGAAGGCAAGGTAGTGCATAGTAAAGAATGGATGGAGTCGAGCATAGAAACTGATCAGAGGAGGGCCATGAAAATGATCAGAAGTCTGGAACACCTCACCTATGAAGAAGCTGAGAGAGTTGGGGTTCAGCCTGGAGAAGAGAAGGCTCCAGCGAGGTTGTACTGTGGCCTTCTATAATTAAAGGGGGCTTATAAGAAAGATGGAGAGAGAATTTCTACTGGGGCCTGTAGGGGTAGGACAATGGGCACAGGTTTTGAACTAACAGAGGGTAGACCTAGATTAGATATAAGGAAGAAATTCTTTACCATGAGGGTGGTGAGAGACTGGAACAGGCTGCCCAGAGAAGTTGAGGATACGCCACCTGTGGAAATGCTCAAGGTCAGGTTGGATGGAGCTTTGAGTAACCTGATCTAGTGGAACATGTCCCTCCCCTCTGCAGGGGGGATCAAACTAGATGATCTTTAAGGTGTCTTCCAGCCCAACCAATTCTATGATTTTTGACTTTCTCAAAATAAAATTAGAATAATTATGCTAAAACCTGTGCAGAATCCAAATCATTTCACCCACCTGTTATAAATTAAGAAAAATGCAATATAAAAATTTAATTTTATGCTTTTGTGGTTTAAATTTAATTTGGGTTAATGAGTAGGCAAGCAGGTCATACATGCTCATATTTTCTATTCCATTTCCATGTATCCCAATTGAGAATAACTCCAATGAAAATGAATTTGTATTTCTAACTAAATGCCCAGTTAATGGCAGCCACTTCTATTATAAAATGGGGTTTTGCTTGCAGGCAAAATGTAAAGAGTTGACATCTGAAATAGTTAGGATTTCAGTGGGGGATGGTGGCATATATGACCTATCAAAATTACTTTGAGATGGCTGAAATAATAGGTTATAAAAATCCCCTGGACTTTGGTCCTTCCTGAATGAAATACATGCTTTCTGTAATATGTAGAGCAGGACTGAAAATTGAATTTTTGAAAGCTTGAACTCTTAAATAGGAGACAGCAGCTTCTCTGTTGTGACTCTTTGCTGTGGCCTTGTCTTAAACTTAAAAATTCAAAAAACGTTTCCTAAAAATTAACAATCATACACCTGTAACAAGAGCAAGGAAGTCTTATAGGAAACTCTTTTTGTAGCAATGAAGCACACATTCAGAAAAATGTCACTATAGAAAATAGGATATATATCCTTTCTGCTCATAGTTTGTCAAATGGATTATGTTCATGGCTATCTTTATTGATGGTGAACTATCAAGCTTATCTCTACCAGTGCCCCTTGCACATCAGTTATGGACCACTTCCTTACATTGACCTCTGCTTGATCTAATACTTATAAGCCTAAAGGAGCCAAGGGCATATAAGTACACCTAAGAAATGGACAAGCAAGCAGACAACTTAAAAGTAGAGGAAGAAAGTGAAACTTGAAGTAGAATTACACTTTTAATAGTATTTTTATCCCAGAGCTAAAATTCACATGGTGACCTGACCTATGCATAATAAAGAAATATGTTAAGAGTATGTTTTATCTCTTCTCAAAATTCATGTTTCCAATCGTTCCAATTGCTTTGGAATGATTCAGTGTCTACCATTTGCTAAGGTTGTTTACAATGAAAGAAAGAATTATAATTTAGCTATATTAAAGTGATGTAACTATTATTTTGATGTGTCAGCATCTTGGGGCTGTTGAAGTTCTTATTGCTGAGACTGACCTAAATAAATGCAGATATGTTTTCTGAGCGGAATTCCCTTCACAGTCAGTGGAAAAAAATTAGGCACGTGCTGGAAGACAGACTGCTGAAGCGTCTAGAGCACAAGTCTTACGAGGCGCGGCTGAGGGAACTGGGGTTGTTTAGCCTTGAGAGAAGGAGGATCATGGGAGACCTTATTGCTCTCTACAACTACCTGAAAGGAGGTTGTAGTGAGGTGGGGGTTGGTCTCTTTTCCCAAGTAACAAGTGATAGGAGGAGAGGAAATGGTCTCAAGTTGTGCCGGGCTGTGTGTGTGTGTTTAAATTGGACATTAGGAAAAATTCTTTACTGAAATGACTTTCAAGCATTGGAACAGGCTGGCCAGGGAAGCAGTTGAGTCACCATCCATGGAGGTATTTGAAAGATGTATAGATATGGCACTTAGGGACATGGTTTAGTGGCGGACTTGGCAGTGTTGGGTTTACAGTTGGACATGATGCTCTTAAAGGTCTTTTCCAACCTCAATGATTCTTTGAACTAAGAGCTCCTTTTCCCCACTATTAACTTCAAAGGAATTTAGGATGACTAGCTCTGTGTTAGAAGTTAATGACAAAGATATATAATATTATGCAAGATGAACTCAAATATAGAGTTTTAGCATTAACCCTGGGGTAATCAGATTTGTTTTGTATTTAGATTTTTTTATCTCAGAAGGATGGCTTGTGATAGTGTTTGTTCCACATGCTCTCATGTTGTATTGGAAACTTAAAGACCTGAAATTTGGTCATAGATAATGACCAAGAGACTTCTGGATTTTTTCGGTTTTTGTTTTTCTTTTTTTCTTCTGTTTAATAAGATAAAGAATATGATCCAAAAAAAGGTTTTTAGTCATCCATTGATGTAAGTACATGTACAATGCTACTAAGTCCTGTCAATCATTCTTTCTCCAGAGTAACATTGTTATCTACAGTAAAAAAAAAAGTTCTGATCCCAGTGAAAACAACAATAACTGTTTAACATAATCAGTATTATAAGTTCAAGATTTAGGCAGTTATGTCTGTGTTTAAAAAAAAATAAGATACCCAAATTCCATAGTTTCAATGAGGTAAAATTCCTGAGAAATGGGGCCAAATACAGAATAAGATTGGATTCCAATAACATGTCCATTCCAACAGTCATAATTGACTATTTAATTTCGGTAATAATTTATTTCTTGAATTATTAATTCCTTTCAAATAATCCCATTCAGGCTATATTAATAGTGTATCTTTGGGGGCTATTTTTTTCATGTTTAAGAGGTAATAGACATGGAACAAAATTCCAAAGGACAGCACTGGGAAAAGTTTGTTATTTCTACTGTAGAAATGACAGTAAATCTTCAAAGCATTCATATATATACACGTTGCATTTTATTGTCATGCTCAGGACTGTTCTAACAGACAGGAAAATTAGAACTTCTGCTTCTCTATAGGTCCTGAACATAATTTTCTTATACTTTCTATTGCTATGATTATATGGCATTCTGCTTTTTAATGCTACTGTGTTCTGCTGTGGTAGCAAGTTCGTCTGAAAAACACTCCTCAGGGACAGCAATGAAAAAGCATTGTGCTAGGCACCTGACATCACTAACATGACAAGAAAAAACTCATTTGTCCATGCTGAAACAGTTCTTGCAACAAAAGGAAATGCAATAACTGTGAAAGTCCCTTAACTTTTTTCAAACTGAGAACCCAAGCATATTCATAATCCTTGCTACAGAAATCTAAATCAGACTTTTCCATGTCTGTCCTGTTCATAGGGGGTCAAAGAGTAACAGCTTCCAAACTCAGCTGAATTTAGACTTCCTCCTGGACAGGTTTATCAAATATATTAAATAATGCCATGTTTCTTAAATAAAACTGATGGTGTTTTCTTATGACTGTAGAACTTTCTTTTACTAATATTAAGAATGTAGTGCCTAGATATTCCCATGAATGCTGCTTTCTAAAGAGTGAATTAAAGACAGAATGAGGACTCAAGTTTGCCATGCCAAGCATGAAGTTCTGCTGTAAGGGCTATGATATGTAGATTTATACAAAAAGTCTGAATAGAAATTAGATATGCCTTCAAAACTTCTGATCCACTGAAAAATACTCTTTCTTTTTGTCTGCTTCAAATGAACCCTCTCTTTCTCCGGCAAAACTACAAGTTTATGTGTTTCTCCTTACTACTTTTTTTTTGTGCACCCAAATGCTGAAGGGATCCTTCCTGCCTCGTATAGTGTTGTACTATTTATGAAAAGGAGTAATGCCTTTCTAACGTCATATTCATTATTCAAACTATTAGTTAATTACATAAAGACTCATTCCCTTCTCCCACAAGAAGAAGTCAAGCAAAATTTACAGCATAAATCTATGGTCATGAAGAATTAGACAGCTCTAGTCTTCATTTACAGTCTCCACACAGACAAGGCAGAGGGTATGACTGCTTAATTGTGCATAGCTAATGGATATAATAAAAATCCTATACAGAACTGCATGGTTCTTCAACAATTTAAATATTCTTTAAGCTATGTATACCATTTTAATATATTAAACTCTTTCAAAGCCACATTTCTGCCACTATCTTCTGCTTTAATTTCTATTGGCATCACAATTTGTAAGTATGTGATTGTTAAATTGTTTGCCATATGTTCCCAGATATTCCTTGCATATTATCTCTTCTTTTGTTCTCAGCTAAATTGGTAGTGGTGGAGATTATTCTGCTGATGGCCTCGAAGTTCAGGCTTGATTTCAGCCTAGACTGGTTAACTGTAAATCTAACTGAAAACAGTCATTTTTTATAAGTAACAAACATAAATTAACTTAAGCTCTTTGTCATATTCTTAAAAAAGCTTGTAAGCACAGAACCCACATTATTCCTTGTTACACTTCTGCAAGAGAGTACTTAGTAAATTCACACCTTTCTTTTCGTTACCCTCAGTAGCAACTTTGTGCTGTAAGTTATTACTAAAATTTTTGACTACTTTTTTTTTTGCCAAAAATTGAATTGGATTTTTTGTAACTGCAAAAGTTTCTATAATTTTTCCTTACCAACCAAGCAAAGAAATACCACTTCTCAGCTTAAACATGTAAATTACATGGAAAGTAAAAGCTACAATGTATGTCACAGTTCTGAAGCCTTAGAATACAGGACATTTTATTTTATGCACAAAATTTTCCTTCTCATAGAAATCAGAGGAACATAGAAAGGGGAGGCTAAGGACAAGTAAGTTTCTTTGTGCTTCCTCACAACAGTGAGCTACTTTCTCTGTTATAAGGTGACCTGTGTTAATTTTGTCAACTTTTTCTAGGTGCTTGATTATGCAGAAAACTGTTTTTTAAGGAATTTCTTTTACTGACAATGGAAAAATGTCAAATATAGTTTAAATGAAACATCTTATTGCTGAATATTTTTTACACACTCTTAATTATACCACTTCAAATTTTATAAACAATTTGCATACTTCGTTTTTGAGTTTTCATAAATCTAATGTTTGACTACTACTATCGGGCTAATGTCTACTTCAATACAAAATTGAAAACTAAACTATAAATGTATTTTAAACAATATAAATCAATTGTTCATAAACTAGCTGCAGTTGCCCTGTGAGGCACGTTATTATAAATGGAAAAATAACCCACATGGGATTACTTAGAAGATGATATATTCACATTTTACGTGAAAACATTTGTTACTGGAAAACTGTCAGGATCATTCTGGTGACATTTAGGATAAGCCATTATGCACTACATTCTTATTTTTGTTTCTGTTTTCTCTCAAGAGTAATTTTCTAGTAAATTCTTCAGGAAAAGGCCCTTTAAGAGTGATTTTAAAGATCTTCTTTTTAAACGGCCTGCTTTTTCAGTCACATTATTTTTAAGATTGATGGTTATACCCAAGATAATTTCACTAGTTACTGGACCAAGATATTTGCAACTTCATGAACATGACAAATACAATGAATATATCACTTGCACTATTAATTTTCTTCATTTCATGTCATCTACCATTAGTTCTTCGTCATTCTTCTTTTCTCCCTCTGAACCCTGTGATGTCCATTGTGCCAGTGTTGCTTTAAATCCTACTGTAGAAAATATCCAACTAATAAGAGGTTGTTATAAAATGATAATTTATTTCTGAAAAATTGATATCTCTAATGATAGTGGATAATTACATCTGGTAATTCATGACTACGCTAGCACCACAGATAGAATTTTTTGTCCTGCTCAAAGGGATTAAGTAGTAGTAAGCAATTAAATAAGACTAGTCCTCTCAATCGTATGTTTCTGTCCAATGTTTTTGCTGTCACTTTTACATATGTAGAGAGTAAAAGAAAAAATGTCAAATAAAACTATTTTTCTGCACTTTATGAAGATCTATATATCCTTCTTTATTGAAACAAATAGAATTTCAAGGCACCAAAGTTGGAAAATTATACTTAAAATAAAGCAAAAATATTCAAAATTCATGTCATTAAAAATGAACTATTATTGACACCCAATAAGGAGATATGAAGTTGTCAGGCATTTGGGTGAATAAAGTGATGAATTATTAATACTTAGGAAAGAAAAGATAAAAACCTGTTTGATTGTTTATTTGTTTTCTGTTTTTATTGATGTCTTTAGTTTCACTGCAGTATATCCAGGTCTTGAGGACCCTGCAGCTCCCAGTGTCCTGTCCCCAGGGATCCACCCCAGGGGGCTCAGACCATCCTGGCACAACAGAAAATATTATCATTTTTTTTCTCAGAGAATTTCTGGAATTAAATGGTGGATTTTGCCTTCAAGAGTTGTTTTCTTCCATCATAAACTTAAAAAAAAGTAAGAAAGATGAAAACATGTAGGTTTTCCTGAGCAAAGAACTTAAGGATTCAGATTTTGGCTTTGATTATCTATAGTAGTAGTTAAATCTTATATCTTGTTCTAGTCAATTGTGATCAATCTATGAAGGAAAATAAAGACAGAAACCCTTAACATATAATTGGTTACCAAACGTATTCAACCTGGTGCAACTGGCTAATAGAAAAATAGAAATATGAAATGGAATGAATATTTATATTTCTTATTAAGAACAAAAAGAGGAAAAAAGGTCTACTTACACCTGTAAAGGGGACAAGAATCAAATGTGACAGGGATTGCTGATTTTCACTCTTCTTTCATATTATAGAATCATAGAATGGTTTGGGTTGTAAAGGACCTTAAAGATCATCTAGTTCCCCCAGCCCTGCCACAGCCAGGGACATCTTCCACCAGACCCGGTGCTCAAAGCCCCTCCAACCTGGCCTTAAACACCTCTAGGGATTGGGCATCCACAACTTCTCTGGGCAACCTGTTCCAGTGTCTCACCACCCTCAGAGTAAAGAATTTCTTTCTCATATCTGATCTAAATCTCCCCTCCTTCAGTTTGAAGCCATTCCCCCTTGTCCTATCACTAAATGCCCTTGTAAAAGGTCCCTCTCCAACTTTCCTGTAGGCTCCCTTTAGGTACTGAAACGCTGCTATAAGGTCTCCCTGGTGCTTTCTCTTCTCCAGGGTGAACAACCCCAACTCTCTCAGTCTGTCCTCACAAGAGAGGTGCTCCAGCCCTCTGATCATCTCCCTTTCTTGTGATATTCCAGTCTACAAGCAATTGGCTTTTTTTTTTTAAATGCTAAGTGTATACTCATCAAAAAGAAGGAAAAAATGTACATTTTTACAGAATTTTTGCTTGTATGATATTGAACTTATAGAATGTTTTTTAAATTACACTTGTTATGTTTCATCCCAGAATCTGTCTAAAGTTGGAGTGTCCGGAATATTATGCAATATGAAATATGCAAAAGGATGCAATATATTACAATGTTTTCCTTGTGGATTGTGTTTTAGGATGAACATGGATAAAGCAAACACTCCTGACTTCTCTATTTCCTCTCTTTAATTCAAGTATGCATGTTAAAGCTTTAAAAAGGATTTTCCCTTACCAACTTAATTAATGCAGACTGCTGTGTAACCTCACTAAGCTGTTCTCTTTGCTACAAAACCAAAACAAAGTAAAACAGAATCCCAATATCCAAACAAAACAACTACTGGAAAATGGTCATGTGATCATCTTAAATGCCTGCTACTGCTACTTTTTTATGCCTTCTGCCCATTCTTATGCTGCAGCCAGTAATAGTATTTTAGATATTTTCCATCTGCCTGACCTAAACCTCGTATTATTGATAAGTCCTCTGATCTAATGTTAAACTGGCAAAAATGATGACATTACTTTTTATGCTGTTCTCTGACATGCCACAGAAACATCAAAGAGATATATATCTTTAAATATGAACTAAAGAAACCTCTTTACTTTTTGAAGAACACTTTATGTAATGTTATTATCCACTATTTTTTGCTACTAGTAAAACTTTGCAGTATAGGTTATACCTAAAGCTCTTTGATCCGGTATTTCACCTCCCTCTTACCCTTACACTCCCAAGTCCTTTTCCATTTTCTGAAACTTGCTGCTGATTGTAGCTGGTTGATACTTTTACACTGAATAAGATTAGGTTTTCTTTTGCTGCGTTACTGCCACTGGACAAATAACAGTTCTAACTAGGTAGTCCTTATGGGAAAGTGAAGAGTCCCTGAGCTTTTAAATATAATTTATGTTGTCTACCTATCTAAATTTTGAATACCCATTAAAGGAGAGTAATTTAGACTGCTTTTAACTTAACTGATAAATGTCCCTTTTGATATGATTCATTGTTTCCTAAAAGTTGAATACAAACTGAGTGAGATGAATCATGCTTTGGGAGGTTCTACTCTCTCCTTAGATTACCCATGAAGATTAATCAACTGTTTTTGAAACATTTTTTACTGCACTTGTTTTTTCTAGCTAACTACACAATATTCTTTCCAGTTAAACTCATCCAGTGTTTTTTCTGTTGTCTCTATGCCACAAGAAAAGCTTCCAGGAGATACCAAATACAAAACTCAGCATTCAGATTTAACTGTATCTGAATGTATTGCTTAATATTAGGAATACAACTGCCTCAGCATGATATGACTTTTTTCCCTTTTTTTTTTAAATGCAAATACTTATATTGTATTATTCACGGTAAATATACAAGACTATTCTCCTCTTTATTACATGGGCTGTATTTATAACTCATGTAAAGCACTCTGTTTCCTTTTTTCATTACCCTTGGTTTCTGTTCTAGAGCAAGATAAAGTTTGAGCATTACGAGGAACATAACTGGTTTTGTCGTAGACTCCATTTATGGCCTTCTAGGGACCAACATCAGTCTATGGAATACTGCACTAGATGGGCAATGCCATTCTGCAATCACAGTACTCCATGTGCTATCTAATCTACCCTTCCAGTCAGTGAAGATTAGTATCTTGTCCCAAAAAGGTGTGTGGGCGTTTTGGTTTGGTTTTGTCCTTAAGATAAGATCTGTTTTATTTTCTGTAGTTTTAATTTTGTTTCGCTTTTAAACACATTGCAACAGTTACGGGGTTTGTATGTTCAGAAATTCTCTCTCACTTCCCCTTTGTCTTCTTTTCAAAATGAAAGAGAATAAGATTCTTTTCACTTCCATCATGCACAAGCTTTTTTAACTTGTATAAAGTGTGTCTTTTTTTTTTCTAGGATCTTGCAGCAAAGATCAGCAAATTCAAAAATCACTGTAAATTGCCACATGCTATTGTTGCTTGCTTTGAAAGCTATCTAAAATGGAATCTTACATTATGAGGTTGACAGATATCATCCAAGCCATCTCTTTCTCTGTTTTAGCACATCTAGTTGAATAATGCTGTGGAAGAAATATGTAACAACCCAGTAAGCAATAGCGTTCAGAATATTTTAGATGGGTTGAGCATTAGTGAGAAAACCATTTAGGAGAGGAGAAGCTACCAAGACAGAGATAAAGAATAGAACCTTGCTTCTACCAAAATAAGCTAAAGAGCAGGAGACATATGGATTAATGTTACTGTGCATATGCTAATTAAAATGGGGTATTTTGCCAATTAAAAAGATTCATGACCAAGACTGAGACTGCCAATTTTCCTGATGATTCACAAGAACAAAATAATTTATCCCTTTCAAGTCTACAGCTTGTTCAAATCTGCAGGACAAACAAGTATTCACTTGTTTTTGTCAGAATAAGAAAATCCAAGATGTCAAAGAACGGAGAATGGTGATTTTCTGCAAAAATATAATCTTTAATTTACATATTTAAGCAGTAGATAACACTGAAATGTTGAATCAAACTGCTTTCTACCATTCTAGCTGAAATGAAACAAAGAAAATTGAAAAGTCCCCAATAAATATTATGGTAAATAGAATTAAAGTCAACTTGGTTTAGAAAAGAATGGATCCCTAGTCTCTTACTATTGAGAGCTATTGCTCTTCCTGTTAATACATCAACGAGAAGAATGGAGAGTTTATCCCTTAAAAAACCATATAGGTGGTCAAAGAAATTAAATCCAGGCATGATCTGAACCCAGTAGAGAGAGTTGAGCAGATACTGAAAGATTATTATAAAACAATTTCACTGGATTTATGGTAGTCCGGGAAACGGTGGAAAGCAGAAGATGAAATCATAACAAGTTATATGCTAGCACCAATGATTACAAAACTCTGAAAATGCTAGTTGAGTCTACAAAAGGGGATAGTAAAAATGCAGAGCTGTCATGAATAAGAGAGTCTTTGGCAGTACTAAATGGATAACTAATGTATAGCTACCAAGATTGTGAGAGTCTATGATAATTCTTATCGCATGACTCTAATCAAATGGATCACAAAGAGTTCAAACTAACAAAGACAAAATTCCTGTAGCTATTTTAACAACAACAACAAAACCAGAAGAGGATGGAAATGATCTGGGAAGCTGCACCAAAAAAAACAGATTTTGCCGATGAACTAAATAAATTTTTGGTAGGTGAGAGAGTTGACTGAGACCTAATTCATACCTAACTTCTCTATTAATCTCTGGTGTCACTATTTCTCTAGATAATATAAGTAACTGCAACAGAGAATTGTCAAGAAGGAACATAACACTGTATTATAAGATGACACCACAATCGATATAAACCTGAAGCTTGAAGTTCTTGGTGTTTATACAATACTGTTTAGCATAAACTGTGCCAAAAGTACTGTGTTTTCATTTTTATTATTCTGAGAACTGCAGTTACACAAAATACTAGAGAGAAATCAAATCATTGTTATTTCTTCTCAGCTTTATTCATGGCTCCCACAAACAGTTATTTGGAGAACAGTAGCATATTAGAATTTAATGTGCTTGGCAGAGATTTAGTAATGGGCTAGTTGTATCACTAATTAATATCTGGTAACAGCCATAAATGTTATTAAAGGAAGTAAGTTTTGGTTGACTAAATCAAATTAAGAAGAAATTGTGTACATTTCTCTGTTATTTTTCTACTTTAAAAAATGAGTGTGTTAATTAACTTTGGAAGGGTTAAAGGTTGTATAGACTTGGGAAAAGAGACATCATAGGTACCAAGAAGGTGACAACTACTTGCTCTCCTGCATCTTCATGATCACGAGAGGTACTGCTTCTAGTAGTTTAAATGGTATATTACCCAAAGTGGTACTTAAGAAGATTTGCCTGATATATGACTCTAGTAACATCACTCAGTGAAAAAAAATTCCTTGGCAAAAAAGCTATACTTCTGGATCTCTGTATTCTGCAATAGGGTATTAACAATGACAACTAATATGAAATTTTACATACTTCTGTGAGATTGCTATTGAGCATGCATGATATTATTAAAATACAGTATTTAACCATAAAATATGATTATCTGGCACAAAAATCAAAACATATATAATTACGATTATTTGAAGCCGCTATATACCAGTCAGTCTGGTTGGATTCAGGGATTCACATTGTCCGTTCAAATTGGTTTGAATCCATTTTTTGAGAGTTACAATGTTATAACAGTTTACTATTGACTTTTGAAACTTTTTGGAAAATAAAGAATCTTATTTCTTTATAATGTGTATTTTCCTACATTGAATCTTGACATATTAGAGGGATTTGCCTATACAAAAGGATTTGTCTCTGTATACCTGGTCCTACTTTAATATAGGTGCAAAAGTAAAGTATTTTTTTTTTGTCCTGCATAGAAGTTTTCTAATAAATATCTAAAAATACCAAGTTTACTCTTTTTACATTATGTTCTTTAAAAGTGTAATGAAAAGGGAAGCACAACAAAACATACAATTGTGTTTGAATAAATGTAATAAAAATTCACATAGCCCTGAACAACATGTTGACTAAGCAGTTCAGGAATTACAGAAAGGAATGAAGGAATTTAATAGAAATCCTATAGTCTGTTGGTCAGTGTGTTAGAAGCGCTTTATCAGAATAATTTTATTTCCCTCAGCTGCAGGTGTGAGGCTCGTAGGGTTTGAATTTCACCTTGTTATCAGGAAAGAAAGCCAAAAACGAACCTCTTTTACCTCCTCAAAGCTGCAGAACAATTAGGAGTTCAAACATTTGTTCTGGTACCATATAGATTGTTTGTCAAACGTGCATATATACCTTTAAAAACTGTCTAAGGGAGGTGGAATAAAGACATATTTTTCACTCTCAGAAAAAAACCAACAAACGAACAAAAAAAAAAACCCCAACAACCTAAGAACAACAAAAGCAAAACACAAAGCCCAAACCCACAAATTCTTTAAAAATGGTAATTTGCTTCCATGCAGTGCAGGAAAATAGTTACATTGTTTAATAATTTATCGAAATATAGTACCACCTTTTACACTTTCAGATGGTTGTTTCTTTTATTTAATTACATATAATGTTCCAAATATAATGTTTTTTCTGTCTTCTGATGAACAAAAGAAAGGACGCCCTCTACCTCACGCCTTCACTTCCAAGTAAATTTTTAAAATAAAATAGCTTTTTTTTTCCCCAGAAGCATTCACTTTTCAGAGACAACACAATTTTGTCAACAAATCCTTTTTATAATGAAAAATCGCTACTAAACTTGGGCTTAAGATTTATGACACAGACGTTGTGTCCATATGACAAGTTTCATGAGAAACAGATAAAAAATGCACTGATACTTAAAATCACAAGGTGGATTCTTACATCATTGTGGGATTCTTTTGATTTCAGTAAGCTTTTTATCAGACACTATAGTCATATACTGCAAGGCTGTAGTCATACACTGCTGCAAGGCAACAGCATACATCATCTTTTTGCTAGAATTGAATCCAGTAGCAGGTGAACTGGAGCTAACTGCTTTAAGCCTGCATCTGTCATTAAAATAGTATTTTTCCTACAGCTGTCTGTGTGACCATTCTTCAACATCCCTGCTCCAGAGATTTATTTTGTCAGTACTTAATACTTGTGTTCAGAGAGATAACTCATTGTTTATATCTTGTAACATTTTTTTTGCTTTGTTACCTTCATGTTTAAATTTTCCTGCTTATATTTTAGTACACTGAAATATTTTAATCGATTTTAAATAATACGTATTGAAACTACATTAAAAAATCATCCTCCGAGCAAATATGCTTTATCATTCTTGTTGTTTAATGGGAAAAATCGGCGTTAACACCTCTAAGAAGCAGACATTTAGGGCACTGCGCATTCTTATTTCCCCACATTGGTTTCTACTGAACTTGTCCCTAAGGCTATATTATTTACATGTCTGCAGAGAGGCATTTCTTCATGTCTGTCACATAAACTAACGCTCCTTGTAACCATGTGGACCTGTAGTGTAGGGCTATTGCTGGTAACAGACCATAAGCTTTGCAGTGGATTTGCAAGTCCTCAAAACTGAGGCTTGTCAGACTTGCTCTGGCTCAACCTGACCTGTCTTTAGCTTTGTCTCAACTTGGTTTGGCTGTGGCAGCAATTTCTGTAACTGACCAAGGGATTAGGCCTAATTTGTTTTACTTTTGTTTATCTTTCTGTAGTACAGCCATAGTCTCACCTAGTGAGTGATAACAAGCGCTATGCAGAATGAGGTATTTGCAACTCTGACACAATATTGTAGAGAAATGCAAGCCCGGTGTGATAGCAGGGGCCCTGAGGAACAGGGGCACAGGATGCGACACAGTGTGCAAGCATGGGATGAGAAGGGGTGGGTCACAGGCCTGGCACTGGAGGCACCATGGCTATAAGCAACAGCACCCATGGTCAGTTAAAGAGCTGGAGATCTGGAGCTGGGCAGAACATGTTTTAGGGCTAAGAATGAGAAACAAAGGAATAATATCTAACATACATAAAGGTCACAATATATAATAAATATGGATGTAACCTGGAGCTCTAGGCCAAGCAAGAAACAGAAAAGCATAAAAGTATGTTAGCAAACACACAAAATAACCCCAAGTCAACCCTAGAAAGCTGAAGAAGACACCATCAACATGAACATCATATTCCTCCTGCTGAGGAACTCTAGACGCTGATAATTCATAACACTCCCTCCTCATTGGTGTGAAACCAATGGGCTCAGAGGAGCAGGGGAAGGGTGAGCACAACACCAGGAAAAGTGATAGAAACTAAGAAGCGTGTGTAGAACAATTTTAGTTGCATCATTATTCTTTCTGGGTTTTTTGTAACAATTAGATCTGGACTACTAATAATTAGACTTTCAGGATAAATTCTTGATTTTATTTATATATAAGATGTGCTTCCTCTTTGCCCATAAACAAGATTTTGAGCATAACATCCTTTAGGACCTAATTCACTGCATTCAATCTGTTCTCATTACCACTGTTGACCTTGTGCAAACAAGGTAAGTAGAGCACTGTTAATTAGTATAATATTAACAAAAAAAAAATCTTACTTAGGTGGAAGACTTTTTGCTTCAATCTTACAACTCTCTCAGATAAAAGATATAATTGTCTTTCTACGGAAAAGTGACCCAGTCATAAAATCTATGTGGAGATTTCTTTCACAGCTTCTGCTGTCAAGAATAAATCCTATCTGCTAATTTCATAGGCCAAAAAAGAATGAAAAATTGTATTTGTGTGGTGCAACTGTAGTTTTATATGGATAACTGTAACAAGCAGTTATTCTGTGCACAATAAGA
Source organism: Himantopus leucocephalus (assembly GCA_003993805.1). Lineage (NCBI taxonomy): Eukaryota > Metazoa > Chordata > Aves > Charadriiformes > Recurvirostridae > Himantopus > Himantopus leucocephalus. The sequence continues at coordinate 78,260,101 of RSEF01000004.1, read as the reverse complement.
TATTTGACTCCAACACAGTTACATTATGCAGAGAAATTCAGAGCTGGTGTGATAGCAAAGGCCTTGAGAAGTGGAGACACAAGCTGCAGCCTTTGGATAACATTCCACAACTTGCTGAAAGCTTTGTACTCTGTAGTCTTCTGGTAGGATATCTGCAACCAGTATCGAACCGTGGTGTATTACAATCATCTGCTTTCATGGACAACTGAAAGGCAATACTGTTCTTGAATTAATGTGAAGAATTACAAGTATCTCAGTATGATCATCATACAGAAAAATGTATTTAGATGTCTGTGCAATATATTTTTAATGGACATAATATTCATAAACATGGAATTAATAAACATGAATTTCATAAAACACAGGGTGAAAAAGAAGTCTGGTGTAATGCCTCCACAACTGAAAGGGAAGCTCCCCATTCAATTTATCTTGAGATCTAAGTTATGAAAAATTCCAAAATGGAAAGGGAAGTCTAAAAAAGTTGCAACAGTTTTCATTTATGTTCTGAATAAGAAAGGAAAGAGACGGTAAGAATCTAGTGGCTAATTAAAACCCGCTGTTCTGCCGTTATAATGATGCATACATTCTAAAGAATAAGGTATGAGAGAAGGGCAGATATCAGATGGTTCAACAGAATAATCAAAATAATAGTATCAAAAGTAAAAATTGAAATAAAAGAAGGCAGCCAATTACATTAGACAGAAAGAAAAGGAAAAAAGGTGAGGAGAGGAAAATTATAATTGGCAATATTGAACTTCATCTTTACTACAGCAGACTTTCAAACATGCCAAAATTCCAGGTAGAGCAACAGAGGATCCTTTCAGTCTGAGCTTACAAAAAAAAAATAAAAAATTAAATATTCCAAGACTAGGTATACCAGTTATAGCTTAATATTTCTTTGGTAAAAGTATGTCTTGGACATTATTTCTATTCTTTCTAGCATGATGGCCATTTGACCAATAGACAAGAAAATGACCAGGGGAAATTGGCAAAAAAAACCCAGTCCTGAGATCAGAAAAGTCCTTTGTTTCTTGATCTACCTACCTACATCAAATACTGTGGAGGTTACACTAAGAGAAGCTTTCAGGCCATGTTTTTCTCACTCTGAAAGTTTCATTCTTGTGGGTTTACCCTCTCCCAGATTTAGTATCTGATCTTATGGGCAGCTTTCGGGAGTGAAGGAGCAAATGTATACTAGACTGAGTCTGTTAACACAATGATGCCCCAAGGTAAAGCATTTTTTCTTCACTTGCAAAGGAGTATTAACAGAAAGAGACACAAAGAGCTACTCTACAGAAGCTGCTACTGCAATCCTTTTCCTATTGACAAGTCTTTAGTTTTTCTCTCCTTCAGCTCCGTATCCTTTAGAATGTACAATAGTACTTTCCAGTCCCTCAGGGTTATATTAAAGACAACTTATGAAAAGGCTGTTAGATGTTTTGAGCTTTTATTAGTGAAAGCTATATACATCTTAAGTGTGTGTGCACATGAAGTTTACAATGCACATACTAAATATAGCTTTGATAACCAATTGACAAAGAAAAATCACCCACAAAAACCAGAATAGCAGCCAAGTATGTCATTTTTAACATAATGAACACTGCATTATTCTAGTATATATTATGTCCACACAAGATCGTGATTTATGGTGTAAATCTGTGGCTATTCCTGCCAACCATTGTCTTTTCTCTTTATATCATCTTTTTCACTGTTATGTAGCATAGTAGTTCATTGGCTTTTGATCTGTCTCTGACCAAGACTGAGAAGGTTCTGAGTTCCAGCAACACTTTCCTTTTTGGCATATCTGTTTAGATTTTATGGGAGGGGGAAAAGATGGGTGGCAGCTTCTTCATTTGCTAGTATAGGTATGGAAAGATATTTGCTATGTGATTTCAAAACAGCACTAGAGTATCCAAATTCTTAATAACTTGGGGAGTGAAACAGCTTAAGCGTAAGAGGTTTCCCCAGCTATTACTAAAAATAGATTTTTTTACACCCATTGAAACATGTTACCAGGCCACTGTTTAAATCATAAAAAACAGATTACCAAGACACATTAACTTTTCCACATAATGTTCACATCTTTATACTCACTATGCTTTCCCCTTGATAATGACTCACTGCTGAGATGATTGTATTGTACAATGCAATCTCTATTTCCTTTTCTGTGAGAGTATTATTACTTTTCACTTTTGGGTGTTTAACATTTCCTCTGTGTAACTATATAAAGATTTAAATATGTGTGTCTGTTTTCCTTAAAAGGCAAATGTTCCTCTGCCCTTTGCAGAAAACTATAATTGAATGCTTGCACCAAAAAGTACCATATTATTTAAGTACTATTGATATGCTTAGTGTTTTAAACCTTTTTTAAGATGATAGCAAACTTTGCATTTTTTTCAATAAGTGTAGGCATAAGTATAAATATAAGTATAAAAGTATATGTACATGTGTGTATACGCATATATATACACATAGTATTCTTCTGATCTCAAATGCATACACTAAAATACAGCTTTAGGCATTAAATTGATTCCCATATCCTGTAACAAATTTTGTAGCATTCATATTCCCTTTTCTCCTTTCACCCTCTAACACTTTCTTTTTAGTCTATACTATGCTGAACAACATAGAAATTTGAGAATGAACTAGTCATTAAGACAAAGAGTGAAACTGTTGCGATAAAATGCTATTAAATACTAATTGAAAAATAATTACAGTAAGGTACCAACCTGAAAATGAACTTGCTTCTCCTTGTCTCTTAAAATTACAATAACCATGCAAGTTACTGGTATTCTATGTAACACTATAATTATTATCAGAGAGAAGCATGAGAAAATTATTTATTTCTAACTCACAATCTAGTCATAAAAGTATTTACCAGATTCTGTTTAGTTTATTCTCTTACTTTGCCTTTTCTCCATGTATTATAAAACATCAAGGTATATGTGCAGGCATATTGCTTTTCGCATGTAGGACTACCATTTGAACGCCCACTGAGATCTGAATTAAGTTTGTATAGTGGTCTCGGGTATTTTCCTATGAAAAATCTTTTTTGTATAATTTTCAAGAACTGTAGGTTTGCGAGAGGTTGAAGAACAGAGACACAGTGGAAATCCAGGTAAACCTCATCCACTCAATAAGTGTTCATATAACTCTATAAAGGTATACTTTAATCATTAGAAAGAGAGAGAGAGACAATGATGATAAAAGTTAGGTGTTAAAGCATTAAGCTCTGATTTGCAGAGGTGCTCACTAATCATATAAGATTATTGCTTATCAACGATTCCACCAAAACCATGTGAAATATTGTCTGAACAGCAAAGAGGACATTACCTTTCAGACTTTGTCCTCTTTGATATATATATATATACACACACACACATATATATATAAAATGTTGCAACAGATGTTACATTTTTCATGACCCAAACACCAATTTAAATTAATATCTGGGTAAGACATTTGGCCAAACTTTGATAAATCTAATGAGCTGCAAACTTAGAGCTCCAGTCAGGCCCAAATTCAATAGCTAATGTGTTAGAAGTAGAACATTTGGGGATTTTTTTTTTTTTTTAAGACATATTCAGGTTTTATTAAACTAAAGCAGTAGTCAGGATAAACTCTAAGTTATTTTAGTCCAGAAAATTATCCCAAATACTATTTCATTTGTGAGGTACTTAAGCAACCTATTATTTTACTTTTTCCTAGGTGGGCATCATCAGGCATTTGCACTTCTTTTTTTGTACATTTATGAAAATCACAATCATATCACTGCTGTGTAGTTTGAAGTCTATTTCACAACTTAACTACATCTTCCTGATTTCTTTTAAGATCCTCTCACATCAGACACTGAAATTATGATATCTGCCACTGAAAATATATCTGCCACTGAAAATATGATTCCTGCAAACCTAAGTTAAGTTAGCTAGTGTCTAAAAAAGTACAGACTCATTCATAATACTCCTTCTCTCTACACTACTGTATCTATACCCTTGCACTTCTCCCAATTTCTGAATTGAAACGTGAATTGTTGTATAGGGAGAGTTCTTATAGCCATTGGCTCATGGTATAAAATGCTCCTGCTTAGCCAGTTACTACCTAATAATATCAAGTTGTTTGTAAGGGGTCACAGCTTAAGACACAGGTTTAAAGCAGTTACTGCTAGACAGCTTTTATTTTTGAGTTTGAACTTTGTGGGAGTACTGTGTATAAGTAGTTATAGGAAATGGCAATAATTTGGTTTTGTGAGCTGTTGATGATCCTACCTAGAGTAACATGTGTGGCTTAAGTAATTTACATGGACAGAGTAAAGAGCTGATGTCATGAGTATGAGTGGCAGACAATTCATATTCTGGAATAGTGTGACTCTGTTACAGACTAATTTTGATATAAATTCACTTTTTTTTTTTATCAAGGGAAAAAATGTGCTGTTTTAAATTTTAAGCTAACGAGTGCAACACTCAGAGTTTACTTGCCTTCAGCCAAAAGGAAGCTCATACCAACATCTGGCACCTCAAGACATGTTCACAACACTCTATAAAGGTATTGTTTAATTCATTAGAAAGAAAGAGAGAGTGAGAATGATGGTGAAAATTAGTTGCTAAAACATTAAGCTATCATCTGCAGGACACATGGAAATGGGAAGAATGGCTAATACAACAGGTGAATGTGCTTCCATTCAGAGAAACCTTGATGGCTGGACAAATAAGCTGACAGAAACGTCATGAATTCAGCAACGGGAAATGCAGTCCTGCACCTGGAAAGAAATAACGTCATGCACCAAGACAGGCTGGGGGCTGACTGGTTGCAAAACAACTCTACAGAGAATGACCTATGTGTACTGGTGGACACCCAGTGGAACAGGAGCTTTAACAAAACTTTGCAACAAAGAAGGCCAACAGTCTTGTAGGCTGCATCAGGAAATGTGTGCCCAGCAGCCTGAGGGAGCTGATCATTTCCCTCTACCAGGCACTGGGGAGGCCATATCTGGAACACTATGTCCAGGTCTGGGCTTCCCAGTACAAGAGAGATATGGACATACTGGAAAGAGTCCAGTGAAGGGCCACTAAGATGTTTAAGGAAGTGGAGCATCTCTCAGATGACGAAAGGCTAAGACAACTGGGACCTAGAGAAGGCTCAGTGGGAATTGGAATCTTTTCAATGTTTATAAATATCTGATAGGAGGGCGTGAAAATGACAGAAATAGGCTTTTCTCACTGGTGTCCTGTAGAAAGACATGAGGCAATGGGCACAGGAAATTATGTATAAACATAAGAAAACACCTTTTAAATGTGAGGGTGATTGAACAGTGGTACAGGTGTCCCAGAAAGGTTGTGGAGTTCAGATCTTTGGAAATATTCAAAACCCAGCTGAATACTGTCCAGTGTAACCTACTGTAGGTTTTGAGCCAGGGGGGTGGGAAGCGGGGTGGACTAGATGCTCTACAAATGTCAGCAATTCTGTGATTCTGAATTCTGTATACGTTCTTGTGCCTGTTTTGCAAGATCCATGTGCTTTTATATACCAAGAGTATTGTGCAAAAATATATGAAAAAATCTGTAGAAGCAGGACTGAAGTTTACATTTCTGGCCTCTAAGTGAGAATCCAGAAGACTAATGAGTCCTGACCTTCAGATTTTCTTTTTTTTCTAATATATTTTAATTTATTTTCTTTACAGAATAACTATATTGTAAGAGAAATAAAGTGTTATTTTCACTAATTAAAAAAAAAAAAATGTCAAGAGATACAGTGGTTATAGGCTTGAATCTTTTCCAGAAGGGCAAAAAATGAAAGCTGAGCACCCACAAGCTCAAGCAAGTTCTGACTGACAAACTA
>RSEF01000004.1:78220747-78254166 GCA_003993805.1 Himantopus leucocephalus | reverse complement strand
TTTTTTTTTTTTTTTTTTTTTTTTTACCTGGCTTCCAGAGTGTAGTGAGACAGAACAAACAAAAATCTCAAAATAGCAGCCCTGCTTTGTGTTCTAACCTGGTAGCTATTACGCATTGAAAGTATGGAAAGAAAGTATGTACCAGTAGTTCAAAAAACTCTGAGAAATAATTTTATCAGTTCTAGGACAACAAAATAGAACATACCTACATCACCAAAGGAATAGAATCAGGCCAAAATTAAACTTTTGATAGACACTTCCAAAATATTTTTACTTGAGTAAAATTATTTTCTCCATTTTCAATCATGAAAATCAATTATATGTCCATAGTTTAGATGCTGCAATGCCTCAAAGACAAGTGAGAGCTACTGAGAGTTTCCAAGCGATATTTATGATCCACCTTAACAAATGAATATTTTGCTTTATTGTGCTAAAAAAATCAGTTTCACTGAAGATGAGTCATTGGTAAGAATATTGGTACTTTTCTACCCCCTGAATCCTGAAGGGACTACAAGTTATTTCATGTTCTTTAGAAGACAGCTTTCCAAACACTTGTCTTGCTGTAGCACCATCATCTATTCATTGAAATCATTCTGTTATGATTGTGATTAGAACTGCCTTGGAAAATCTTTTCTTCTTCTTGGCAAAAAATCAGGTTAATAATAGAAAAACAAGAACAGTGTATCTTGAGGTTTTGTTAAGTATAAAGCAAACCAAACACAAAATTACATCCAGTCTAAATGATTTTTCTTGACTGTAAGAGGTAAAGGTTATGAAATATTTCAACCTGAAAAATGTATTTATTTACTTACACGATTTAAAAGTGAATGCTTTTGAAAACTTTAGAACTTCTTTTCTGATAATTTTGAAAGAAGAAATAAAATAAAAACTTCCTTAAAATTATTTTGCTTTTATTGAACTAACATTTTTTAAGGAAAAATATTACATCAAAAGCTTCCTATCATGCTCCAACTCTGAACTACCTTAAATTACATTTTAATTAGACTTATAATTTTGAAAAAAGTTACTTATTCACTCTGATATGAATGAAGAACCAGATCTGTTGCATGGGATTCTAATGTACAGATATTTGTCCCAGAAGAATGTATGCTATGAAAGGCATGTTCCCGAGGTGCATTTCGGCTGTGGGAAGTACATTCTCAGAATTTTTGTTATCTCGTGAGATAGTTAATTTATTCCCGTCCATTTCCTAATTCGTCCTAAGACACAATAGACAATACATTTTTGGATGATTATATAATGCTGCAGGTAAAATTATATGGCAGAATACTGAAGAAAAAGTGACTGTAACTTCTCAAAAACTTGAGTAATGACATTAAAAAGTGCTGTCTGGAAAGTCTTATTAAAATCATTAGAAAAATAATGAAAAGAGCCTTGTACATTTACTTAGGATTATTGGTTTTGCTGTGACATGACTGACAGTCAATTATAAAGTTTCTATTGTGTCCCCTGTGGAGGTTTACAACAATTTCATATTTAGTAACATTTTTTCTTGTTTATGCTTTAGTGCAGGTGTGACAAGCTGCTTGCCTGAAGCAGTCTCTCTATTATTAGGGACATTTCTCCAGTGCTTCGTAATAAATTCACATGTGGTTAACAATTCATGCCCTTCCTCGTGTTATTTTAACCACACGCAAAAAATGACTCTGGAAAGATTAATATTGAGTACCTAGTAGTGCTTGATATTATTGGATTTCCAGTCAATTTTGTGAGCTTTATTTTTTGGTGCTACTTGCTCTGCAGCTTTGGGGTACAAAGTCTTGAAGAAGACTTCTCCAGGCTTACATGTAGAAGGAAGGCAATAAATCTGCAATAAAATAACCCTTCCTTTGACAGAGATCTACTTATCTCTTCATAATTCATTATTTTAAAAAAAAATGTACCCTCTCAAAAATGGGTGCTTCTCTTCTTCCATTTATAAGAGATTAAAAAGTTCTTACAAAAATAACATTCATAAATAGTGATAGCCATCTGTGAGAAGCTGCATCTGAGCAAAGTTACTAAGCTTATGAAAGACTGGTAAGGCTATTAAACACTGGTAAACATTTTTCTTCTTCCACCTTAATTTTGAGTCATACAAGAATGAAATAGTTTTACTAAACTATCCTCATGTCTTTTTGAAGGAGGAAGCCCAGATGTTTTCTTCACTCTCACTTCTCTTTCAGTCTTCTGGTAATTTTTCGGAGATTTATTTTATTTGCAGCTGTAATTTGTGAGAATGCAAATGGAACATTGTAAAGGCTGATATGGAACTGAAATATATACTTTATATATATATATTGATTTGTCACAACATAGAGATGTGTAGGTAACAAATAGAACTGTTTTTCCTCTGACACCTTTCTTTCTGACAACAGCAATTTACACTTTGACCCTTTTCTTGTCTTCATAATAATTTAAACTTATATGGTATAAAAATTAATATCTACAGAATTATAAAACTTTCTGTAGAGTGATGTCTTCTTTAGGTTTATGTTATAATGGGCTCGCTTTCTGCACCTTTCATCCATTTTTAGGAACCCTTTCCAACTCTTACCAGCTATAAAAGTCCTCCCCAAAAAAATGGACAAAAGTTATCACACAATTGCATAATTTAGTTTGTGGTGCAGGAAAATTAGTGTAGTGAAAATCGGTGCAAAATCTTATGGAAGGACAAGGCAATATTTATTCACAAAATCTTTAATCGAGTTGCTGTAATGCAGTTACACTCTCACACTCACTCTCCAATAGGTGTCACTCATTCACACACTCACATTCACAAACTCTAAAGCCCTGAGACGCGGCCAAGGAGAATAAGGGATACTGGCTGCTGAATCTTCATCACATCTCTGAAGTCCTTCTTCACTGGCGATAACAAACAAATCTTTGAACAGATCGCCTACATCCTTCAGGAGTCATCAGCTGTTACAGTGAAATCTGCTGGCTCAGAGTCTTGCTTGCTTCAGCCTCCATAGGTCTTCAGCCAAGTTGCTGCTCTTTGTCTGATTTTCCTCATTTGGAATATATGTTTGAGATATATGTCTGTATTTTATTTTCCTGCTGGACTAAAAGGAAAATGAATGGTGATATGCTGCAACCTTGTGGTCAACCGCTTGGTGTTAGGATGCAGGGTCTTCTTCTGACAAGTTATCTGTGCTGTGGTCTTCTCGGAGCGTGTGCCTTTTGGTCTTGCTATAAATAGCACATTCCTCAATTTTACTGCTAGGAACAGAGTCCTGTGAGCAGTGTCTGCTCACATCAGTGCAGGCCATTCATTTAACCCTTTGTTCTGCTTTCCTTCTGGTGCCAACTCACACACACATTTCCATTCATACTTTATTTATATAAATATTAATATTTCTGCTGCAAATCCCTACACAGGAATGCATCAATTAATAAACAAAACTATTAACTTTGTATTCAGTTCCTTGTTGATTTAATACATCTCCTTCTTCTTGCCATTATTGAAGTGTTTTACATAATAATTATGTGGTAAGTTTGTGAAGACATTTCCTGAGAAGGAACACCTGCTCGTCTCTAAAAAAGTAATGAAGAGTTTATGGAACATAAATCCACTTCTCAATCAGAAGGTATAAGAAAACCATGAGAGATTTCTCATAGAAACCTTTCTGTGAATAAATAAAGGGAAGATGAAAAATCAAGGGAAAGAAAAGATTGTATTTGTGGTCCAAACTATGATATGTGAAAAAGAAAGAAAAGAATAAAGCAAGGTATTCTCTTTATAATTTGCAAATGCTGAAGCATAAGTATAGTTTCTATTGTATGAAATACAGAAGACCGGACCCATTAGTGCCCTAAATCAAAGATAAGCAGTGGAGAAATAGCAGGGCCATAGTTATTTCCTTCCATATACTGGTAAGTAGCAATTACTGCCTGCATCCAGTGATAGAGAGATGCAGAACCCAGAACTTCTACTATGCAAACTGGAGTACAAATGCGTAGTTTACTTGGTGGAGAGAAGGTGCAGACTCAAGGAATGGGAGAGGAATCTGAGGTAAAAGAGTGTTTAGTCAGTGGCAGATATTCACAGCAGACAGAAGATCACATATGACTATTCATTCACTGGAAAAAGGAAAACTTGGTAATGGGATCTAAATTTAACATGTATGGAAGTTTTTAAATTTTGTTTCATAAGGAGACAAAGATTAGTTGATTTGGCTGTCTGCTTCCCTCCTTACCTCTGATAATTTTGAGGCTTTCTGACCAAATTCAACCAAGTGAAACAGTAAGTAATACAGCACTAACATACTAAATTCCTACACTTTCTGGGAAAATGGAGCTGCTTGGATACGGACACCATTAATATGTCCCATGAGGGAAAGAGTATTTTATAAAATTCAAATTTGAACAAGAAGTGTTAGAAGTTCTATACTCAAAAAATGAGAAATGTTCTCATATTTCTGTGTGTATATATATATATAAGGGTTAACATATTTCAAGTAGGTGCTGTGGTTCCTTAAACTTTATCTAAATCAGTCAGACACACAGATATAATACTGTATATACAAGCAAAGACGTGTGAGAATATTTTTTTTATTTCAAAATGTAACATGAATATGTTATTAATAATTTCCATTTTCTTACTACTGTAAGTGCAAGATAGCTATAAGTCATGCTGGTACCCTTTATCGTGGTTCTGCAGAATGATATTGTGCATCTTGTTCGTTTTTTCTGTGTTTTATTTTGTACTTTACCTACCTGCAACCTATCCTTGTTTGAACGAGGCAATTCAAAAAGTACTGAACAAGAGGCTATTAAGAACTCTATCTTAAATATCTTTATTAGCTCAGATAGATCAGGGTTGGGGGAGAAAATCTACTGTATTTGTGGAAAAAATTCAATGAAGTTGTTTCCACGTTCAGTCAGATATATCTGGATGCTCTTTTCAGGGAATACATACATCATTTAAGGATGTCTATAAAAGATGTTAATATATAAGCTTGCAAAAATCTATAAGGCAATGGCAGAATTGTAAAAACAGCATTTCATCTTTGTGCAAAATATTCTGCAAGTGAAGACTCATCTGCATCTTTTTCCCGGAGTGAACCATTTAAAGAAGAGGGCAAGAAATTCTTTAATGACAAAAATCTTAACTTACCATTTAACATAGATTCTTATGACAACATCTTTCTGTTGTGACAAAAGGGGCCTATTTTTCATTCCTAATACTGCAAACAAAATTTGTCTATGTTCTGATTTTTTTGAGGTTTACAAAATTATTGCTCCCAAGTTATTTGATTTAAAAATATAATTAATTTTTAAACTTTTCTTATCTGTAAATTTCCTCACAGTTTCATTTATAAAATGGCTGGAATGGATTATTCATTTTAATCTAGTTGTTGAATATATAACTTGCACAAATTAGGCATAAATGCTCCTTTTCTGAGGTGAAAGAAAATGACAATAACTGTCACAAGGACAGGTAAAATATGCATAAAAATAAGTTTTTAAGTGTGTGACATAACAAATCTCTGAGTTTTGGATGATAGTTTGCTGACTAAACTAATCTAGTAAATTATTTTAAACTCAAAAGAGTGTTTTAGGTTTGTAATGAAAACTGCAGTAATCACCAGCTGATCAGAGGCAGCCTTTCAACTGCTATATAAGTCTTTTGAGCTGGAGAGAAGATCAATGTAAAAAAAAAAAAACAAACCATAAACAACCACGACACTATTTTTGAAGCGTTTGTAGAAATAATAATTAAAATGCCCAAACACGTGGAAAGACAGCACAATTATTCAGTGGCACATGACTACGTGCATATACATATACAGCCTCCCAAAAGCCACAAATAGGCATAAAGATAATTACGGTTTTAAAACAGAATATTAATAATAAACCTACATTACAGGCTGTATTTTTTTTCCTGCACTGCTTCAGGGACATTTTATTTCTGGAGAAGGTGCAGCGTGACTGTCATGTGGCTGGTTAATGAAAGTTCAGCTTTTGGCTTTATCCAATGCTGCTTACAGCAATGAAAATCTAACTGGTATTATGTTTGGAAATGGGTAGAATTTTGTGAATAAAAGTAGCCTTCTGTTGAGTTGCTGTCATTTGAAGAGATAGATGGTGCATTTCTACATTACCACCTAAAATAAGTGCTAGTTCTGTCTCATGATTTTGGCTGCTGCATATCACTGTTACTGCAGACATCCTTAGCATCACAAAAAAGCAAGAGGTTAAGCAGATGAACTCCATGGAAATATGAAGTTACCACCTCCTATCACAAGTTATCAGTTTACTTGCATCCTTGGGATATCTGGGAATGGAATAAATGATCAAAGGCTTTCTTTCAGACACTGCAATCTTATTCTTTCCCTATAAACACTTTCTCTTTTTTTCAAGTTGTCCAGGAGTTATATGTATCCTTCTCTTCTCCTTAGCACACATGAACTCTGGCTGGTCTTTGTTAACACAATGATCCCGATGAAGACTCATGTCTCAGCCAATTATTGTCTTAAGGGTTTAGGAAAAGTTTCAAAGATTTTTTTCTTCTTCCCTCCCACTTTGTAACTGCATAATAGTGTCCATAGCAATGCTGCACAGAGAAGACAGATCACTTTCTCTACTTCCACTTGTTTTCTTAAACAGAGTACAGATGGGATTTCCAAGATAATACACTCTTGTATTACCTCCTAGATTATTATTCCCTAAAATTTCCCTCAGAACTTTACAGATATAACCTGCTTTCTCAATTCTCATATGCGTTTGTGCTGAAATTAATTTTTTTTTTTTTAGCCAAGATATTAAGATTATGGTAGCAGTATCCTGCCCTCTTATTTATTTACTTCCCCCAGTCTCTGTCATCAGCAAATCTTATTATCAAAGATATTTAGATCATCAATCTTGATCACTGATAAAAGAGCATTACTGTCATACCTAATATCAGTTCTTGAACTACCCCATTAGATTATGCTATGCACATTGATATCTCATCATTAACAATGACAATTTAAGATGCCACATACGTGATATCAGACATGAAATCAGAACTCTAACCAGTGGGAGATAAAGCAGCTGTAAAATATATATTTTAGAGAAAAGGAGAGGCTGCTTATGGTTTTAGACTGAGCTATAGTAAGTTATTCTCTATTAATTATTTGTGCATGGATATAAAGCAAGTTCCTTGATGGCTGATTTATGTTTGTGGGTTTTTACCACTTCCTGTGTCTGAAACTGAAATAGCCCACTTCTGTCTCCAGACTAGAAACTATACTCTACTGTGACCTATGAACAGGCAGTTCTAGGATCTGAATCTCCCAACGAAAGAGAATTTTGTAATCTTAAAATACACAGAAGCAGAACACATACAACTCAATAAAATCCCACCCTCAATGACAAGAAGTTGAGTAAGAACATTAAGATAAATGCGTGTCTGTCTGGCAAAAATTCAGAGGGGAAGAAGAAGGAAGACAGCTGCAGCTAATGTATCTGGAGTTTCCTCTCCAGTTCTTTTATTACCTTAATTTAAAATGAGTTTAGTGCTAATAAAGTTTCTAAGCAAAACAAAGTTTCAGATTAGAGACAAGAGTTTGATTGTCTGGGGAAAAAGGCTGATGACTGCACAGGATCCAGCCCTCTGTTCAAGCACAGAATTAGATTAGTTGGAGAATGTTAGCTTTTTCTGCTGCAGAGAGTAGTAAACAAACATCTTTCTTGGCTTCACCTACTCACCTTTGTTATATGCATAGGGAGCTTAGTAATTATACCTGCTGTGTAAGGGAAATAGTGACATCCTCCACTCTGTGGCTTTATCTTTTCGATATGTGGCTGGCTAGGAAATAAATACGTATGCTCAATGGAATTAACACAAAAGCCTGATGTTGACATTAGTGTGTTCAAGAGATTGCAGTTTTGATCAAATTTAAACAGGTAATTGTGTTAACTTGTAAAGAGACAAGATTCCCAAACTTGATCTTTTTCAAATCAAATTATTATTGTTAATAATTGTAATAATTTTGTCTTGCTGCTAACATGTTTTTGCATAAGGGCATCCCATTTGACCTTTCCCAAATGTCAGCAATAATATTTAATATGAATATGCTTCACAGACACTTTAAACACTCATATAATGTTTAATATTAAAAGATAATAAACTTGGTATTTGTACTCAAAATGTCACTGAATATTGCATGAGCAGTGATGATGCTGGCTTAATAGCAAGGTGAGTATCCAAACCCTGATATTATTAGATAGCTTAAGAAATTGGTATGGAACAGAATTGTTGTTGCTTTCATGCTTTTTTGGTTTTGAATTACTGAGTCTTTATAGAACACTTCCTTTGTAAGGAATTTGGTCATAGGCATCTGTCTTGAATGATTACCTGCAGACATGTAAAAGGGAAAAGAAAATTTTAGTTTCTTCTGTCAATTAAGATGTATCTTAATGCTCTTAGATTTTGAAAATTCCTAGGAATGAGTACATTGGAGACCATATCCAGTGAAAGACCTAATTTCAGGAACCTAGTTCCCAAACAAACTAAGTATTAAGGCATTCCAAACAAGTAGAAACCTCAGATGGGTGATTTGGAAACAAAAAAAACCCAAACAATTTAATTGACAAGATACTTACAGTGAACCAGTATCACTTACATGCTGTGTGTTTGAAAAAGAAAAAGAGTTCTGAAGTCAGATCCTCTAAAAAGCTTCTCCATCTACTTTACTTAAATCCTAGAGTTGTCTTCCAATTGAAGGTTCCTACAATCACTGTTTTTGCTAGAATTAAATAAGACCCATTGAGTCTGTCTAAAACTTGAATTCTTAACTAAAAGTCTTCTCTCTTACTTTTCAAAGGAAATGGAAGACCTATCTTTCAAGTTTTCCTCAGATTCAGGACCTTTAGATCCACATATCCAGAGGAATTGTGTATCCATTGGCTTAAGGGGAAAGAAAAAACACAAAACTTATGTGACCAGGAGGAAAAAAACATAGGAAAAGGGATGAAACATGAGCCTACCAATAGCTTACTTTCTAAGGAGTGTGGATGTAAAACCTGAATTTGCAAGGCTTTGCACTTTAATATTAAGATTAGAGAAGGGAAAATAATATTTGGATTAAACAAAACCAAAAAACCCAAACAAACAAGGAACAAATGAAAAACAGTGCTTAGAAAAAGAATGAGGATTCACATTTCTCTTCTTGAGTGCTCTTGCAGTTACTTAATAGTATTACACACCTGTTTGTATTGAATTCCATTATTCTGCAAAGAATAACTTAATTCCTGTTGAACTGAGCAACTGCCTGGCATGTCCTGGAAGTGTCTGTGTATTGTGCCTGTGTCATAGAATGAGCTGAGCAGGTGCATAAAGTTTGGAGGAATTATGACATCTCAGATGTTGTACATGATAGATCTTCTGATAAAATATATATGCAAAAAATTTTAATTATGCTTACGTGAACACAGCATTTAGAGTCCCTGAATAACCATCAACCCAAACAAATTTTAGGTGGAAAAAGGACTTTCTATAGGACTCATTGAGGAAAAAAATGTTGAAGGGAAGAAGGATCTATGGATCATATAAACATTCATCACATGGCACGCAGAATATTTATATCTTCAGTTGCTGTGGGTTAACACTCATAGACAGCTCAACCCCACCCAGCTGCTCACTCACTCCCCCTCAGTGGGATGGGGAAAAGAATTGGAAGGGTAAAAGTAAGAAAATTAGTGAGTTGAAAAAAAGACAGTTTACTAAGTAAAGTAAAATCTACATATGCAATCAAAGCAAAATAAGGAATTAATTCACTGCTTCCCATTGGCAGGCAGGTGTTCAGCCATCTTTGGGAAAGCAGGGCTTCATCCCACATAATGATTATTTGGGAAGACAAACACCATAACACTGAACATCCCCTTCCTCCTTCTCCCTCCAGATTTTTTGCTGAGTGTGATGTCATATGCTATGGGATATCCCTTGGGTCAGCTGGGGTCAGCTGTGCCAGCTGTGTCCCCTCCAACCTTCTTGTGCACTCTCACCCTACCTGCTAGCATGGCAGTATGAGAAGCAGAAAAGACCTTGGTACTGTGTAAGCAGCAGCAGGTTTGACCACAAATCCAAAACATAACGTTGTACAAGATGCTATGAAGAAAACTAACTCTATCCCAACCAAAACCAGTACATCTTTCCACCTAAATGATGACGCACTTCCTGAACTTCAAAACAACAAGTTAAATCAATGGAGGAGATACAGAGACTGAAGTTAACTCCACTCTCCATTAGACTGAGTAATTAAAGTACACTTACACTGCCTAGTATTTCCCAGTGAAACTATCTACCCGAGAAGAACAGAGGGAAACATAAATAGAGAGTTAAATAAAACTAATAGTAACATCATTATGTCAATCTTGATACAAAATTAGTTGAAGATAATAAATGGAAGCATTCTGTTAGATGTTATTTCTGGAGGTACACAGAGACTGGTCCGTCCCTGAATTCAAGAAGATTGATGGCTATGAGACCCATGTATTCATTGCTAAACCTGTTTTCAGTTATATTTCACTAGTTTATGTGTCTGGAAGTTTTCTGGGAGGTTCCTCTGTTGTCCTACAGATTTTTTAAATAAAGCCTACAACCTACTTGGCTGCTATCACGGAAATAATTCTTTATCAGAAAGCAAAGCACATACCTCATTAGCATTTAATTAAGACATCTCATATGAAAAAAAAAGCAACAAACAAATAAAATCTCTTGCCCCAAGCAATAATTACACTCCCTGGAAAGCAGGAATAGATAACGCCTTAGAGTTGCTGGAAAACTCTTCAAACCTCCCATCAAAGGAGGTTCTATTTTTGTGATACAGATTTTCCTGCACAGCTTCATGTTTTCAGTATTAATTAGTCTATTCTAAGTTCATAAGAGACTGGATTATAGTATGAATGGGTAGATATTTGCCAATAAAATGGAAGTCATTTATGACATGCTATGATCTTTGTATAAAATAAATGGGCTTTTAAATTGTGATATGTGTTTCTATATGGGCAAAGGAGACAAAACTGTTGTTTGTTAAGTATATTTCCCTTGTTATCTAATGTGAATATTTGTTGTAGTGACCTTCTTACACACCTTTTTGGTAGCTGGAGGAAGGAGCATGGACGCTTTGATGTCAATAGACAAAATAGATTTTCTTATGCTGTCTGGTTAGTTTCTTACAATTTCTTGAGCTGCTTCCTTTGAACTTCTGCTGTTAAATTAGTTTTTATGCAGGAGGTGCTCTTTTTCTCCATCTATGTTTTTTATTTTTCTGAGGGACAAGAACTTTTTCAAGACGACTTCTGGAACATGAGATGGGAGATCCTTATTATTTTTCCTTCTGACTGGGTATTCACATTTTAGAAAGGTTAACTCTCACAAGAAGCTCTGTGCTACTTGTGTTATGCTTTCTCACTTTGTGGGGTTTTATTATTATTATTATTCTTTATTTTTTTTCCTAATAAGAGGAGAAGGAGACAGGAAAAAAACTTAATTTCTCCTCTAAAAGAATTTTGTTTGCTGTGCAGAAAAATGTTGGAGAGTTAGAGGTACAAAAAAAGCATCTGGAAGAGTTTTGGACCTCAACAGTCATATAAGGAAAAGGAAGTAAAAGTAAGAAAGAAGGAATACTTGTTTATATGAGAATCTTTTTCTTAATTTGAAAATCTCTTTTGTTTAACCTTTTTGAGATGTAGGAAAAAAAGTATCTCTTCATAGACTTTTTTTGGAATCATAGATGGAAAGTACAAAGGACATATATACATATCTATAGCGTGCATGCATGTCTGTCCATGGATGGGTGAGTACATATGTGTGGCATTAAGACTTCTATTACATGGCTGTCATTTTGAGCATCATATAGCGTAATCATTACTTTTGAGGGTTGTCCTTATAAAATGAAGCCACCCAGTTCTTAGTATCTGGATTAAATCTAAGAACAAGATAAATTAGTTCAGTTGGCTGTAGTATCAAATAAAGGCTTCGTTCAGTAAGTATAAGATGGGTAATTAACAAAGAAACAGGCAAGATTTGATATTTAGCTGCCTTTGCAGAAGTTCTTGAATTTAGCAGCAGAAAGGTTAGAATAATCTTGCAAATAATGTTAAAATTAAGTTAAAAGTGTATGAAGAGAGAAAGAAAACACATCAGAATTTATTCTGACAAGCACTTTCATTTAAATTGCTTTAAAGCTAATTTGTTTATGTAACAAACTCCAAGATGAATAAAGGAGTCTGGTATATTGTATGCACAATAAAAGGGAATACCATACACATAAATTAAAAAAACCTTACTGCTTTCTGCAAAATATTTAGTCTTGAAATTTGCCTTTACTAATTGAGAAATCAAATTTACACGAGAGAAATTACAATAAATTAAGAAAGGGACAAGTAAGACCTTGAACTTATTAAGTACTAGAAGCTCTGAACATTGATCAAGACTCCAGAAGCAGTCATCTCCCAAGAGATACTAATGGGAATGGGAACAGAAATTAAAGAAGCCAACAGAATACCCTTATTTGAGAAAAAGCCTAGGGACACAGCAGGAAATTAAAGAGCAAATAGTTTAACTTCAATTTGCAGGAAGGTATTAGGAACTATGTTAAACCACCAGATCAGAAAATGCTTAGAGAAGCAGAACTTGATTAAACGAAAGTTGGAACAGGAAGGTTATGCCTTACTAAGTTGTTAGATCTATGAGACTATCATTGCCAAAGTAGACAAAGGAATTGCAGTGTGGACATCATACTTAACGGCTGCTCAGGAAACTTTTTAATATCAGAGGTTGTGTAAGGTGCAGAATCATTGAACAGGAGAGAGTCTGGCATATTAATTTAAAAGAAAATGACTAAAGGACTAAAGGACAGAGAACAAGCCACTATATACCTGGAACAATATCGTTTGGAGAAAGCAAAAAAAAAAGACAAAAAAGAAATGTGATCCCATAGAAATAACTTCTGGTCTAGTGCCTGGAAATTTAATACGCTGGGTTCAGGATGAGATAATACAAAGGCCTTGCACTGTGTATAAAATTTTATAAATAAAAGAAAGGTCAAAATTTAATAAACTATCTCAAAATATTTTATAAAACTTTTTTTGTATTATAGGCTTTTCCCTCCAACTTCTAACAGTACAGCAAAACTGTGATGGAAGTACAGTCCATCTTTCTTTGTGATACTCTTAAAAACCTTATCTACAGTATGATACAGAAGTGCCAACAGATGTGCTTTAGGTTTTGGTAAGGGTTATAAATGTCAGTGTAGATCAGGAAAAAATAAAATTCACTGTTCAAAAAGCAAGTTGTATTCTTCTGTCTGTTTCTATCCAGAATGTATTTAAGACTTTGAAGTGGGGAAAAAAGACCGTCTCATCTTAGAAGAAAGGTAAAACCAAAACAAAACAAGAATAAAACCCCCAAACCCACTCATGTTAAATGGAAGTGAAAAGACCACTTACATCTTGCTCTTCATCTGTTTGGAAGACTGATGTAATTTTTTACTTGCCAGAATTTTCTAGTGAAGATGACAATAATATCTCACTCATGTAGCCTGAAAATTGCTGAGATCTTTTTTTTATCCTTTTCACTTTGTCTTTACCCTGATGACAGTTACTTACCATTACAAAAGAGAAACTGAAAGAAAAAAATCCTTCTGGGTTTGTGGCTGCTGGAATGTCAAAAGATCTGGGAAACTGAATTATAACATGGCATTTCTAGTCCTAGAATAATATTTTATATTAAAAAAATTTAAGCAAAATTCCTGCATAGTTTACAATTTGAAATTTGTTTTTTTAATATAATATTTTCAGACAGGGAAATTAAGTTTATTGTGTCAGAGTGATATATTCTTTTAAAAGAAATAAAATAGATTCTTATCTGTCTTTAGTAAATACTGTATAACATTTTATATCATCTTATTCTAAGCTATAGAAATACAGAATGTCATAGGTGGTGTTTTCCTGTTGTTTTTTCTCTTCAGCTTCGGCTTCCTGAATAATGCTTAATATTTGTAGAGGTTTGACCTTGGCCAGCTGCCGGATGCCCACCCAGCCACTCTTCCACTTCCCCTCCTCAACAGGACAGAAGGAGAAAATAAGATGAAAAAGCCCATGGGTTGAGATAAAGAAAGGGATATTACTTACCAATTACTGTCACGGTCAAAACAGACTCAACTTGAGAAAGATTAATTTAATTTATTGCCCATTAAAATGGAGCTGGATGGTGGGAAACAAAGACCAAACTAAAACACCTTCCCCCCAGCCCATCCTTCTCCCAGGCTCAACTTCATTCCTGACTCTTCTACTTCCCCCATCAGCAGCTTAGAGACGATGGGAATGGGGGTAGTGGTCAGTCCATCTTTGCTATGCCTTCCTCTATATACTTTTCCCCTGCTCCAGCATGGGTCCTTCCCATAGGCTGTAGTCCCTAAGGATAAACCTGCTTCAGCGTGGGTCCTCCACGGCCCACAGTCCCTGGCAGAAAACCTGCTTCTGTGTGGGCTTCTCTCCACAGGCCACAGCTCCTGCAAGGACCATGCTCCTTCATGAGCTCTCCACAGGCTGCAGCTGCCTTCAGGGCACATCCACCTGCTCTCGTGTGGGGTCCTCCACGGGCTGCAGTGTGGATGTCTGCTCTGACTTGGTCTCCTCCATGGACTGCATGAGTCTCCTGTAGTCCTCAAAGAGAAAGCCCATTGAGACCCAGTACATTTTTTCCAACACTAGTGAAAGACCACTGGTTTTGTATTTACTTGGCAGTGCAGAGATCTCAGGACAAGTCCAGGCTTGCCTTGGCCTCAGCTTATTTTTGCTTGTTTCAGCTGTGACTGCAATTGCCTAGTGGCTAACTAACTACGGCCTTGTGTTAATTAAGCTTTAGCTTATAGGAATGACATAACAGTAGAAACAATTCTGTACAGACTGAATTGTCTACATCTCTAGCACAAAAAGTGGTACAGAAAACTGCAGACACAGGAGGTCCCAGGAAGGCAGCCTTGTGAATCGGGTGAAACTGGTTAGAGATAACAAAGACAGCAGAAAATTGAATGACTGTGAACTGATGAAAAGAAAGAACACATAAACGGACTGTGTTAAGAAAATGTATAAAGATAACCCCAGATGGATTCCAAGACTGAAGTGAAGAAAGGCTTACTGCTAATATGCTAGGAAGGTTATTTTGACAACTTAGTTTGGAGGCCTCGTTTCTCTTGATTGAGAGACTTGGTTTCTCTTTGAGACACTTTGGAACTTGATTTCTCTCTTGGTTAGGGAGGAAATTATGCTGTGCAATTCTTTCCCCTGGGCTAATGGAGAAGTGTAGAAAGTGGCAGCTTCTCCAGCCAATTATCCATTCCCTCTAGACAGTTTGTTCTTCCTGCATTGCTTCTGCTCTCTCTAGCCCAGCAGTATATAAACCGTAACACTTCTCCGTGTATCAAGTATTTCTCATGGTCAAGAGTTTATGATATTGACTCAGAAAGCTTCTGTATGAAGGAGTTCAACTAAGTGTGAAGATTCCACTGACTGAAGCTGTGATGCTCAGGAAAAGATGGACAATCCTGACGCTCACCTGGACACATGTGAACTCAAAAATCTGGTGACTCCTATAAAAACACCAGTATATCTATATCAAAGGACAGTTATTTGAAACATTTATCGGTTGTCATAAGCGAAAGACACACTTTTCCTGCATTCAGCAAAATACTACTAGTAAATTTCTATGAATATAGACCTATGTGTCACCAGTCACGTTTACTGTATGGGAGGTATTGACCTCTTTTTATTACAGATGTTTAAAGGAAATGGTGTGAAATCTTGAGTTATTTCGCCTCTGCATGGTACAGGTTTAGTATCTACTAAAGGCTAAACAAGTCATTCTGTCTGTTCTTCAATACAGTTTAAATAGTATCACTTTGTGGTTTATGTACTCCATGTGAAATACTGCCATGTTTCAAACGTGCCTCAAAATTTTTTTTCTTCTGTTTTCCACTTGTCTGGGTTAGGTGAGCACTATCGGAACAAAATATAATTAACATCCAATTATTCAGTGTTCCTGGGATAGTATGAAAACAAGTTTCTTTTTAGCGGAAAGCTAGTTCTGTTGGAGATTTTTGCAAGAGCAAAGCATTGAGGGTTTTTTGAAATAATACATTACCATTACCATTGCCAATACTGGATTGTAGGTTCCTATACCATTGCAAAATATACTCAAAAGACACCCCTCAGCTGACCTGGAAAATGACTTTTAAACTTGCATTCTTTTCTAAGTAGGACACACATGTCATAAAGGGAAATGGAAGTTATCTTCTTGCCAGCATAATTCCTCTGCCAGTAGGTTATCCATAGCCAAAGCAGAGGCCTGTGACACCTGTAAATTGTAAATGTCCTATCATTAATATTAGCTTGCCTTAATCCTGCATGTAGTGTACTGAAATAGTCCAATTAACAACAGCATATAAGCACTTTGTAACACTGTGATTGTATAGCCAGACATAATTTTACTGTGTGAATAGTGAGCAATGTGACCACCAAAATGTCAAAGAAAGAGAGGTGTAATTGCATACAAAAGGCATCAAAGTAAACAAAAATTTCCAGACAAAGAACACGATAAACACAAGGAACTGCAAATAGGCAGAACGTCCTCATGAATATGCAAAAGGAATGACTACCAAGAGAAAAGAATAACAAGATAAGCAATATTGGGAGCAGATGAGACACCACCTCCTGTCCCCCTTTTGGGGATGGAGAGCAATAGCATAAAAGCATCAGGCATAAACAAGGTAAATTGGAGAAGAAAGAAGACAAGCCCACTTTGGCTTTGATGTCTCTCATCAAACAGCTTTCAAGACTGATCACTCAGACCTCAATGACTAAGAATCACCAAGGACTGCAGCCATCAGTGCTAACTATAAGGTATGAGCTTTGTGGTATTGTATATTGACAGTTAAGTTGGAAAATTATTCGTAAAACTAACAACCATGAGTTTTCATGGCACCACAAGGGAAAAATGGCAATGTCACGTCTTCACTCTCTTTCCTTTCTGTAGTGGAAAAGATTTTGACCCTTTCCCCTCACCCAGTAGCCAAGAAAATGCAAGACAGTTATTAGAAAAAATTGTAAAGCTTCTTATTAAATAGAGGTAAATACATACAGGGAGAAAAGAAAGCATTCACTGGAAGTGTGTCCATACATTGAGTAAAAAGTAGAGGGGAGTGCAACTCAAGACATGTGAGTACCAGAGCCCTGGGATGAACATGCAGAGAGAGAAGTACCTGACGTCATTCTCAGTGTCCTGAAACCTTACCGTTTTTCATAGCTTGCCTCTTATTATCTATGGACAGCCCATCTCCTGGAACCAATAGTGCCATAACCACAAAATAAATGTTTTCTTTTCCTCTTATATTATGTGTGTGTGTGTCTCTGTGTGTGTGTGTGTTACTTACTAGATTTCTGGAACATCGAGAACAATGGTTAACTTTTTGTTTTTAACATGGTAATGAGAAATTTTGGTTAGCCTCAGTCTTAGAAAGTTGAGACTTTAAAATGGGCTTTTGCAAACAGAAGACTTTGCTGATATATCAAGTGGATATGACTACGACATACGCAAGGCCTAGTGTAGCAAGCATACCTGGGAATTCCTACTAAAACAATAAAAAGTGATGCAATGCCCAGTTTAACCATCCCCTTATGTTTCAGCAGAATCAAGCAGTTCATTGTGATCAAATCTTAGCTGCTATGCTCGTTTGCCAGTGAGAAGTTATATATGTAATTAATCCTACATTTAGAAAACAACAGCAGTTTCTCTCTAATTTTGTAGGTAGCTGATCTTTTTTAAAAACCTCTTCACCACACTTGAGAATTGAATTGCTGTATTTTTGTGGACTCAGTCACCTTTTAACATCTCACTACATCCTAAGTGGCTTGTCTATGGTCACATTTCAAATTTGGCAGGACTATAAATATGGCCAGGCTTTCCTAACCTCTTATCTTTTTCTTTGTCACATTCTTATTACCTCATTCTTGACTAGTTCCAGCAAAGTGCACCTACATATATCTCCAATATTAATCTGATCCCGTATGCCACATTGTTGAATTACAAACGTAAGACGGTGGCTGCAGCTTCTCTGAACACTTCATGAGTTACTTCCTATTTGATCTGCTCTGCCTTCTACAGAATTATTCATTGTTGTTCATTCTTTACTAGCTGGACTGAAAGTTATTTTTGGATCTGGATAAATCTTGTTCACTCGTTGTTTGGACTGTCATAGCTATAATTGTCTTGGGGGAAAAAAAAAAAAGAAAACCTGTGGCAGCTGACACCCCAAAAAGAATGTATTTAAGAGACAGATATTTACCCTAGGGGAGAGGAATGCATATCTGACTCAGAGGCAACTACTATATGGTAAGTCTTTGTGATTCATTAAATGCTCGGAACATGCAAGAGGAAAGAAGTCCCAAATGGTTCAAAGGCATATGGAAACCTGAGGGGTTCCTGGAGATACCTAGCTATGGCACTCTGTCTTGTTTGGTATAGATGTTTATGTGATAGTAAACATACTAGTTGTAACTTGGATTAAAGAATGCTTCATATTTTTTTAGCTCTGAACTTATACATAGTATGTCCTTCAACCTGTAAGAACATATGGATCGTGTGATTTCCTAAATATCAAAGCATTCTGCTGTTTGTATTATAAATACATTTCCTAATAAATTTACTGAAGCAAATATAGTAATCCAAATGAGTGAAAATTGCATACACTTCTTTGGGTTGAAAGATCCCTTTCAAAATTTGCATGCTGAGTACTTTCTGGTTCCTGACATTGTCTGAATTGCTAATTCTGTCTTCTGTGGCCTGACATTATTGGGAGTGTTTTGCACTCATACCCTCTTCAGTGCTTCATAGGGATTTTTTCCTAAGAACGTAAAAGTTATAAAATAAATGCAAAATATGAACTTATATTATATACTATCTACATAACAGTTTCTGATTTTCACTGCCTCCTCAGAGTCCTACATCATTCTTGTGTTGCACTTTTCAGTGGACTTTTTAGTTGCTTCTCCATCTTGATTTTTATAAAAACAGTATACAACCTGCAAGTCTCTCACACTCTTTGTGAAATTTGCTTATATGATCCCCTCTTCCTATTCTCTCACCACAGTTCTGGCATCATGAATGTTTGCAAGACACTAGGTTCTTCCACAGGCCATAAAATGGGAGGTCCCCTCACTAGTAATCAAGTACACAGTCCCAGGAGCAGCAGAGGCACTGTCAAGTCCTCTTCCTCAACAGAGCGCTGGAAGAGGATTCATTCTGAACTGGAGTGCTACAACCTTGTGATTCAAATTGGAGTGTATCCTAAGGGCAGCCCAATAAATTGTTCATATAAGAGACATGCAAAAAGGTTTACTCCATTAAAGGGGTTATTTCATAATCTAGTACATGTATAAATTTACATAAGATGCATATATGACCTTCTCCATTAGACTGAGAAGCTGATATTAACTGCAGTAAGCAAAAAGCATATGTGTAATGTATACTCCTTTGAAAGGGGAAGAATGTTATTTCAGCAATTTTAAAATATGTTCTATGTCTTAACTTATGACTTAAACCTATACTCTTGGATTGTGTTAGTTTACTGAATCAAATCAGTAATGGCTCATCTTACATTTAAGCCTCCAACAGTATTACAATTGATAGAGCACAGTAAAAAGATTGCGGATCTAGGTGATCATCAAGATATAATGATTTTTTTTTTTCCAGACACAGCTGCAGGAAAGCTGTCTCCTACATAAATTAATGAGAAAAAAAAAGTAAAAAAAAACCCAAAAAACTGTGAGGAAATGGAAGACTGGGTGGCAGAAGGCACAAAAGAGGCCTAGTCAGAAAAATAATAAGCAAGCTAACAAAAGGAGGGTTAAAAAAATCAAAATATCAGGAGATAAGATATGTTAGTTGATTCTCAGTCTGTCTTTCACTTTTTCTCCAGTAAATTAAAAAAGTATTACTTATGAAACTGACTTAAAAGGTGTTAAAAATTTTGAAAAATAAGGAAATATATAAAGAAACAAATAGGTTAGCTTGAGGAAAGAGCACCAAAGTCAGCATGTCTGTAGTGTTTCATTATTTACTATTCACCACCTTTATAATGGGAAGAGAAACCAGGAACGATAAAAGGTTAGTTTACACTTCATGAATTATGATTTACCAGCATATTTATCACTAATATTCAGAGATGGTGTGACATGCTATCCTGCTCAAAGGTTTAGTGACTCAAGAAAGTATCAACACGATTACAATGTACAGGGATAGATCTCCTGTTAATTCTGATGTATTATAACACATGAATTCACTAAAGTAAGTCAGATTGACTAATTAAAACTTTATTCTTTGTAAAACTTGAAAAATGAAATTGCTGCTCAGCCTTTCATGTTATTTTCTGACAGTCAGCAGACAACTTCAGAGACTAGCTTGAACTGTCAAAATAATTTATATATATTAAATGTCAATGCAACTCAGGAAGAAGATAAAAATTTGCTTTCAATATGACATTTATATGCCAGTGCTTGATTTAGATATGCAGAGGTAGCAAGACATGTTAGCTAAAAGTAGTTATGCAGCATATTTCTAAACATGATGTCCCATTTATGTTCAAAATGATGTGGACTGAATCAATTAGGAGAAACAAGTGAGTTCCAAGAAGTATTTTAAAAAAGCTGCAGAGTTGCTTGGTAACCTGATGTTATACTTCATTTCCCAACAGAACTATAAAGCTGTCAGACCAGTAATGGGGAGCTCCCCAAGATAAATGGCACCTC
This sequence comes from Himantopus leucocephalus, assembly GCA_003993805.1. NCBI lineage: Eukaryota > Metazoa > Chordata > Aves > Charadriiformes > Recurvirostridae > Himantopus > Himantopus leucocephalus. The sequence goes on along the minus strand of RSEF01000004.1, from coordinate 78,233,370 downwards.
ATGTGTTTTGCCAGAAACATGACTATATTAAATATGTTATACCTAGCTGTCGGGAGTTATGCATATGCATATACTAATACATGCAATAGGACAATTGTCAAAGAATATGACTTCTAGTTGCACTTTGTCATAAAAATCCCGTACTTTCCCTCCTTAAATGCATTATCTTGTCAAACAGGAGAAGGCACTGAATCCAGAATGCCTAAGGGGAAAGTTTTAATCCGGCTCTTTCTTAGTGCTATATTTACCTGACATCAGCTTTGTTCTTCACTGACAGTAATCTAGCATAATCTACTGTATGCGTCCTAGACTTGGAAATTTAGCTTTTTCTGTCTGAAGCTTCTTTGAGAACCCTAAAGAAGTCATCATGTAGGTACAGTCTGGTATCTTAGGAGTTTGCTTTCACAGTATGGCAAAGTAGATGTGTCTTAAATTTCAGTGAAAATTCAAACTGCCAGAGTCTGAAGTGAATGTTATTTAGTTATCCAAAATACTTTATAAAGAAGTACATAAAATATCTAATATAATAGGATCAGCTCATCTGTTGAGGTGAAATGGACTGTTGAAGTCAGTCCAGCTATGTTGATTATATTTACTCCAGAGTTCAGCCAATTTGACTTTTTTTCCCAAAAAATATAATAATGACATATTTATAAAGAAAAATAACTAAATGCAACAGAAGGTTCTTGTCCTTTTTAAAAAGTACTTTCTTGAATTCAATCCAAGTAACTTTCACACTGTCTTCTGTTCTTAAGCAACTTAAGGGCTCCTGAAAATCTCCTTTAAGACCACAGTTTGTTGTTCACTTCTCTAAATGGCAGAACTAGGACAAGATAGTTCACAGTGCTGAAAACGAAAGCAGCCCTGAAATACATATGGTGAAAGATTCAGTGATTTTTCTTTTTTTTTTTTTTTTTAAAGTGTGCATAGGTAGAAATGTCAGATTAAATGGCTGCAGTACGGTCAAGGTGCCAGGTATTTGTGGTTGTTTAAAACTTGTATTTGAATTATAACTGAATTAAGCAAAAGTAAGAGGATAGAACACCAGCAGTTAATGTGGGCGACAATAAAAAAGACCATATCTGATCTGCGTATTTCTTTACTGACTTCATCTATGATTTTTAGCATACCCCTTAAAAGAATAATCTTTATGTTGCTTAATTTTTAACGAGCAGAAATCAAACAATGATTATTTAATTACATCTATTAAACACAACATTCGTGAAAACATTTTCTTATTTTCCAATGCTGGGAAAAGGATGTTTGCAAGTGCATGATTTCTCAGCATGATACTGGTGCCTCAGGAAATTCTTTTTTTGCATTGCCTGGCCTTGCCTTGTTGTGCCTCTAGTACTAGTTAACTAGTAGCTTCTCCTTTTTCAGCAAAGATACTAGAAATTATTAAAGGACTCAATGAAATTTTAACATGAAATATTGAGATTGTTCAGATCTATTTTTTTTTCTGAATCAATTCCTTAATTTTGGATTGATCCTTAGCGCCATAGAGTAAAATTAGATTAAAATTTACAGAGTACTTGAGCAGATATGTCACANAACATGAAATATTGAGATTGTTCAGATCTATTTTTTTTTCTGAACCAATTCCTTAATTTTGGATTGATCCTTAGCTCCATAGAGTAAAATTAGATTAAAATTTACAGAGTACTTGAGTAGATATGTCACNAGCAGATATGTCACAAAATATTTTTCTTGTCAATTTACTTATATCTTGATATACTAGCAGCAAATTGTAAATTTCAAAATGTATTGTTTTGACTTTTAATGAATCAAGTGTTTGATAGCTGTATGTTTTAATTCAATTGGCAAATTCATTTGTATATCATAATAGAATTTTCTCACCTTTTTTTTAAATAATTTGACAAGTCTTTCCATGTCTTATTTGGATAAGTTTTCTGAGCTAAAATGTTTATGCATTATTCATGAGGTATAGTAGTTTTTCAACAAACCAAACAGCATTTTTAAAAGACTTTTGCAGATGATTTGCTAAATGAGATATTTTTATCTGATAACTTTATTCTTTAATATACACATTAAGAAAAGCATGAAGGAAATTTCAGAGTTTAAAATTAAAATGCATAATAACTACCTAAAACGTAGACTTTAGATTGTTCCATCTTTTTTGGTATGTGGATACATGGATTCAGAAGAAATCAACTCACAGAAGAAATTAAGTTTGTTTCTATAAATAGTACTATGGATCAGCTTACAAAATATTAAAAGTAACATACAAAATATGTAAAGATTGCATTGTAATCTTTGTTGCATGCGTGGAGTACCACTAGTCTTACGAATCTGAAGATGCCCATTGTAAAGGAAGTTCAGATGTGATGCAAGGTTAGTTCTTATCTCATGTACTAATAGATGATATAACCAGTTTGGTTGAAGTTTGAAGGTGCTCCGATCTTTTGAAGGTGCTCCGATCTTTATGTGAATTTTTTCAAGGGGAAAAAGGGCACTTGACACCGTAGATCACTTTTGAAAGGTGTCTCCAAGAGGCAATGCACCCTACTGACATTAGATGACAGGGCAAAATCACTTTGATAAAGTGAATCCTAATGTGAATATTGACTGAGAAAATCATATTTCCTTATTGAAAAGATCTTCGATTTGAATGTGGATGTTTGGGATATTTTTCTTCCACTTTGGATTGAAAGACCTCTTGTTCAACTTTTATGACAGAAAATACCACAAAGACGTTACACCAATGGGAGGACAAAGAAACTTAAGAGCTTTTATTCTGTCATTTTCTACACAGGTATGTTTCAATACAGTTGCTTGTGGTTGGAAATGTAGGACTTAGGCTTCTGTCTTTTAACTTAAGACACAAAAATTTTAATGTATTTCTTCCTCCACCTTTCCCCTGACCTTTCGTTTTTAGAGTAAAAGTAACAGAAGATACATGGAATAAAAGTAACCAGAGATCTTCACATTCAGAAAAATACTTCAAAGTGACCCTAGATTTCATATCATCAACATATGAGACCCCATTCAAAGCTGTCAGAGAGTTACTAAGGTCTTTGTAATGTCACAAATGGGATTCTATGTTGTTAATTTGGTGGGGGTTTTGCAGAAGTCTTTAGGTGATTTCCCTTAATATTTATGATGACTTATTTATCAGATTTTTTCACAAACTGAGAAGTATTTATATTTTACAACTAAGATATAGTCAAGACATCATAAAATATACCAGTNATACACCAGGTTTTTTTCCACATTTTGTCCCTCTACTGTAAATTTATTTTGTATGTAATTCCAGTATTGTTAACACATGCATGCATGTTAACACACACATGCACACGCATGTATATGCATATATGTATATGTATACTGTTAAACTGTATATAGAGAGAAATTTTTGTATGTGGTCAGAATCACTGTAACACTTCTACTGATTGATTGATGGGCACTTCTACAAATCCTACCTTCAGAATCTTAAATTAACTTTATCAATATTTAATAAGAAATTAAACACAGTAATTAAAATAATTAATCTTAGAATACAACTACAGGCACCACTGAATATTGGATTTTGGGTTTTGTTTGTTTGTTTTAATATTATCTAATCTTCTGATATAAAAATGTGGACAGACTTAAAAAGTAAAGAAATGGTTTGCACAAAGAAGTCCTAGTTTTGGATCTCCTCCTTCCTGAGGATTTGGCAGTCTGTAGGAATTCTGTTTCGATTCTTCCCCTCAGTTCACCAGATTTCAATTTCTCCATAAGATTTATAACTGAACCTAACTCAGCTGAGCTTGTAGTCAAGTTTGTTAGTTTTTACATTCATGACATGACAATAGCAGTTTAGAGATCCTGTAATCTGTGATTTCTATATACTTATGATCTTTCTCCCATAACAAATATGTCTTCCAATATTCAGGTATTTTCTGTTTTATATATATTTTAACTTCAATTGCTGTGAATACAGCATATTTAAATCCTTTTCAACATTAAGACAGGGAAAGGAAAAGAGTCATATTCTTCCAAAAGTACTTTTTTTCTTTCATTTGTCTAACAATTTTTATGCATATGGTCCACTGAAATTTTCCCAGAACAATAATGACAGAAAATATTAACAGAAAGAAATCAAACACAGCTAAAGCAGTTCCTCTCCCTTAAGCAGGAAATTCTCCAAAAATAAATGATAGCTGAGGATTCCCAGTTTGAAATCACTATGTATAGGTAGATATCTGTAACATAAACAGAATATTCGTAAGTTGCAGCATAGAAAGAAAAGGGGAGTACGTAACTACCAGATCTAGGAATGGAAAGAATAAATTATTATGAAATACCTTATTTACATTCTTAGCTGTGAAGCCCCTTCAGTGCCTTTAAGCAGAAATTCACATTCCCTTGCATCAGCTCTTGTATCAAAAGTTATAAGGCGTTTTTGTGTTTTTGCTGGATACTGAACAGATACAGTGAAAAAGAAATGGAAAGGCAATCTCACAGACATCAGCAAGATTTTTAATGTTGACTTCAAGGAACAAAGATAATAAGGGTCTGTTCATGCAAGTGTTTTTGGATTCAGTTGTTAACAATGCAGTAATATTACTGAAAATAATGACTATCGGTACAACAGTTCCTCAGCTGCATAAACTTTTTCCCTTATCTACAGCAAGATAATTACGAGCCTTAAGTCCTGATTATCTTTTATGATGGGATGGTTCGTACTGTGGATGAGGAAGAGCAGTGGATGTTATATATTTTAACTTTGGGAAGGCCTTCCACATAGTGTCCCATAGTGTTCAGCTGGTGAATTCTGTCCTGGGTAAGTGGACAAAAGAGGGGTGGAAGATTGGCTGGACTATGTTCTGCACCAAAAGCAGGGGAGAGTGAAGTGAAAGAGAGAGAAAGAGGTGGTGAGGGTTCCTTCAGGGTCTCAGTAAGAAAGACCCAACAACAAATGGCTTAACAAGATAACTGCTTTAATAAGATGGATAGATATCCAAAACATTCAGGGTTCCCAAGCCCTCAATGCGAGCCCCAGCAGAGCAGAAATGACTCCTGGCATACAATGTTTTCAGCAGGGATGCCGTACGGTCTGCCAGGCTCAAAGTGTTGTGATCAGCAGTACCAACTCCAACTGACAGCCGGTTACTGGTGATGGCCCCTGTGGAAGAGTAGTGGGACCAATACTGTTCAATACCTTTATTAATGACGTGACCAGTGGGATGGAGTGCTCTCTCAGCAAGTTGATATATAATATCAAATTGGAGGGAGCGCTCAATGGTTAGGGGGTTGGAACATGGGACATTTGAGAGGCTGAAAGAACTGGATTTGCTCAGCCTTAAGATGAGGGGGCTAAGCAGAGATCATTTTGCTGTCTGCAGCTACTTAATGGCAGGCCATAGAGAAGATAGATTCAGACTCTTCTTGGAAGTGCACAGTCATAGAATAAGAGGCAATAAGCACAAAAACTGGGACTTTTTATTAGAGAAAAGGAAAAATAATTTTATTGTGAGATTGGTCAAATATTGGAAAAGAGGCTCAGAAATGTTGTGGAGTCTCCATCCTTGGAGATATTCAGACCTTAACTGGGGAAGACACTGACCGTTCTGGTTTAATTGTCCCTGCTCTGAGTTTGGAAACAATGATCTTCCAACCCAAATTGCTCTGAGATTCTATGATCAGGTGTAACTGCTGAGATTTTAGCAGAATGCAATTAAAAAACTTAAGCACAAGAATTATCCTTAAACTATTTGCTTCATTTTCAGAGACTACCATGTATTTTTATTTAAGTACTGTTTGTAAACACAAAGAGTTAGCTTTTGATAGGAGAAAGCACAACATTCCTACTTATGCATATTTTTCAATGGGAACCAAGCTAAATTATGCACTTCAGCAAATGCTTTGCATAGCTAACTCAACGTAAGAATTCATTTTGTCTACTAAAGCTGATGGCAGATTTGTATTTGTGAAATATTTGAATTAAGTGAAGGAAATGGTGCTTAAAGTGTGGCAACTGTTTAATCAGTGAGTAATTTACTCTTAATGTGTGAAGTATTTTTTATGGGCTCTTTTATGATAATAGATGTTCAAGGCTCAATCAATGCAAGCAGTAGATTTATGGTATATTTAGTCATAACATAATCCAATGTAAGTACTCTTATTTATTACTATTCACAGTTTAATTCTCCTTTTTTTTTCTCTATACAATTTACAGCATGTAACTAAACTCATACAAAGTACTTATCAGAATTTTTCAAACAGCATTTATTCACATCTGTCTTAACATATTTTTACATTCAGATGTTGGATTTCAAAACACAAGACCATTATCTAATTTGCATAATTATACGAATAGAAGGTTGTCTTTCTTTTTCTCATTTTAAAGAAACAATTAGAGAAATCATTAACCACGAAATTAATCCATTCCTCTGAAACTTCTTCTTTCTTTTTGTCAAAATATTGGGGTCTATTTTTCAGTTTATATATTTCTGATTTTCCCTCATAAGATGTTCATTTCCCTTCTGTTTCTTCAAATACCATGCCAAAGAATTAACACTGGAAATTATGTTCCTCTGGCTACTAACAGAGGCAAATAAACTGTAGATGCTTGGATACATCATAAATATTATTCCAATTTTGCATACTCCAGAAGCCCTCCATAATTATAATGTGTAGTCCACAAGAGTGTGTTTTATAGGTGCAGAAGATAAGCTAAGAGAGAAGCAATTGTCACCTAAAGGGATATGTAGCTTATAGTTGATTATCCTTAATTGTTAGTATGCTACTTTTAACTGGGATTCTTCCCAGTTAGTAAAAAAAAACTGATGCAATTTTCATACATAATTTAGTTGAATTTTCTGAATTAGCAAGGAAAAGATATTGCTACAAGAAGTAAGTGCAATTCCTAGAGTAAGACATTTTTTACAATGTCCAAGATATCTGTACCATAATATCGAAAGGCTAAAGACTTCTGCTTCACTATCATAGACAATAAATTAGCCAAATATGGTCTGGATATAAAAGTATTACCTGCGATTCTAAACTGCCAATTACTCTCAGCATCTGAAGGGTCTGTAAAAGAACTGACATCTTGACATTCCTCTCAGGGCCTGAAGAGTCCAACTGACATGCAGGACACATTATGACTATGCTATAAAGATTAAGAAAGTATCTGTGGTGGAAGATCATATGTAACGTGGCTATATGTATGTGCAGAATTAAAAGGATTAATGTTATGAAGGAATTCTGCATTTAGGTAATTAACAAAAAACTAAAGGTACAGAACATCCTAACAACTTTGATCTGAAAGTTAGGAAAAAAATTCCAAATCTCATTTGTGATGTCTTCTGTATGGTATTTAAATGACAATTTAGCAGGAAATTGTAAGGTGTTTTCTATTTGAGACTGCATAGGAACTGTTTTCTTTCGGATGTCCACGAATGGCAAAAAATACGAATGGTGATAGAGAAGAAACTGTGTTCCCTTCCCCCCAAAATTGCAAATAATCTTTCTAAGTGTTTTCATTCTTCAGTAAGTTTTGTTGGGTTTTGGCTTTTAAAGTGGAGAAACTGAAATATAGTCAACAGCCTAGCAGAGGCCAAGGTCCAATATTTTGCTTTATTTAAGCTAAATAGACATATGTTTCATAACAAATTACCTGTAATTTACTGGAACATCTTCATGTTTCTTTTGCCCTACTTCATGTTACTGTGGTTAATTTCAACCAGGCTTCCCCCAGCTAGAACTGCGGCAACATTTCTTTGTCCTTTCTGACCATTTTAGCTTCTACCTATAGGTCTCTATAAGTTGAATTTCTCTCTGCTTTCTTAAGTTAAAAAAAGACTCCTGTTTAACGTCCTCAAAATTCATAATTTGGGATGGCATTAGATTAAGCTTAACTTGGGCTGTACCCAACTTCTAGACCATGTGGCAATCAATCATGTCAGTTTAGTTGTGGATGTGCCAGTTTGCTCATATTTTAAACTACACAAATAAGATTAGTTTGCTACTGACTGTTCCATAATACAGTGTGAAAATGCCACTCTGGCTATGTAACTAAATTCAGATTCTTGAAGGTCAGTATGACCAGAACATTGCTTTTGATTTAAAATACTTTATTCTTTCTTTCTTTAACTTTCTACTCAAGTCTGCTGTTACTTAAATATATGTAGGTTTCAGTTGGTTTGAGTAAACGTGGGAGACTCCTAGTTTTCTTTAATTTTTATTCTGGAAATGTCTTGAAGAGAATTATGAAACCATGAATAGGACCTTGAATAAGAGCATTAGTTTTGTGTGCAGTAAGACAGTTGAGAAGTGAGTTCCTGCCAGCCAGAAAGATATATGTGAGTGCCGGTCTGAAACTGGAATATTTTGTTATTCAGATTAGAGGCAAAAATTCCAGAACCAAAGAAAGCTAAGTTTATTTCAGTTTTTGAATAGTTAAAGATACCATGAGAAACTGTGTCCTCCTAGCTTAGTGTCAGCAGATATCCTCTAACCAGTACTTCCTAATTCCTCTGGAGTTACAATTAATTGTTTGCTATACAGACTTAAACTGGTTATTACTATCCAGTAACTCATTTTCGATGTGTGGGTGGGGTGTCTAAATGAGTGAGCTGGTGATTCTAATGAAAGAGATACCATAATCTTTCAGAACAGTTACATGAATTCAAGTGTTAGCCTGTATGCGTTAAACAGACATCAGAATGCATAAAGTACACATTTTATTGGTATCACCTAAATATTCTTTACATCCAAAAGATCATTTTGGTTAGTGAACATATTTAGAACTACTGGAAAAAAATTGATATAAATGAATGAGGACAACATCTTTATATTTGAATTCCTGGATAAAGCACTTACATCATCAATGAACAGTTATAATGGTCATGTGAGCTGCTTTCAAAATAATTTAAATAAAACCTGTGTCTAAAAATATCTCTATTGCTTACAAGTCATCCAAGATTCTGGGTTCAAACAAACCTCATCTACTTACCAAATGTATCAAACCTAACACAAGTAACTATAGTGGATTATGAAAAAGAGGGTGGGACTGTCAGCTTTAATACGCTTAAGTGCTCAGTTTTTACCATTCCCCTTTCCTTATGTTGTGTGCCAGATTATTTATACTGTGTTCAAAATACTGCTTTTAGGTTACAAAGGTATTTGATTAGATACAAATAAATGCTTAAAAATGTTAAAATATTAATTTAGGCTTTTGAGAGATAATGAACTGGAAGAAAAAATGAAATCCGAAATATATTTCAGATTATGTTGCAAAGCATTACCCTCACTGAAGAAGTTGCATTATATTTTGTTGCAAATATTATGTGTGATGGCAGGTAAATTGGTTGTTGTTTTCCACAAAGTGATGAGAAAGAAAAATAAACTTAATCCCTTTAACACTTTTGTTTTTCAAGTCTAACAAAAATATATGATCTTTGCCAACCTAATGTCCCTACTCTGTCTACCCTTGATTTCTGGAAATACTGTGTTCAGATAGATTGCAATAGGTGAAAAATTCTCCATGGATTTCAATTGATTTAGTCAGACATGCATGTTTTAAGTGAGGAGAAATTAAAAGCATGGGACACACAAAACTCTTGCTGGTGCAGTTAAAATAAAACTGTATTTGCCAACATTATTTGAATCTACAGGGGGATTTAAAAGAAACTTTTTGAATCTAGATTTTCTGCCTAGCAAATAGCCCAGCAAATACAGCTACAGTGCCTTTTAGAAGCTTTAAATTATGGGGTTTAAAGCATGACAATGTGACTTCTATGAGAATTTAACACCATAAAACTAGACAGAATTTGTGTATACTGGATTTACTTTTAACCTTTAGTTTGAGAATAGGGGTTAGTTGGTCCAGGTTTTTCTTCCTTTTCTTCCCTCTTTTCTTAATATCCATTCCAGCTGCTTTTCTCCCTCCCTTCTACTCCTTCTTTGTGGCTTGTGTTGTTTATTTGTTTTAAAATGATAATGTATTTGACTTCTTTGCTTAATATTAAAGGATATTTAAATGTTATTTTTGTAACTATTAATATAATGTTGGGCTTAAAATGGTTATATTACCATACAATTTATTTTTATTTTTGGACATGGCAAAAACTAAAAAAATTATTTTTGTCAGAAAGGCCTTCATTAAAATAGACAGGGAACCAATCTCCACTCATGAAAAAATAAATATTGTTGCCTTTCCTTTTAAAATGCAGAAACAAAAGCAAATATATATACACATTACATCTTATATGTATGTATATATGTTTGCGTGTGCATCTAGATGTTATTACACGTGTAACCAACAATTAAAAAAATCAAAATCAACTGACCTTGATTTAGCTTTTATTGCTGATGGTGCTTTCCTACAGGAGTTGTTATTTTTCTGCAAATTTTAATTAGCTTTCTGTATTATATTATCATATTATCACATAATGGAGCAAAGAAAAACAATTTCCTAAAGGAATTTTATATAGGAAATTTTTAATAGGAAATAAAAAAAAATCAAGTGTAATAAGAGATAATTATTGGAATTTGAAACTATTAATCCAGTGATTATATTGTATATCTAACAGAGGTGTTTCTAATTTTCCCATATTTAATCTGTGCTTTATGTTTAGGCAAGAAATGGTGGTTACTGTGTTGGGTGACAATCATAATACTGTAATCTTCATTATGAAGTTAGGGGTTTACAACAACTGCCTCTTGTCGGTACTCAGAATCTCTTCTTTCCCAAGGAAAACAGTATCTATGACTGACTTTCAAATATCTATGAGATAAGAAGTTATTTGGAAGACATTTCACACCTTTGTTGCTTATGTTAAAATTTACCATTAACATACTATTAATTACTCTCATTTTGCTGTAGAAGTACAATAAGCAAAGGGTAAAGGAGAAGTCCATCAATAATAAGACATTTTAATTCTTTTAAGTATAAATTATTACAAAACATGTTGTAAAATCCTATGCATAATATATGAAATAAGTAAGTTCTTCACTTTTGACATCAAGAAACCCCACCTGTAAAATTCTTTTCGGAGCAGAATGCAAAATTTATTTTTACTTAGGGTTGCAGCTGAAGTTGTATCAACAGAGAGGCAAATGGGAACTTTTTTTGGTTTAGGTTTATGTATTTGGACTTTATATATAATTTGTATTGAAGTTCTGATTTTTTTTTTTTTTTTTAAATCTGGAGCATGTTGACCAGGGTGTGTAGTTGGCACTCTAAAAATATTAAATAATACAAACCATAAGTGATCACTGCTAATTACAGGGAGATTATTTAGGAGAAAAATTAAAATAGAAAAGATTAATCATATACGCTCTTAGGGGGTTGTGTTAGCTAGGTCGTATAGAGGGAAATATAATGAGTATTCACTGTCAACACTGTAAGTCATTATGGAAATTATTATAAATGAAGATATTTATTTAGTCCATGCCAGACCGAGGGAAGAGATTTCCAGAAGGTAGGCCAGATGGTTAAGTGGGTTTTACTGCAGATCTATGCTGACCCATCCCCAGTGCTCCAAAAAGTCGCCATCAAGTCTGTGAGACACTGTGAAATCAATAGTAATGTCAGCTGAAGTTTGGTGTACTGAAGGATCATCAGAGTTTGAGAACACAAATTCTTTGCACCTAATTCTCAGGATTCTTTTCACACTGTGAGGAATTTTCTCAGCTCTCTGGGGAATTTAGTGAACTGAGGACAATTAGAAACTGACCATTTTGTAAAGGTTTTTTAAAATAGCACACTTCTGCATCTTTTAGTATAAAGTACTCTGTTTCTAGCAGATTTTCCCAGCACCCAGGGTCACTTGTTTTGATTCTCTTTTTTGAAGGGGCAACTTTTATTTTGATAGCCTTCAGCTATGTTATTAGCCAAATGTCTTGTCTTTTTTAAAACATTTATAAACTTTCAAGAATTTCAGTTAAAAGCTAAGCAGTATCAGATTTCCCAGACATAAAGGAACACTGTAACATGCCAGTAGTGTAGTAGTGTAAAGTCAAGCTAACATAATACCCACCATAACTCCTATCGCTTTCTTGAAAGATTTTCTTTATGAGTGTTACTTTCCCCAGTACAGAACTGTCCTCGGATAAAAAGTTATTGCCGGAGTGTCTTTCTGATACTGCCCTTAAATATTGCCTTAAAGAGTATGATATCTGTAACCCCACTGTGAACACACTATAATTGAGCACTTTTTTAGTATCTCTTTTATTGATGTTATTTTATCATAATTCTCTTTACTTTTTTTTATCTTGTTTACAAGGCATTGACCTCTGTTCTCAAAGGCATTAAATAGAAAAAAACTGAGGCAAGAGGAAAGTGAACTAGTCACTTGACTTATGCAGCCAGTTCCCAATAGAAAGGTTTATTTAGAAGGAGACTTACTAGGATTACTCAATTTCCTGCTTCATCGAGGATCATACCATCTTAGTCTGTTCCCTTGGCTCTGTGTATAAGGAGCTTAATGAAGAAGGAAATCAATTCTCAGTGGCAACCACGTGTAGCTACTAACTTATTCACTCATGCTGTCAGTCCTCCCTGGCCCCCATCTGACTGTGAGAGCATTTGTCACTCATCTAAATCCCATTTTCTGAGCTCTCTAGGATTATCATAGAATCATAGAATTGCTGAGGTTGGAAGGGACCTT
>RSEF01000004.1:78201066-78211893 GCA_003993805.1 Himantopus leucocephalus | reverse complement strand
CCCCCTTATTCCTCTGTAATTGAGGTGTTATTGTTTATTCCTGAGGCCAGCAAGTAAAAATCTTGGAAAATGACCAGAAGATATTGTGAAGTACAGGATAATCCACTGAAAGCTGCTCATCCTCTGTGAATGCAGAAGTAAAGTTCAGTTATGTCTTCCTTATTTTTGGATGGAAAAGACCAATAGGGACAGGACATACAAAAAAACAAATTCAAAAGGAAGTGTAAGACTGAACTATTTGGAAACATCATTAAAATCAAGGCAATACTGTAAGTTCAATAGTCTCTGTAGCATTAGGCTTGTACGAAACAAAGCACAATACATAGCAATAACACAAACCACCTTCCAAAATCATTCTCCGAACTCCATAGAGTAGGCTGAAAAGTTTCTTTCAAAACTTTTTTTAAAAATTGAAAATTACTTCTAAAAATAAATATGTTTTCTCTTTTTAAAATTAATTTAATTCCTAAGAAAAACTGGAAAAATACATAGAAAAATGAATTTTTATATTTAGCTTTTTTTGCAAATTCTCTTTTCAGGACATCAGATATAGTTTTTCCACTGTATGAAAACAAATTTGAGAAAAGACTCTTAATCTAAATTATAGGTAACTTTGAACTTTCCTGAATGCTATCTTGCATATGGTTTCGTTTTATTCTTCTTGAAGACTACTGAGGAAACTCCAGACACCATTTTGGCCCTTAGCGTCATATTTTTGAAAAAGAATTTTGATAATAATTATCTTAGTTGTGAAGTGGTGAGTTTCAGACTTTGGTCATGGTGTTCAAAGATACTGCACATCTTCAGTAAAAGTTCCTAGAAAATTTTAGAGTAAAATATTTTAACTGAAAAATTGCAGTTTGAATATGTGAAAAAATGCAGGGATTATCTTTTCTTTGAAAATTATTTTCATACTAAAACAGAAAGCCCAGAAAACTAAAAAAAAAAAATCACTTGAAACAAGTTGTGATTTGTTTGTTTGCTCTATTTTCCTCCCTTTCTGTATTCTTCTTCACCTCTTTCTAACTGTTAATCTATCCCTATCTATCTGAATCATTTTTAGACTAAAAAATAAGTCAAATGTTATTTACGTAATAAGTCTTAGAATTTCCTATTGGAAACATCAGGAAAAAACCCTTTACTTTTCTGAGAAAAATGTAACTGTGAAGCAGTAAATTCAATCCATTTCTTCCAGCTGTAACTGTGGTTAATGTTTCTGAGGAAAAGTTTTTAATTTATCAATTTGAAAGATGTCTGACAATCAAGAAGCTAAGATCATCAAGTATTCATGACCAAAAATTGCATGATCTTAACTGAAGATCATAGTTACACATAGTAGTCATTTATTTAGATGTAAATAAATGACTACATTTAGATTGTTAGATTACTTACATCTAACAACTCTTTATGTAACACAGACCTGTATTCTTCCAACTTTGGCTTTCATAATTCAAGAAACCCCCCTGAATATAATTTTTTTTAATTTCACAGTTCTTCGTCCTGCTTTATTACTTTTGTTTCAGCTATAGAAATGTGTTCCTTGCTTTGCTTTGCTTTGCTCTCTCTGTCTTTCAAAGACAGGCTGCATATGCTTCACTGACGTTTCTGTTGCAGCAAAGTCATTGGCAACCTTGTGTAATAAGCTTTTAGGAAGTTTGGTATTCTAATATGATTTTTCTTTATCTAGCTGTTACCAGAATCTATGTCTTCCCCCTCCTTAAGACTGATTATCCAGTGGTTAAGAGGAGATGTTAAATGCTCCGAGTGTGTGATTACTGAAAAGCACACTTTGTAATCCTTAAGTATGTGTTTGTTTATGTGTGTATTTTTGTATGTGTATTATTTATTTGAAGTACGTGCCTATTTACTTTTTTTAAAGTTAAAACAATCTAGTTTAATCACAAGGTAATATTCAAGATTTTAAGTTGAGTGATTGATGACAAATCTAGTTTTCTAGTTTTCAGAAGTTCCTTCATTTGTAGAAAAGTGATTACTTTAAGAAAATACAAACAGCTAAAACATAAAAACTGTATTTCAGTTTACCTTTTTTAAACAGTAAAGTACTACAATAAAGGCAATGACTGCTTCAAAATTAATGAAAATTTAAATCAATGTAATAAAATCACTAAGTTAGTCTCATTTAAGTATTAGATAAGGATATGAGTAATAATAACCAGACACCTAGGAAACTCATAGGAAGTGTTTCACAAAATTGCAATCACTTTTGCTTTAAAATCCAACTAAATATTTTTGCTGTTGTTGATTTTCTCTAAGTCAATCAAATATAGTTACACTTCTCACCAAAAAGAGCAAATTATTATTGAATGCTCATGTCTTATCTACAATACCAATTATAAAGATTCACCGGGAGATTTAAAATTCTATTTGCATTTATAGTATAGACTTTCACAGAATTCTATGTTGAGTGCAAACTTGGCACAGGTTAGTTACACTGTAAATCTAATGAAGACATTATACATGAGACTCCAGACCTTGACTCAAAATTTTGAAAGATAAACCTCAGGGCACATGTGAAAAAAAAAAAAAAAATTATATTTTACTATTGCATGGAAATACTTATGGGGAAAAAAATTGTACATTGGGAAATGTTTGTGAAGCCCATATCTAAATAGATAGATAGATTCAGAAATTCACATATTCACATTGGGTTTTACTGTTGGTGTATAAATGAGAATTTCCTGTCCATAACTGCCAATTTATTAAGTAATATATATTTATTAAACAGTTTCAACAGTTTCACACACAATTTAATCCACTGTTAAGCATTTGGTCTCAAAGATTTTGGTTATATCCTGTATGTATATATATTAATGTACAGCTTAAATTTTAATTTGTGTGAGTACAGGACAAACTTTTATGAAAACACGTGGATTTTCTTTTTTTTTAACAAGCCAATTTTTTTTTTTTTCTGGGGGACTCAGAGAAGCAGACTATCAGATTATAGCTTCTTTGTAAGTTCTTGGTATCATAGCTAGTAATTGGCAGACAACTTTGAACTTTCCTCTGGAATTAAGTAATGGATATCAGCAGCAGAAGACTAACTAGCATTTTTCTTTTGGCAATGTCCTTACTCCAAACAGCTTGACAACACACCTTAATGCATGAATGTAGTAAAAGAATGATCATTTCCTGGTTATTAGCCACTTGCATTCTGTTATGTGTCATGAATAAAATATGACTGTCAAATAAATATTCTTAATGTTCCCTAATATTCACTCACTAAGACTAGCAGCAAGTGATAAAAATGTTCAGTAGCTAAAGGATTAAAAGTCCAGTTTAAAGTGAATGGGGAAGTTTTCCATTCATAAATGCATTTTGATGAAAATGGCTTGAGTTTGCTTTAGAATTCAGGTTCAAATCAACCAAATATCTCCTAACAAAATACTTCTGCAATCAGTGGCAGGGTAAAGACATTGTGATCCCAAAAGCTGAGATACTTTTAGCCAATATTCTTTGAAGAATATGCATCTAAGTGGCAGCACAAATTTGGAGAGCCTGTGAACTTTACAGCAATGCTCTCCATCCAATTCCTCATCCAGATTATCAAAACAAATTACTCACAGATTTACTTAAAAGGTCTCAGGGACATAATTTCCAGCTTTTCTACTGCTCTGCAGAGTTCTCTAATAAAGAGATAATAATAATATGTAATCACAGTTCTTAAGGCATCTATAATTTGTGCTTCAGTTAATAACCAGCTCTTTTTTAAGGTCCATTAGATGCTTTTCCCCTCTACTAGGACCCAAAGAAAATTAATTTTCGATCACAAAAAAATGCACAGTTAAATTTGTGCCACCCTACAAACTATTGAGGAAAAGTAATCAGCCACCAGCTAGCTTTATTGCATCATTCCTCTTCTCACAGAGTCCTTAATATTCACGATATACTCATTGTCCTTAAATCTACTTTTGGACTCAATGAAAGGTCTTTTCCAACCTAAATGATTCTATGATTCTGTGATTCTGTTCGGCTGTTCCTCTTGTAATCTAGAGCTATCGTGCTTAGCTAGAGCTGTTGCAAGCAGCCAGTTGGTGGAAATAGAAAATGTTCTTCATGTTTTGGCGGACTGGTTTTCAAGCCTGTTGATTCATTTGTCTGATCTAATATTAGTTTAGATATTCAAGGCTTCTCAGACAAGCAGGAGGGCTACAAATAATTTTAGTGAGAATTGAGTTTTGTTTTAACAAGTCAGATTAATCTCTGGGAGTAGCTCAATTGAAATTAATCAAGCCATCAGTGAGAAGGTCTCTCTCCAGTATATAGCTGGTCATCCATATTTGGGAGTCTTGATTTACAGAATAGGGTCTGCTTTACAGAGGAATATGAAAATCCTTTGCCAAAACAAACTACCCTGTGATCAATATTGTTGTCATATATATCATACAAGAAGGGCATTTTTGGTTAAGTATTCATGGCACAAAGCCAGAAAGATATCCTCCCTATCTCATGATAAGCAAGCTCGCGCACAAGTCAGAAAGCACAGTGTGCTAGACAAATGGAATATTATACAAACATGGAAATATTGCTACTTACAATCAGCATGGCACAGCATTGAGCTGTGAGTGTGAACATGCTGTTGATAAACTAACATGAATTTTACTTTCTATTCTTAACTTATTTATTCTTAACTCACTCTGAGTTGAATAGTTTCATCCAATTAATTGTCAGAGACAAAACTTCATATTACCATAACAACATGTAATTCCACTAAAGGTGATGCAGCAGATCGTGATTTCTGCCCTGATTATAAAAGCAAAGCCTCTTCCTTCTTGATTTCCTTTAAATTCTCTCATAGATATAGATGTTAGGTACTTAAAATTGTACAATCTAATCTTAGAATGAACTGGTAAAACCAGTTTTGTCTTTTCTATGTGAGGATGCAGGATGTCTGAATTCGCTACCCTAATACACTGCGCAGAGTTCAATGTACCTTTTTCAGATCAGTTCACAAACAAAAAATTGTGCAGGGGCACTAAAAGTATTCTGGACTTTTAATAGCATCCTTTTGAGGAAGTGAATTTTAAAAGAAAAATTCAATCATGAAAGCTGACATAATTCTATAGAAACAACTAATATTCATATAATAATGCCTTCAGCATTTCCTTTCTTTTTCTTTTGGTAAGGTGCACATGGATTCACAGTAGCTACATTTGAGGCTCTATAATGACTAATGCTGTCCTTAAAAGAAATCTATAACCATACATTTTATAGTTCAATAACTCTCTTGATTGCAGGGTAAGTGGCACAGGGATAGAACTAGCAACATAACATGCTCTCTAACTGCTAACTCAGTGCTATTGACATTAGCTTTTATTAATAGCAAATATTTCTTCAGAGGCTTTACTTATGGCCTTATTTAATGGCTACAAAACCCAAGACATCTTTGTTACTCCAGAGTGTTCCCATCACCCAGTCACCTGTGCATATACCCTAAGGTACTTTACCTTTGTGAACTGATACTGCCTGACTGCACTTTGATGTATGCGTGACACACTAAGCTTTATCACGTTGCAACTGCCCCTTTTAATTTGAACTTGAGTAATTTATTTTTTTCACAGAATAAAATCAAAATAGGATCACCAGTTCTTCAGAATATGCTTAATCTTCAAGCAAACAGAAAGTTCCTAAATCACCCAAAACACCACATATGTGATTAGGCCATACTGTGCTTCTTTTGCAAGCATGTACTCTGCTGTTAGGATGAAACAAAGCCAGAACCCAGACCTCAACAGCGAAGCTAAATCTGTAATTGGTTGCTGGGCAAGTTTCACCAAAACCCGATTTTCTTAAAAGCTGCTAAGCAATATTTATATTTCAGGGCAATCTCCAATAAATACCACTTGACATTTCAACACTTTTTAGGGCAAAAATAGGCTAACTGGCTTCACTTGCATACCTTTAAAAAGGAGGATAACAATACCTTCTAGAGGTAATGAGAATTTTTATAAGTATATCTGTTAGTATGTGCGCAGTACTTAATTACTAAAAAGCATCACAAAAGTGTGTACACAACTATATTGTTTAAATCCCCCCGCTCCTTCATGGCTCACACACACATGATTCCATATAAACAAGGGAAACAGCCTTAGCTTATTTCACCCCTTCATTTGAACGTTCATAATAAATGAGTGTTGAGCAAAATAGCAGCAAAACTTTTGAATCATGTGGAAATCGTTTATCATTCACACCAAGTAGTCAAACCCCGGCTTTGTTATCATTTGCTACCTTGTTTCATAATCCGTACCTACCACCAGGCATGTAAATTTAATAAAAGAAATAGAGTAAGTAAAGCAAACATCCATGAATTACAGTATAGTTTCACATGGTGTTTAGGAGCTGTCCCAGTTATATTCATCAAAACACAGATCTTGACAGTTTCAGTGAAGTCACCTCGTGGGAGCTGTTCCTTATAAGTGCAGACCTATCACATTTTTTACACCATATGGCAAGTCAATATTAAATCCTAGAGGAAAGCAGCTCTTAAAGAGTTCCTTTCCCTATGTTCACCCCATCCAACTCATATTTCAGCAACTTCTTTGGTAGGTTCCTTCTCACTTCTTCAGTCTAGTAGTTTAAATCCTTTTAGCAAGTTATTTGAAAATGACTGCCTGGTCAGTAGAAACTTTTAAATGTCAAGCCTCCCACACTATCACCATCTATATCTACTTTAAAATATTCCTTTTCTTAGTAATGACTTGCTTCAAAAAAGCTAAGTTCTTTGCAGGTATAAAAAAAGATTTGTAAAGGCAAAAAAGGCAGACTCGTCTAACAGTTACTGCATATCAAAAAAAGATGCATCTGTGGTACTGTTTTACATATCAATACAGATCACTGCAGAGCAGAAAACACCTCGTTTTCTGTATGCTCACTGAATGAATCAAGCTGATTGCATCTTATACACCACTTAAGTTTTAATTATTTGATATCTTGCTGGGCTACTCTAACTGCTTCTAGAAATATATATATATATAGTAACCATCATGCTCACACTTTAATGATGGTTCTATAATAGAAAATTTATTCATAAGGTCAATTGTAGAATAAGTGATTTAAAAAGGAATGGAAAGAATTCCTTTCTACTCTAACACATAAGTTTTAACACATTTAATATCTCATTTCATTTTAAGTCCCTGTGTGAGTAACATCCACAAAACTAGCTGTTATTATTATTACTTCGATAATATTTTTCTGTGAGTGCATGAAAAAGAGAAAGATATCTTTCAAAACAAATAATTTAGGTATAGTTATACTTCAAATGATTTTATAATTTAAAGGAAAAACTATAAAACTAGTGGTAAAATATAGTGGAAGAAAAAACTAAAAAAAAAAGTTTTTAATCTTTCCATATTTCTAATTGAAATGCGTAATGGTTTTCATATTAATTTATTTGCTGGGGTTTTTTTGTGTTGCAGTCTTTGGGCTACCTAGGAGCTGTTGCACTTTTTTCTCAAGAGTAAGTGACATAGCTGGGGTGTAGACCCCTTACAGTCTATTTTTCCTGCATTTTTCTGCACTGTTTCTCTTTTTTTACCTCAAGAACAATTTGTTGAAAGACAAAAATAATTGTTTGGTGCAGAGATCACAGCCAAGCTGTTCACTTCCATATGTGAGTAGTACAAGACACCAGACTGATGCCCCTCCACCTTGCTTACCATCCTTCTCATCCCACGAGCCTAGAGTTGCTGGTTACAGAGACCGAAGTACCCTCAGCCTGAACGTCCTATAGACATTAACTTCAAAAGTGACACGGGAAATTAATTCCTTTGTGTTGTGGTGGGAAAGTGTAGCCAGATGTTCTCTGGAATTTGTCTAAGCATTAACCATGCTGCAAAACCTGAACAGAATCGCTGATGGTTTTATTCAGCCTACTTTCCTAAGGCAAAAAAGGAAGAAGGTTCAAATACTACTAGAGACACCCATGCACTTGCATGCACAGCATGACTGCAAATTTACTAAAGGGATAAAGATTTTAAATGAGAATTTTGTTGCCTTACTCCTGAGTAGTCACAGGAAATAGGGAGTTAGTACATATCTAGGACTGAGATTAAGGATCCGGGAGCAGGATCCTTTCTAAGAAAATTCCTCAACTATTTGTTAGCTATCTGTCTAAGACATATTTTAGGTGGAGTTGTCACTATTAGACTTCCTTCCTAAGCCCTTCTCTGGCTAAAGATAAAGTTGCACTAAATTCAACCAAAATTTCTTAAATATTTTTAAATTTATTACAAGACCCTTTAATCACATTTGAACTCTTTATCACTAAAAGATATAATATTTCTGTACATATGTGTATGTTTTTGTTAAAATACAAAAATATTTTGTATAAAAATAAAAATTAATACTTTGTGTCTCCATATTTTATCTTGTTTCAGTGTTCATCACAAACACGCTCTTTATTGATGGCAACACTGCAATCTCCGTATGTCTAATACCTTCATTTCTTTTTCGCTTCTTCCAAATCAAATGAAGGACAACATTCACCAGTTTGTAACTCCAAGCATCCAGTGCTGCATAAAGCTCTAGTCTTCATTTGTACCCTGTGTCCGTTTTATTCTGGGGAGGGCGGGGGTTGTTGTTTGTTTGGTTGGTGGTGCCTGGGGTCTTTTTTTCCCAATGATTTTATTTACTTTCTTAGAATATTATGTGCAATACCACATTTCAGTGATTTGAAGGGGTACGTGAAGATTCTTTTCCACATGACTTTCAGGAACTACTTTAGGTTTTTTATAGTGTTTTTTTGTTTACAGCACTCATTCCCTGAAAAAAAACACTAAAAATTGAAATAAAGGCAACACTCAAAATTGGAATAAAAAAGAGAACGTAAATCAAAACTATTGGGCACACCATTGGATTGATGAACTTTTCTAAACACAGTTCTGTCCAGTTCATGGTAAAGGTTTCTGTATGAAATTCACCATCTTAAATTGTTTCTAATTTGTTAAAAACAAGTATGCCTAAGTCTGTGTATGCGTTAGTTTCTGGCCAGCTATTTCATAGCACAGAATAATTTTTCACTGAACTATACATTTTTCATGCTATGTTAATATGTATTACTTAAAACAAGTGATCTGTAAATCGAACAGAGGGTTTGAGGCAGGGTAGCCAAAAACCAATGACGCCTAAGAAAACTTGTGTTTCTTTTTTGTTAATTTGGTGGAGACATAGCTGTTATTATATTGATCACATCCATTGGGATATGAAGATGCTCGTCTTGCCATTTTATTTTTAAAAAGTTGATGTCCTGTACAGGTCCTTTGACTTTAAATTGTTTCATGGCAAAACCAGCTTTCAGAAGAATCTTTTCCTTTGCTCAAATGTTTCCTTTGCTGCGTTGCCCCACACAGTCAATTCTAGATGTACTGGATACCCCAAGTGGCCTTCACTCAGTGGCCAAAAGGGGTCTATCCAGGAAAATTATTGCTCCAGTTTCTATTGGACAATTCCCCAGACAGAGTAGAGGGACTGATCTTACTTCTGACCCTAATGAAGGGACTTCTGGTTTGTAGTTACAAGAAGCAGGTAGTGCCCCACGTTGGGCATCAACAGGCAGGTGTTTAGTCACTCCAGGAAAGCAGGACTCCATCATGCATAACAGTTAGTAGGGAAGACAAACGCCATAACTCCAAATGTCCCACCCTTCTTCCTTCTTTCCCCAGGTTTTATTGCTCAGCATGATGTCACATGCTGTGGAATATCCCTTTGGTCAGCTGGGGTCAGCTGTCCTGGCTTTTTCCCCTCCCAGATTCTTCCGCACCCTCAGGCTACTCACTGGTGGGTCAGTGTGAGAAGCAGAGAAGTCTTTGAACTCTATCCCAGCCAAAACCAGTACAGTAGCTAACCACTGGTTTTCCTTTTAATGCATGTCAGATTTTATCATATAATTTTTTGCTGCCTGGAGACCAGTAATTTACCGTGGTGTCTTTTCTTTCCCTGTTATCCAAAGCTTTCTTCCTCAATAATATATCATTCTTACATACATTCATAGAGAAAATCTCATTCAGCGCCATTGCAGAATATCCACCACAGTGGACCACGGATTTGAGAAGAGCCATACAAACTTACACTAATTTTTAATAGTAGAATATACAGAACACAATATTTACATTATATTACTAATACATTTATTCCATCGGCATCCAGTGAGAAATAGTTCATGCAATACATACTTCAGTGGAAAAGGCTCTTCTGAAAAATGCTAAGCATTGATATTTGACTATTTAATAGGAGATTCAGAATTTGCAATCAATATATAATGGCTCTTTGTCTATTACTAGTAAGCATAACTAATATTCTCTGCTGCAGTTTCAGTTCTGTGTTTTTCTGATGTAAAAATATTTTATTTTAAAATATTTTGTTGTATTTCTTCTCTAAGTACAGAAAAGTATTATTAAAACAGAGTGGTTAAGACTGTTGATTGCTTCACTGCCTTAAAACTAGCTTGTTGGCATTAATCAGAAAGTACTATATGATCCATTAGCTGTGAAAGGCTTTAAATAATTGATTTGCAGCATGGGGGATTAACATGGAATCTCATTAACCAGGAAAGTTTGCTATAGTTTTCATTTAAGTAGAACTTACACTTTGGAAATTGCTTGATAGGGGAAAAAAGCTATAGCTGCCACAACAGAAACTCATTAATGTAGTATTAGAAAACCTCAGTCATGCTATGCATCTATGATTTTTTTTTTTAATTGAACATAAGTCTGACATCATAACAAACCTATGATGCACCCTGGACATGTATTGTCTCATCAAAATATTTGGTTGAGGCTTCCAATTTTTTTTTCTTTTTTTTTTTTTTTTTTT
>RSEF01000004.1:78182353-78201036 GCA_003993805.1 Himantopus leucocephalus | reverse complement strand
TTTTTTTTTTTTTTTTTTTTGCTAAAGATTATGTAGGTTAGCTAAGTTTTACTGTAGATTAACTATAAAGATCAGAATTTTTTAAAAAACAGTGGTGAGGTTAAGCCACATGGATTAAACTACTTTGAGGTCCTGGATATTTTACTAACAAATGAGACAGCAGGGGCTGGGGGGAACATTTCTTTTTTTAGAAAGACTAATATTTTTACAACAATTAATTTATCAAAAAGTGTTTTAAATTTTATCAATATTCTCTATCAAAAGACTACACAAGGTACCAAAATATTGCAGGTCATTTTTTTCTAACTTTCCTTTTTGCTTCTGATATCTGATATTATTAGATCCCTTTAAAAAAATAATTATAAAATAATCTGTTTGTAGAATAAGTGTCTTCCTAACTCCAAGAGCTCAATGACTGATGTGTGCACTGAAGCATAAGCATTTATAGCCATCATAGACTTTTCACCCATCAAGCAAGAGAGTTTTTACATCCCTATACACCTAAGTTTTTTAGTTACCAGTTATTACTACCTTATTAAATTTAGTTGCTTCTGCTCTCCATGTCCATGGCAAACTTTGCCCTCAATATCCTTTCCCTAACCAAGCAACCTACAATAGCATTGAATTTGTTTGCAAATGTATTGGATGAAACTGTATAGTCTTTTTTACTCAGATTTTTCAAACTCCATACAACCTTATATGTGCAATGGTACTCCACCACCTTTACATTTTACTATGCCCTTTATACCTTAATTCAGGAGTAATTTATTGGGTTTTTTTAGCTCATCTGAATCAAGTGATACTCAAGAACAACCTATGTCTTCTATTAAAATTACTTTATTTTTAATTTTTTTTTTACTTAAATGATGGATATTCACAGTTTTTCTATGTGTGTGTGTGTGAGGTTTTTTTGCATTTGCCCAGGTGTATATTGATTTAATGGTGTATTTGAACTCTTCATTTAGATTTCTTTTCTCTGTTTCTATGACCTCATCCATTCCCTCTATTTCAGCTACTTTTTTTTTTCCATCTGTTTCTGGAATATTTGTTATTTTCTAGTATAGCTTGCCAGTGTCTTATACTGAAATAGATGCTTCCTTCAGCTCCCTGTTTAAAAAAGATCTCCTCAAACATTGCTCATTTTTGGTGCCAGCAAACTAGTAAAACTTTGGTTTGAGATACAGACTTCCTCTAGCTGTTGGGTAAAACAAAAACACTATAAATCCTGAATGCACTGTAAATTTTAAAATCATTTCCTCATACCACCCTCTAAATCACTCAGTAAAATTCTAAAGTTGTTTATGCCTACCTATTTCTGCATAAGAAAGCAGAAACATTTTTAAAAAATGTTACGATGATTTTTAATTTCTGTCTTTTCTCTGATAATCTAATTGTGTAATCCTAAATGTGGCACCAATGACATACTTGGTGTAATTCTTTAGTAAGTGTCTATTTTAATAAGCAGCCTATTAAACAGTGCAGACAAAAGTGTTAGCTATGAATATATTATTATTCAGGCCATCCATTCAAGTTTAGTTCCAGCATAATACTTACTGTGTTTTTTATCATTTTATGGGAGGATCACATGTCCTAAACTGGCAGTTTTGACCCACTGCCCTCCTAATGTGTAGTATGACTACTTTACAAGAGAGATGAGTGAGAACAATGGTCAGTAGGCTGGAAAATAAAATAAGAATAGCCAAAAAAAAACCCCAAACAGGAATAGTTATGAACATAAGAGGACCTCCCTTCACTGGGCAATCTCTAATAGAGGTGAGGTTCCTTAGAACAGAAGAGTCAAGAATCTGACAATGCAGCCACATAATACATGCTTCTAGTGCTATTAGTCTGACAGTTTCTGTAAGCAGTTATTTCATTCTATTTCTCAATAAGGACACTGCTGAAAATGCAGGTGTTAAATCTAAACAAAAAAATTTAATAATCCACAAACATGTAACATTATGTTGCTAGCTTACTCCTTTCCTTATAAACTTTAGCAAAATAATCCTCTTCAATAACTTATCCCAAGTGAACAAACATGACTTTAACAGTGTGGCACGATACAACAGATTGTGATGTAGCTATACATTTAAAGAGGATAAAATGTAGAAAATTATACATGTATGTCATACTTATGTCTCTGCTAGCCACTCCTGTAGCACAGAAAAATGCACTAATAAAACTAATAAAATAAACAAATAGTATTTTTTTCTGAAATGTTCTGAAGGTTTAAGAAATATTCCTCCCTATTAAACTAGAAAAAGTCAATAGAACTAAACCCCTCTAATTTAACTAAAGAATAACATTAAATAATATTGGAGTTTATCTTTTTAGTCTATTCTATCATACCCTAAATCTTATCCAAAGCTTACTGGAATCAGGTAGAAGATCTCCCATTATCTTCAGTGACAATTGGGTAAGGATCAGAATAGCATTCCATCTTATGCCCATATTTAAATTAAGAGCAAAAGTATCTAATTTATGTCAATTTTCATGGACTAGGCTATACACTTACTGCAATAAATCGATTCAGAACTTGTTTTATTAGTTATTCTTTGGGCTTAAGACCTTAACACAGCCTTAGACATTATAGCATTATTTGCAGAGCAATAGCATAATTATGATGTTATGATGTTCTATTGTGACATAATAGTATGATTTTAAGATTTTTATTTTGTGAGTATTATTCTCTTCTATCCCCCTCTTTCTAATACATTGCTTGTACAAAAAAGAAAGGGAATTTGGAAGGGACATACAGAACACGTTTGCCAGGAAAAAACTAAGACATGGAAAGGGAATCTATGAATGAAGAGGCATAGGAGAAAGGCACCCAAATAGTGGTGAAGACTAGGGGAAGGAGGTGTTGGAAGGCATTTGTAAATAAAATATACTTGTCTGACAGAAATGTGCTATTTTTCTTTTTTTTTTTTCCTCCATTTGTGTTTCCATGATGTCCTGTCACTGGGAAAGTCATTGATTCTGCTTTTGGTGAAGTGGCTTTAACTCTGAAAACTTAATAATTGTCCCCTTCAATTTCTTTTTCTTAATATCTTAGCTAGACACTGAACATGCAACCAATAAACAAAACACTGTTTATTTTGTCTTGGGGTAAGGAAGAGATGTTATTGATGTTGATTCTTCTATAAAAGTGTTACATTTTGTTTATGTTCTTGAAGCCACCACTGCCCAAAACAAGGTAGATGGCATGTGCCCTCGTAAGTTAAATTCTATTAATTGTTTAATGATAGCTAATGAAACCACAGCTCATATAAAAATATAGCTATGTCACTTGTGCAAGTTCCAAAGTAATTGATGTGAAAGGAGAATCACCATACTCATCTTATTATATGACATCATAAAAAGCAGTGAATTTAAAGTAGCTATTGACTGAGTTTCAGGCAGAAAAATTGATTGCCAAAATGCAACCAAATTACATTTCCTCCCAGCACAAACTCATAAATTGTGTTTCTGCCTAAAAACTAACTACTACAGTGAAACAAAGCCATTTTCAGTATTATGCTTACACACATTCTCAACAGATATACCTGAAGTGCTAAGACAGAGGTTAACTGAATATGGAACACTGTCTACTTCTTCATTCTCCACTTTTTGACTTACATACAAACCCCACATATTATTCAATTCAAACTGACATTTTCTATAACACTGCCCTTCTCTGATCTCTGTTCTTTTTCTTTCAGATTTTCTCTTTGAAAAACTACACATAAACTTTGAACGTACAATAAACTTATTTTATAAGACTTTGTTTTTCATTAATAGTAGTAGGAAATGTCAGAGAAGAAAACAAAGAAGAGAGGTATCAAGGCTCTTGGAAGGCAAACATAACACAGGGATTTTAAAGAATTCAGACTATGACCATTCCTGCTTTCTAGAAACAATTCAGCATCAATTTGATGCAGAGGCTTAATCATTCATTTCAGATTTGATTAGACTATTTTTGCATAGCAGCTTTCCTAAAAAATAATTTCCTGATCATATTCTTTAATTTTTCAATCTTCTTATTGTTTTTCAAAACTCTCAAATTTTGTCAAATATTTTCACTGTTTTCACCCAATTTATGCAGATAATAAGTATATCTAAATAATATGAAAAACTGGGAATAATACAGAACGCAATATGAAAATTTTGTTCAATTTAATTTCGTATTCTGGCGTTGTGCAGCATAGTAAATATGTTTTCTGCCAATACCAGCAAAAGGCCACTGACTTTTTATTGGTCTGAGCTGACTTTAGTTTGTGATAGCTTTGATAGCAAGTGCCTAGCAGAGAAGTAACTATTACATAAAATTATTTTAGCTAAACTTTAGTTTATAGTAATGACAAGAAAAATGTGTATATTGAACTGTGGATAACTGTCAAATAAAAATTGTTGTAGAAGTGTGTAGACATGGGATAATATCTGAGGTCCAGCTGTACAGTCTTGTGAATCAGGAAGAATTGGATTTAGATGTAATTGCAGAGTTACCATGAAATTTACTTTTACCTAGAAGTACCAACAGCACTGGTAATGAGAAAATAGCACAGTGAAAAAACCCTTCATTATATGAGCTCCACACCCGCCCTCCCCAGATATCAGCTGGGAGACAAAAGAATCCGAGAAACTTAGGTCTCAAAGCAATACATTTCAGTTACAAATTTAAGATATAAAATTTTACTTAAAATTGTAATTACACAGTAAAATAGGGAAGAGCCAGAGAATCAAATTAAGAAAAAAGAAAGTTGTCATGTTATGCTAATATGGAATTTAAGATAATGGAAAAAATAAATGAAGAAAAAACTCCTGTGTCTAAATTAATATTTTACTTCAAAGGATACTACTAAGTAGTCCGTCTGTTAGGAATAAAATTGCACTTATCTAACTTAAGCTGAGAAACAGTATTTAAAAGAAAAATTATGGAAACCCTGACATGAACACGTGTTCGCTACTACAATCCATTTAATCATTTTTTTTTAACATTATTTCATCACAAATGCGAAATGACTGATACTAGTAAAACTAAATTATCTTGATATGTGTCAGGCATGTATACACATATATATCTGCTGCAATTACAAATTTATACATAAGCTAACAAACATATTGGTCATTCTCCAAACATAGTGGTTTTCTACTGTTTATATCTCAGAGGAACCTGGCCTATTTATTTCTTTCCAAATTGTTTGCAATACTTATGTTTGAGGGTCATCCTAGTTACTCTGAAAAGGGTTAAAGCTGAGTGGGGTATATTTTGGTGATTGACTGTCAGTCATCTTCACTAAGTTTTTACTGGTGTTATTTTATCTCATGGTCATTCTACACCATTTATTGTGCTAAGTAATAGACATAGGCATAGGGAAAGAGTTAAAAACATGTTAGGCCTCCAATTAACAAACAGTTTTGGTTGCCCAGTAACATTGCAGAATTCACTAGATTCAGAATTCTGAAAACAGAGAAGTAATGTCTCTCAAATTTAAACTACCTCAATGAAGCAAATACAGCAGACAGGAAGAGTGAGTTTTCATTGTTGTCTTTATGAAGACATTGGATAAATTGCAAAGCTATCATCGTGTTCCTCCCAGTCTTTTCTTTTCTCATCTAAATAAACCTGATTGTTCCTCAGAGGTTGTGTTTTCTCATAATCTTACAATTTGTGACATCCTCTGTGAATGATTTATTTTGGCAGAAGACCAATCAGCGGGGTTTTTTTTGCAGATTAAGAATGTGCTCAAACCACTGGCATAACTGGGGATTTTAGCTACATTACATTATGTACTGCTATGCGTGACATAGAAACATTTTCATTAGTACTTGGAATGACAGATAAATTAAACTGTCCTTTCCACTGTATCTAATTACTTACCATACCAGAATCTGGTGGGAGTCATTATATTATAGAAACATAATGAGATAAATATATTATAAAATCTAACACTGTTTGGCTTTAAGATGCAAACTGCACTCCTGAAGCCTTAGTTTTTCTTACTTCAGAGATTTGGGATCTTTGGCCAGATTCCTCTTCTTCAGTTGTTTGTGCAGGTTTTCTCTTTCTAGGGAGAAAAAGAAGCAGCAGCCAGCATGAGGCAACTCGCCAGGTCTCTGCAGACCACAGTTGAGAACTGCAGTTATTGGTGCATCGGCCTTTGGTCATTCTAAAGCTGAGCAACCAACTCTTACAGTGCTCGATGCCTATATTACATCCCATATCTTCTTGTTCTGTATTTCCTCAGGAGTTTCTGGTTTTTTTGTTGTTAGTTGTTCTGTTGAGTGTCTAAACCTCATAGTTCCACAGGAAGCCTAACCAAAGGCACAACCATTTCAGGAGCAAAAAGACAATGTAAGATCTAAGTTGTGAATTGTTTTAAACTTTGTGATGCCTGACTGTGAGTTTTGATTTTTTAATACTGCAAGTACTACAGGGATAAATGAATAGAATATAATCCTGAATTGGAGTGGTTTGAATAATATCATAGCAATCACACTCAGCTGCTTTTTGTATTTGGCTCCCAGTACTAACTCCATGGTGTCATTTTAATTCACAGATAGAATATAGCCATCTAAGAGAGGCAACACTTTAGTTTTTCGTTCATCACAAACTTTTTACTACACTCCCCAAGAGACCATTGTTACCTCCACAAACATACTTAAACTGTGATTTAGCAATCAAATTACATTTTGTCTGATGTTTCAACAGTAACAAAAGAATTTTTAGTGTTTAAATCTAGTGAACTGCCCATTGCTACTTCTCTTTGAGTAAGTTTAATATGGTTTACATTCATTCACTGATATTTTCAATTGCATAATTGCAAAATTAAATAAATTGATTAGTAATATTTGGATAGATGTATGAATAGATAGATGTACATGCTTTAATTCTGTTTTTTGTAAACTGTCCAAATATACAAGTTTTACACAAGTGGCCTAAGGAAATCTTTATTTAAAAAAAATCACACAAATTTGTATTCTAAAATTTTATTGTATAACCTTAAACAGCTGAAATGATGCTCTGAGGAATATCTGTTCAAGTTTATTTTTCCAAAATTTTGTTTCAAGACTCCTTCACATTTATTTAAATCGTAAATTAATCTTTAACCTCACAATTTATTTATTTTCTTACATGTGAGGCCTCTTGTCGCTGAAGTATTATTCTTACAAAAATTACTTTTTGGTATAATCATCTGTTGAATATAAGTAAATCCAGATTTATTGTACTCATATTATCTGATTAACAATATACAACTATATTCTAAATACCTTCTTTTTACTAGGAAGAGGACTATTTTATTATATATTAATAACATTTATCTCCTACAATATATAATCATTCATGTATAAAATGATTGAAAGCTTACCTAAAACAACCTTTAACATTTCTGTTGCATCTTTGAGTAAATGATCAACACTGCTGAAATTCTTAAGTATTTGTTGGCAATAAGATACAAATATATTTGTTACATACATATTCATTAACAACAATGATGTGGAAAAATAAGATTTAATATCATGTAAAATTTTGACCTTGTTTTAACAACTGAATGCTTCTGTTTTACTGGTTTTTAGTTCATTACTGTGGATATAATCTTTACATTTCTGTTTTAGAATCTTTATTAGAGTATCTACATATTTCTGTATATTGCATCTGGGCAACACATAGACCTTATTTATCTTTACATTAAACTCAGTGAAGAGTAGGTGTTGCAACCCTTGTTTATGATGGGGGCTACTGTATTTGTAAGTGTTCTCATATGAATGAGCATCCACCAACGTCTGGATTTCCCAGTCAAGCATGAGCTTCAGCAGCGATGACAATAAGACCATATCCTGCCTATTAAAATTATTANGTGATGGGGGCTACTGTATTTGCAAGTGTATTTGCAAGCATCCACCAGCATCTGGATTTCCCAGCCAAGCATGAGCTTTGGCAGCGATGACAATAAGACCATATCCTGCCTATTAAAATTATTAATTTGCATGTTGAGTATCCTAATAATTTTCACTGTCTTGCTTTAACTAATGATGAATTGAACAATAAATTTAAACTTTTAATGAAGTAAAAACCCTTAAAAAATAAATAGAGGTTGAGAAGATATTGACCAAGTTTTGTATCAACCCAGATTTAGTTTTATAAAACCACAACTAAGACAATTAAGACTTTATTTTGCTTACTATAGAATTAATCTTAATGTAATTGCTACTGAAATATGTGAGAGAATGCATATTAACAATGCAGATTTAGGAAGTCAGAACCAGGATTGTCTTTAAGCATATAGTTATATATAAGCCTAAATTATAAACTAATTATATGCATTTCCATTTAAAATAAGTAATCTCTGCAGGAAATAAAAGCATATGACTACCAAAAAGTTGGGATCTCTTGTCTTTTTCACAAATTGTTCATATAGAAAATACAAATATATTTTCTTTCTTTAAAAATGTCCAACTCTTAGAATCTACTCGCCTTAAATAATTGGGTTAACAATAGAACATCTTTCCAGACCTTAAGCCTGTAAGAACTTAGTACAGTAATCCCAGTTCCACATCTAGTTGCATGCCCTAAAAACTCTACCATAGAACCCCTTTATTCACTTCATGGCTGCACAGGGCGATGAATCCCTTGCAAATGTTGAATTAAGTTCCCAATAGTCTGAGGATCTTCTGATAACTCTCTACAAAGAGTTAGAACTTGCATACATACTAACAAGAGGATGAATTTAAAAAATGGAATCAAAATATTTTTTTGTAGATCCATCACATTTCCTGATATTCCATTCTCCTGACTGTGCAACTCTCATCCTGCAAACATTGCTACTAACAAACCTGTGAGAGCTAGGTAATAAAAGTAAGCTATCATCAGTTAATGGAAAAGACAATTCCACTGAGCAAAAATCCCATGCAGAAATACATGTCCAAATAGATCCAGATATTGTTTGTTGTTTTGCTCTACAACAGTGTATCTTTGCCTGTTTTTACATTACGTGTTACAGAAAGTTGAAGTCAAAAGCTGTTTTCATTGGTTTTAGTGTTCAGTATACAATTAAAATGTGTGTGAAAATTTTAATTAAAATCAAATCAATTTCACAGCTACACTTTTTGCCTAAATCATTTAGGTTTGGATTCATTTCACCTGTCTAAGGCACCAATCTAAGGTCTAGCTCATTAGATTAAAATGTAACCCTTCCATGCTACCCAAGGAAAAAACATTAAGTAGGCCAACTTGTCTTTGAGAAATGTCTGTTTGTCCCCAAGAGTGATGCAGAGAACAGCTGAAGTTAAACCCTTTAAGTTTTCTCCATCTGAATTTAGGTGAGATAAAACCACTTCCAGTGGCCTCAGTAACATACACTAAAATATGAGTTTAAAAATCCTCTTAGTGCATGACAGCTAAGGAAAAAAGAATGGTGTTAAAGGAAGAAAAAGTTGACTGTTGTTGTTAATCAACACAAGCTACGAAGATAGGTCTAAACGCAATTATTGACAAACTATAAGCAATAAGGATATTTTAACTAATAGAAAATATGACCCAGAGGAGAGTCTTATACAACCTTGTTCAAATTAAAAAACAAACAAAATTATCATTAAGTCGATGGAATAGTTTTATGATTCGGAACTGAAGAGTGAGGACAAAATTTTATGTAGCTTTTTGTAGATTTACAGCAAGACTTCTCATATTAAAAAAGTAGGATAGTAGATTTTGACTATTTTGTCATCTCCATGTTTATTTTCTCAGAAAAAAATGTTCACCATTTTAAATCATCAATGATTACAACATCATGTTTTTGCTTTTAATAATAATTATTAAATTAAGCGATATATTTTGCATAAATATATAGGATCTTAAAGATAAAAATTTTACAAAAGGTGTGACTGAAGTGTACTGCAAAACATTAGAAATAAGCAAAGTCCTAATTGCTTTCGCTGTCATCTAAACCCTCCCATTCCTTAAAATCTCATCAATACTATTCATCTAGCATATTCTGACCAATTTACTTACGTGGAGTAGTGCTTTCCTCCTTGAGGTACTGCATTAACTTCAAAGGCAATCACTCACTGAGCCTTGTAAAAAAGGCTATCAGAATATTAATGCTTATCATTGAGTGATTTCGTGTTTAATTACCATTAAAGTGGAATCCTCAATATATACTCATGATTGAGATAGCATGGGCAATAATTCTTGCTAGTCTTGCTGGATCTGTCCCTTTTTTTCATACATTTTTCTTGTGTCATCATTCCTTTACTGGAAATAAAGACCTCATACACCTCTAAAACATCCAAAACAGTGGAGATTTTCTTACAGGTTGAATTCCTTTTCCAGGAATCTTACCTATAAATGTGTTTGGTTGGTTGGTTTTAGATCTAATAATTGTGTTTGGAACTTAATAACTTTTGGAAAGCATTTTAAAATGGAAAATGTTGGAAAATGTCATATCATCTTGGTAGCTGATCTCACAATGAGTCTTTATAGATGAGAAATGTCTCCACAAACTAGAATTAAGAAAGAGATAATTTCTTGTAGAGGGTCTTCAATGGCATCAAAGTAAAAAAAATTCCATCCACAAAACGTCTTCTTTCTTCATGAAAGAGAAAAAAAATCCATTCATAAGTAACAGTTAATAATTAATAAACAATAATGAATAGATTTGTATCTTATTTTTTACTTTTTCTTTATTTTTCTTATCTGACGTTGGCTTTCCTCCTTGCTCATCTTCTTGCTTGAATTTTCCAATATTTTTTTAAGTTGCTTATAACAACACAAATAAAAATGTTACTGCTGGGGGAGAACATCTCAGACTATGTTCCTTGCAGCTGGTTACTGCTTATGTGACTACTGTGACCACATAGTTAACCTAGTTCTTTAATTCTACGTAACACAATTCATTTGCTCACTGATGACAGCATTCATGTTTCATTTGTTTAAATGCTTTTTCTGTATAATTTCTTATTACAATTGACACTGAATGGTTCTCACTCAAAAATAAAAGATCAAAACAATACAGTCCTTTGAAAATAAATTTTATATATTAGCAGTTTTAAATAAAAAGCTTGACTATACTACCAGATTTCATGTGTATTACAGATTTTATCACTTTAAAATTACACTACATCATAACCTGCACCCCATTGTTTTCTAGCATTAAAAGGTTTTCCTTTCATTTGCATACAAGCTGTGCAATGGACCTTTGCCAAAGTACTGATGAAACCTAGGTATTATCATGGTTGTACAGAGAGTTTATAACAACTCAGTGACTCTTTTCCTCATATATGGGAATAGCCATCATAGTTCTTATTTGCCGGTGTTAGAACTTCAATGCAATTAAAATGCTCAGGGCCACCCCTTCAAGTACAACGCTTGTCAGAGTGTGATAAAAGTCTGGTTTTGTTTCAGTTCTGTGTCTCTTCTGCCCTTAAAATAAGTAACAGGTTAAATTTTTCCCTTTTCACCAAAATGTAATATATGAACAGTGTAGATCATGCAAATCTCAAATTCCAGATGATCATTTTGTCAATGTTTATTACATATTCATAGCCTAACATTTCCTTTCCCATCAATATTTACAGCTGTCTTGTTGATAAATATAACAATTTCTAATTGCATGCTTCTGGACAGTTTTTATGTCCCCTTTGACTTCTGAGTATTCACTGTCCTACTAAATGTGAAATATTCTGATCCAACTTCCTTTTTTTGAGGAAAGTTCACCAAATTATTTGCATCTCAAATTTCATTGTAAATAATGGTTGAATTTTCTTTCTACACATATACCAAATATTTCTTTAACGTCTGACCTAAAAAAAAATATTTACATTTGATCTTTGCAATCAGTCTACACTCATATTGTTTTTCAGTCATTTTTAAATCTAAAATTTTTGTACTAGTTTCCTAATCTTCCTAGCTTCATGTTACTGTATTACTTTATACGATACAGTAGCATTTGGTAGCTCTTACAGCGTGGAACAGGAGCCAAGAACACAGGGGGATCCCTTCCTGTATTAGTTTTCATTATTATCACAGACAAGCACAGAGAGCCCAGTTCTAATTGTAATGGGTATTGTAAAGGACTCAAGGTAAAGATAAGCTCTAACAAACAAGTAATAATCAAAGAGGACAGATGAGGTTAAATAAAGTGTGGAAGCTAAATCAGGACATATAGATAGGTATAAGCTTCAATGACTAGAACTAGAAATAGAAGACATATCCTTTTAGCTGTTGATAAATTGAAGAATTCCTCTTTCAAAGGAAGCGTTAAAGTTCATGGACTGATAGTTGTCCCAGTGTCGGGGATTGAGTGCCAAAGAAAATACAAACTAAATGTCTGCTTTTGCTGCTGACAAAACAAAGGATAGATGAGTAACATTATGAAATGCAATACATCGAACAAAATTGTTATTAACATAAGAAGCTTGGAACACTCTGGAAACAGTAAAATATATTTCATGATCTGTTGTAAGCTAGGAAACAGTCATAGCAGTGAAGCAGTCATAATAGTTCTTCATAATGAAGAATAAGAAAAAACAAATTCTGTCATATCAGAACCAGAATTACAGAGGTAAAAGAAGCAATGGTTTGTAGAAACATTTAAATAAAATAAATAAAATCCTAACTAATTAAAATCTGTGAAAAATTACTTAAAAATTGGAAACAGATGGTGCGAAGAGGGAAGGTAATCAGAAGGAAGAAAAATGAAAAGATCAGTAAGGTTGAAAAAACATAAGAAACACATTCAGTGGTCCTCATGTGTTCTTTTCTTTTCCATTTTATAAAGGTGACTGCCTTTTTTAAACCATCACGAATCCACAAGTAAGCAGGGCGCAAATGTGTAGACAACAGGTTAAAAATAACTCACTTCTCCATATGATTTAGCCATACATATACAGTAGGAAAGATAGCAGAGGGATGTCTGCAAGTAAGAAAGGAAGTGGGTGGTGAGAAAATAGAAAAGGAAGAGCTGGTGCTGAGCAAGACCAGGATGCACAATTCTTGGTAAAAGGGGTATCAGTGGGAAAGAGTGAAGTTTGCTGAAGGTAGATTTTAACAGCTTCTTGTGCAGCTAAAGAAAATTGGCAGTTTGGCACAACTGAGAACGTACGTGGAGCTACGCAGCCTGAGATGCTTTACGTATTCTAATATTCACACAAATATTTTTGTTGTGAAGTATATTGCTACCTCAAATATTCTGTGCTGAAATATTTCCAGCTTATTTGTCAGAACTGTGTAATCATTTTGGCAAATAATAGAGCTCAGTCTGTAATGATGACAGCAATCTGTCATCATTAGGATTTCACAGTGTGGAAGAATATACTTTACAATCTGGTTTTCTCAATCGCTTCACATTCTCTATTTTACTACACAGAACGTTCTTTGGCACCATCCATTCACTGTTAAAAACCGTGTGCAAAAAAATTGTTCCTGTTAAAAAGTTAATTACAGCACCTCAAAAGCAGATAGAAAATGAAAAAAAACCCTGTCCATTCACATTCCTTCAGGCTTGGAATTAGTAGTTTAAAACAGCAGATAAGGTTTATTGTTTGTACGTTATTGAAAATACAGGCCTATTATTAGGACAACATGTTATTTCTTAAGTACATTAGCAAATTGGGAGATTATCATGGTAATTGTAAAGAAAGCATTTCACTTTTTCCTCCTAATCTGTTAGTTTCTGTATGTTTTCAACTTAAAATGAAGTGTCATCACTTTTGTGTTTAACCCTGATCTGAGTACTACGACATGTTTGTAGATATGTTCTCCTTTTCTAGCTACAATTTTTTTCCAAATAGTGAAGAAGATAATTCAGCTACTAACCCAGTATTTCTGGGTTCCCAGCAGTCTGCTGAAGCTGTGAATATGTTGCCTTGAACTGACTGTACCCAAAACAGAACCCAAGCAAAGGGTCAGTTTATATATTTCAGATCAGCTGCACTTTGTGTACATGTGCCTTTCTCTGCATGTGACATCTATCGGACCTCATGTGTCCATTGTAGATCAGCGGTAGAATTTATACCCAGAAAATCTCTTCTATTTGCTATGATGAAGTGCCTGCACATAAACTGTAGGTTGGGTCTGTTCAGTCACCATCTCTACAGTGCAGGAATAAACCTTTCTGTCTTGGGATTTTCCTTCTCTCTTCATTTCATTGAGTAAAATAACTAATTCTAATCTGAATTAGCAGGAATCGTTTTGGAAAGTTTTAACATGGATTTATAAATGTCACTTTATAATTCTTCTAATACTAACTCTATATTTATTAACAAACTCAGCCACAGTTCAATATAATTAAACAGGATATTTTGTTTTAAAAGGAAAAAAAATCAATTTCTTAACACTGGTTAAAGGCTCGCTAAAGATATACCTGTCCCAATAAAATACAGGTTTCTAGATAAATAGCAAAATTTAAGTCATAAATATATGTGCATAATTGTCACTTCATGCGCTATGACTAGTGGAATACCATACAGTTTTTCACTTCCCAGTGCGCATTCAGCTTCTGCCAAGCAGCTCTCAGACTATTAACAATAGTTCATTGTCTCAGTGATTGCTTATGAACCTATTAGGATATCCTAACCATAGCTAAAACAATGTTATTGACAGGACTGTTACTCTGTTATATATGGATTTTCTCCTGTTCTGACTTCCATCAGCTATTTACAGGTATTTACAGAGTTGCAAAAGCTAGAGGGGAAACGGATGACAGAGGAATTGCTTTAAGAGTATTTAGCTCAAAAATCTTCTGCAAGCTTTATAAAACAAAAACTTAAATAAAAAGAAAATGTTAAAGAAAATGAAAATATGTTTTACTCTCTTCCAATCTGCTGTAGTTTCTGCATACATTTCTGATTTTTCTGTTTTCATTTATATGAAAATATAGATATGTCATGTCTGTTCTTACTTAATGCTATATATAAATAGGTAGGTGTTGATTCTGAAATGTGTAGTGACATTGATACTGACAATAGAAGTGTTCAGGTTTTTCTATTTTTTTAATGGATTATACAAAATACTTGTCTTGATATTTGCAATGAAGCTTCTGGAATCACTCTTTCTTTTAACTCTGTCACAACAAGTAGGAAGAATTGCATTATCACAGTGCTTGTTAGTAAGCATGGGGATAAACTAAACCAAAATGTAACACAATATTAATGCAGGCTTTTGAGGTTTTTAACATTTCCTATATAAGCAAGCTGACAACCATAGGATCTTCTTCTTTACAATTATCTTTACAAGTTTACAATGCAAATCTTAGGTGATGGAATATTTTTCCATCAAAATACTTACAAACAGTAAGCAAGAGCTGAATTTACCTTGAAAGCCTGAAATATGTATGCAAGCAGGTGTTTACAATTGTGTGCATTTACAAAAATTATGGCTGCGGTCTTCTTAAAACACATTTTGGCATCAGATGTTACCAAACACTTTTGACTAACTGTCTTTCAGAGACAGATTACAGATTCTGTAGAGAGCACCTTTTCCACAAGAAGTATGCATGTTCTTTAACAGCATTAGAATTTTCCTGCAAAATGAGATGTTTTGGGCCAATCAGCTCACTTCCTCACAAATCAAATCCTCAAGAAACAGCAAATTTGAACCCACGTGAATGTTTCAGCCACTGAATAGAAGACTTTTTATTCTTGTTCCCTTTCTGTCTCTAACAGAACACCTAAAGATTAATTCAGTGAATTCAGCAAAGAAGGCAGGGAACTCTTTTTGCCTGACACTCCGAGGTAGATAACCGAGGGAATCTTAATCTTAAATCTTAACCAATTCTTAAAACACCTTGCTCCATAAAACAGATGGCTGCACTAACTTGTCTATACTTAAACTAAAATAATCTGCTTTTTGAAGGAAGGTATCACTATCAACAGGTACCATAATGCATTCCAAACTCCATAGCCAACAAAACCCTACTTGGTCAGCNTCTGCACTAACTTGTCTATACTTCAACTAAAATAATCTGCTTTTTGAAGGAAGGTATCATCTATGTTCTTCTTTAGGAAAATATAGAGAGTGTGGGTTTTTTCTAACTCTCCTCTTTATGTGTTTACTTGGTAGAATACTATCAACAGATCCCATGATGCATTCCAAACTCCATAGCCAACAAAACCCTACTTGGTCAGCAAGAAAGCCCTTCTCCATTAAGAAAAAAGAAGGAAAGATATATGTCATGACAGAAACACTGTTGCTCTTTGTTTTATCCAAAACTTCATTAATTTGTATGCTGCCAGAAGATACAGATTTATTCTTCTCTGTGTCTGAAAACATTGGACTCATAATTTATTTCCCAAAACACTGTAGCTGTCTAGTTATCTAGTCTACAGACTCTNATTAAGAAAAAAGAAGGAAAGATATATGTCATGACAGAAAAAACTGTTTCTCTTTGTTTTATCCAAAACTTCATTAATTTGTACACTGCCAGAAGATACAGATTTATTTTCTCTGTGTCTGAAAACATCGGACTTATAATTTGTCTCCCAAAACACTGTAGCTGTCTAGTTATCTAGTCTACAGACTCTCTTCCATAAATTAGTGATCTATTTGACTAGTCACACCCAAAGGAAAATGTATAAATCAGTGGGTTAGGGTGTTTAACTGAGAAAAGTCCCGAGTTTAGTCATTGTTATCAGAGTTGGTTACAAGATAGAGGAATAGTCCAGGCAGCATTTTGAACATGGAGGTGAGAAAGTTTTTCATCCAAAAGACCCCTCTTGTAATTTGGAAACTTATGTATGGAATAAGGTAAATTCCCTAAGGCAAAGAAGGGAAGTGAATTTTCATCTCTTAATGTCATGAAAAAGAACCTGAATTGTCTATAATTGGGAGATATGATGGCCAGCAATGATTGCAGGCATCTGTCTTCAGATTATATGCTAGTGATTCTGTTACTCTGAAAAGGCGTGCAAATTCTTATTTCATGCAACATGTTCTCAGCTACCATATTAACTAGCCATATGTACATTTTGGGTTCTGCTTCAAAGCGCCTAGAGACTTAATTCTCTGGATACAACTAATGTTTGATGTCTTGCCTTTTGGGGTGTGTGACTATGTGGTGGGTCGAGTGTGGCTGGACGCCGGGTACCCACCACCCACTCTATCACTCCCCCTCCTCAGCTGGACAAGGGAGAGAAAATATAACGAAAGGCTCATGGGTCGAGATAAGGACAGGGAGAGATTACTCACCAATGGCCGTCATGGGCAAAACAGACTCAAATTGGGAAATTAATTTAATTATTACCAATCAGAGTAGGGTAATAAATAAAACTGAATCTTAAAACACTTTCCCCCACCCCTCGCTTCTTCCTGGGCTCAACTTCACTCCCCCCTGCAGTGGTGCAGGGGGACAGGGAATGTGGATTGCAGTCAGTTCATCACACATTGTCTCTGCTGCTTCCTCCTCGCTCTCTTCTCCTGCTCCAGCGCGGGGTACCACCCATGGGAGACAGTCCTCCGTGAACTTCTCCAGCATGGGTCCCACACACAGGCTGCAGTTCATCATGAACTGCTCCAGTCTGGGTACTTTCAATGGGGTGCAGTCCTTGAGGAACAAACTGCTCCAGCATGGGTGCCCCACAGGGTCACAAGTCCTGTCCTGCTCCAGTGTGGGCTCCTCTCTCCACAGGTCCGCAGGCCCTGCCAGGAGCCTGCTCCAGCATGGGATCTCCGTGGGGTCACAGCCTACTTCGGGTGCATCCACCTGCGCTGGTGTGGGGTCCTCCATGAGCTGCAGGTGGGTATCTGCTCCACCGTTGACCTCCATGGGTTGCAGGGGGACAGCCTGCTTCAGCATGACCTTCACCATGGGCTGCAGGGGAATCTCTGCTCCAGAGCCTGGAGCACTTCCTCCCCCTCCTTCTTCACTGACCTTAGCATCTGCAGAGTTTTTTCTTTCACATATTTCTTTCACATTCTTTCGTCTCTCCCAGCTGCTGTTGCACAGTAGATTTTTCGCCTTCTTAAATATGTTATCCCAGAGGTGCTATGACCATCGCTGATAGGCTCAGCCTTGGCAGCTCTATTGGATGAGGATGAAGCTTCAAGCATCTTCTTACAGAAGCCACAACTGTAGTCCCTCCTCTACCAAAACCTTGCCATGCAAACCCAATACAGACTAACTGTTCTATCCCAATCTTTAAAAAAAAGAGGCATAGAATTAACATTTCAAAAGAATTGGTAAGATTAGATTTCTCAGGGATTGTGATCATGTCAGCATGTATTATGTGATATTATCTACAAAATCAGGACTTCTATGTTTTATTGATGGAATGCCTCTCTTCTGGATTGTGATTGGGCCTAGGAGCTAGCAAGATGCTGGGCTGCACAGGACAGTACTGGACACAGCTGCGCAGTTTTAAAATCAGACAGTCAAATTCTTCTTAAGTTTAAGCATCTCCTAATTGAGAACATCTCTTTGTTGTAGTATCTTATTTCGTTGTTCCAGTTCTGCTAGCATCTAGGTACCAGCAATAGCTGGGAGTCCAGCAGTCCCATCCAAAAGAGGACAGCCTGGAAAGTGTCTAGAGTTGTTGGCCAGAGGGACTGCAATGAAATAACTATTACATTACAAAGATTACTTAAATATTTGTAGCCTCTTTATACGTGACACGTTCGTATAGCAGAAACCCAAGTAACATGGCATGTCATGTGGATGTTATCTACCTGGCTTTTAGCAAAGCTTTTGACACAGTTTCCCACAGCATTCTCC
>RSEF01000004.1:78154072-78182343 GCA_003993805.1 Himantopus leucocephalus | reverse complement strand
TAACCTAACCTGACAAAAACCACTTCTAAACCATGTCCCCAAAATGGCTCCCCCAGGGGGAGTCGCAGCCTGCCTTCCCTGAACCAGGCCCAATAGACAGACAGGGCACATGATACAGAGGATTCCCTCTCCTCTCTCTGACTGGGCAAACGAGGTAACTTAGAGGACAGGGGGCAATAGCAACAAGTTCCCACCCGGCGCAGCAGGTGCGTCTCCCCAGTAACTCCCCCACNCGGCGCAGCAGGTGCGTCTCCCCAGTAACTCCCCCACCTTCCCAGGTACCCCTGCAACGTAGGTACGAGGCTCTGCAAGTGGAATTGCACCATAACAAGGAAGATGATTCAATGTGTGCGGAACTGCCGGCGAGGTTAAGCCAAACGACACCCCACATCAAAACCTCTTCAGTAAAGAAAAAAAGACGGGCTGTCATTGTAGGTGACTCCCTCCTGAAGGGAGCAGAAGCAGACCAGACCCACTTCTCAGGGAAGTCTGCTGCCTCCCTGGGGCCCGGGTTAAGGATATAAAGAGGAAGGTTCCTTCCCCGGTACGTTCTTCAGATTACTACCCACTACTGATTTTCCAGGCAGGCAGTGATGAACTGGCAACAAGAAACCCTAGGGCAATCAAGAGAGACTTCCAGGCCTTGGGACAACTGGTTAAGGGATCAGGAGCACAAGTAGTGTTCTCCTCTATCATTCCAGTTGCCTGAAAGGATGAGGGAGGAAACAGGAAGAGCCAGCAGATCAATACCTGGCTCTGAGCCTGGTGTCAGTAGCAGGACTTTGGGGTTTTGGATCGTGGGTCAATTTACATGACACCAAGCCTGCTGGCATCCAACAAGGCACATCTGTCTCAAAGGGGGGAAAAAGTTCTTGGTGCAGGAGTTGACAGGGCTCATCGAAAGGGGTTTAAACTAGATTTGAAGGGGGAAGGGGATGAAACTAGCCTCTTTAGAGGTAAGCCTGGGTGTCATGTGCCAATGTCTGTGGGATGGCTTGGGCTGCTGACTCAGTGTAGGAAGGGGATGGAGATTCACACTGCAGCAGAGATGTGAGGGACATTGATGGGCTAGAAACTACAGCTGTACCTGGGAATGGTGAGGTAAGAATTAGGGTTTCTCTCAGCAAAAAGGTGGTGGGACCAATAGACCAAGTGAAGTGCTTCTACACTAACGCACGCATCATGGGCAACAAACAGGAGGAGCTGGAAGCCATTGTGCAGCAGGAAAACTATGATCACACAGGTGATGTTCCCCAGGGCTCAGTACTGAGGCCAGTTCTGTTTAATATCTTTATCAACAACCTGGATTAAGGGATCAAGTGCACCCTCAGTAAGTTTTCAAACACCAAGTTAGGTGGGAGTGTCAACAGGCTTGAGGGTAGGATGGCTCTACAGAGGGATCTGGACAAGCTGGATGGATGGGCTGAGGCCAATGGTATGAGG
The DNA here is from genome assembly GCA_003993805.1 of Himantopus leucocephalus. Classification (NCBI taxonomy): domain Eukaryota; kingdom Metazoa; phylum Chordata; class Aves; order Charadriiformes; family Recurvirostridae; genus Himantopus; species Himantopus leucocephalus. The sequence continues at coordinate 78,180,900 of RSEF01000004.1, read as the reverse complement.
TTCAACAAGGCTAAGTGCCAGGTCCTGTACTTGGGTCACAACAACTTCATGCAAAACTATAGGCTTGGGGAAGAGTGGCTGGAAAGCTGTCTGGCAGAAAAGGACCTGAGGGTGTTGGTCAACACGCAGCTGAATATGAGCCAGCAGTGTGCCCAGGTGGCCAAGAAGGCCAGCAGCATCTTGGCTTGTATCAGGAATAGCACAGTGAGTAGGACTAGGAGTGATTTTCCCCCTGTACTTGGCACTGGTGAAGCCCCACCTTGAGTACTGTGTTCAGTTTTGGGCCCCTCACCACAAGAAAGACATTGAAGTGCTGGAGTGTGTCCAGAGAAGGTCAATGAAGCTGGTGAAGGATCTAGAGAACAAGTCTTATGAGGAACGACTGAGGGAACTGGGGTTGTTTAGCCTGGAGAAAAGGAGGTTCAGGGGAGACCTTATTGCTCTCTATAACTACCTGAAAGGAGGTCGTAGAGAGGTGGGTGTTGGTCTCTTCTCCCAAGTAACAAGCAATAGGACAAGAGAAAATGGCCTCAAGTTACGCCAGGAGAGGCGTAATTGGATATCTAATATCTAATTGGATATTAGAAAAAATTTCTTCAGTGAAAGGGTTATCAAGCATTGGAACAGGTTGGCCAGGGAAGTGGTGGAATCACCATCCATGGAGGTATTGAAAAGATGGGTAGACGTGGTGCTTAGGAACATGGTTTAGTGCTGTTTTTTGGCAGTGTTACGTTGATGGTGGGACTCGATCTTAAAGGTCCCTTCCAATGTAGATGATTCTATGATTTGATTCTATGTATAGTAAAATTATGTCAGAACATACCAGAAGACAGGCAATCTCACTGGACATCTGAAAAATGTCTCTGTGTGTTATCATTCTACTGACATTCCTACAGTAAACCTTTTGCTAATTCTATATTTTGAATTCTTGATGCTCTTGGCAAGGTAAAAATTTAGGGTTACAAAAGTTCAACTTTCATGTGGATTATAATAATTTTTTTGTCTATATATATTGAAATAACTCAACCAAATTTATATGTTCTTACAGAGCTGACAAAATGTCCTCATATGCATGTGACACATGCAAAGCAATTTTTCTGTTACACCTTTCTGTATGAAAACAAAACCAATCAGACAATAAGCAAGAATTAGTTCTGCTACCACTTGTTTTGTGGAATAAGTCCAAAGAAACTCATGAAAGAAATATTTTATATTTTGTTCTTCTTTAATTTAGTTTGTTTTTTGAATACTGTTACAAATATCTATTAAGAAGAAAACTGCACAGCAGCAATTGCTTTCCTCATGAGGTTTAATGATCATCCTTGACCTCATACTTCTCTGTAACATAGAAAAAAAATTCTTCTTTCCTTTCATGTATATTCTTTGCGTCTGAGGAGGTGAAAGGTTGTTCCAACTCAGCTCTTAAAGTATAGTCTGATGATTGATCCTTTTAGACACCTTAGAAACACTTTGTGTAGTCTCAGAGAAAATGATAACAATGGTTTTGTAATAAATGATGCTCTCAATGTGGATCTCCAGTCTTTCAGTAAGGAAAGCGTCCACAACCGCAATAAAGGGATAACAGTCTGTGTGTATCAAAAGCAGATATAAAAAAAGTTTGTGTTAAAAAGCAGATTGTTTTGGAACAATAAAATGCTAAAAAACTTAAAAAAAGATTACAAAAATATTTAGATTTGATTTTTAGAGAGTATTCTTTTTGCCATGCAGGAACTGAATGCGTGGGTGGCATATAAACTACTCAGTTTGCAAATCTACCTAATACTTATATGTAAATGTCTGTGAAAATTCTGAATATTCACATTAGATATCCTTCACAAATTTGCCCTTAAATAGTAATGCATTTGTCAAGCATTTTGAATGGATTTGTTTAAAAGTGGAATGAAAAGTATGGACAACTCAGAGAATCTTCCAAGACAAAACAAAATTGCCTAATTTTTAGTGCACTGAAAGGTGATAGTTTAAATAATGTCTTAGGAGTTATGAGAAATTTACAGACTCTCTCCTCTTTCTTCAGGTTCTCACCAGAAATTTACAATATTCTATTTTCATTCACCCTATTTGTTAAGAACTATAATACTGTGTGAGCTAAAAATTTGTTTACCAGGTACAACAAGATTCACAGCTATGTTTAAAATGTTTTGACTATATCTTATATCCTTGTTATTCCAGATTTGATCTTTGTCAAGTCAAACTGAATATATTTCATGATTTATATAATGCCGAACTGAAGGATATTTTCATGAGACACCCCCCTGCTAGCATCAATCTGAGCCAGTGCATTTGCATCATGCTGTGACATGCCATAAGGGATTGTGAGCTCAGGTCCCAAAAGCAGGATAGTCATTGGACAGTGACACTGTGCCCAGACTAATTAGCTCTATTTCTCAACATGCTTAATTAAAATAGACATAGTAAAAAAATTACGGAGATACACTGCTATGTTTCTGGAGGTGAGATTTCTATACCATACTCCATAGTATATTGTAAGCATGACCTTCTTCTTTAATGTAGAACTTGCATAGCATTTAGATACCTCAGCCTAAGTATTATTCACCTGCTGCGTCAGCTTCAGACTCATGGTAATTTGTAGCCTTAAAGTGTCAACAGGGGACCGAAGTAAATTTTCAGTAGTTGTTTCAGTTTTATAAATTTGAATTATATCATTACTGATGCAAAGGGGATCCAAAAAGCTGACATTCTTCCACTCAAAATCTGTGATTGGGTGTTTGCAAAATGTGCCTAACTCTCTAGCAGCAGTGGGCACTTTCCCAAATACAGCTGGCAGTAGCTGCTGCATTTTCCTTTAGAAGGGTGTGTTTTCCTTTCTCGTGATAGCATCATTGGACAACTTCCCCAGAAAACAAGTGAGCTGTACAATGATGCTGTCTCCAACTCACCCAACAATTAACATGAATTTCTCAGGGAATAGGAGGAGTGGGCACCCCAGCAAGCGGAGCAGGGCAGGCCCAGGGGTGGCAGCTAAGGTCAGCCAAGAACCCAAATCACCAGACAAATCCATAGTGATCATGAAGGTTACTATGTGAAGCTGAGACAGGGATTCCACAAGCAAGAGAGTCTCGGGCCTGCTTGTGGTAATCAGGGTAAGCCACAGTCCCGTGATCATCAGCAAGTCCATAATGATGGGGTTGGTCTGAGGTCAGGCCAGGTAGTCACATTTGTGGGTGAGATTCAGGGTCTGGATCAGCAAAGGAAGGGGCTCCGATCAGCAAAGGAAGGGGCTCTATACTGGTGTAGGTGCAATGTAGCTCAGAGAAGGACCGAAAGCAAGGGTCCAGGTGAAAAGCACATCCCGAGAGAAGGAAAAAGGTGGGTGGGCCACTTCAGGGGCTCTCACAGCTCTCTGGCAGCTGTGCAGCCCTTTGCAGCACAGCACAGTTGCAATATCAGAGTTGGTTCTGAGTTCAAGCAACCAGTCCCCCAGGAGTGTGGGTATATGCTTGAGGCACTGACAGATTTATCCTATGGGCGAAGTTAGGAAGGTGAAGGCTCTGGTAGGAGGGGCAGCCCCAAGCCCTCCCAGAGAGGCTGTGTCACCGTAGAAGAGACTTAAAACCGCTGTGAAACCAGCAGAAAGTATGATTGTATTAGGGCAAACATCAGAGAGGGGGAGGTATGGATGCTTCCCTTACTTAAAAGTTTGTGTATATTTTGTATTAAACATTATGGACTAAAGTAGAGAAACAACTCCAAAATCAAGGACTAGTACAAGAATTACCTTTCAGTGAGTGCCAGTGAGAGCACTGGCAAGTAAACTACATATTCATATTTTTGCTTTGTCTTTTTAATCAATGATCTTGACTTTTTTCCTCTCCAGTAACACGTCTTAAATAGAAGTAGCAGAAATTGATCATACCTTTTCTTCTTTCAGCCTTTGACCACAATGGCCTTAACCATCTGTACAACTTTTGTGTCTCCAGAGACAGATTAACAGCTGTTTTAAAAAGCTTCACTTGTTCGATTGAAAAATAGTAACTTGTTATTAATATACAAATGAAACCTATTAACAACAACAACAACAAAAATCAGAAGCAGAAAATACAGGTCTTACCGGAAACAACTACTGATCTCTGTTCTCTGTTTAGCCGGAAGCAGAGCTGGTGGTTGAACTTTGTGAGGATCAAGAGTAAATAAACAAGTGACCACATTTAGTGACCATTCACCTAAATCTAGAAACTCAGGTAAACAATCTTGTTTTACAGCGCTAAACATAAACAGCTGTTCATTTAACAGTTCTCAATGTAATCTGCTGGTGTAAAATTTTGGCATGTAGACAAATGTAAACATTTGTGGGGGGCATCAGGAACAGAATTTGAAGTGAACAATAGCGTGCAAGAACTACGTGGTTAGCAATAGGGCTTTTGTACCTCAAAAACTTGGTCCTTAAATCCCTGGTTTTAGCAAGAACATAATAATATTACACAGTAAATGGTGTTATAACTTCATGCCCCAAGCGAAACCAAGGTATTCTCATTATTACTATTTTGATTATTATTACGTCCTTTATTAAGTTGAATAAATGAGTACTACACACATGCAGAACAGAGGACAGATTTCAATTTGTAAATTATAGTAGAGAATATCAATCACAGGTTTTAAGGTAAAACATATCTTTCCAGTGTCTTAAATTTGGACACAATTTATGCATGTGTTTTTTAAAGCAGATCATCTCTTAATTGTAATCCTTTTGTTGCGAAAAACAGCATATTTCCACTAAGACATTATTCACATGTTAAAACACGCTGTAGACAACTTTATCTTCCACCAATAGCCCAAATATTCTATAGAGTCCTTCTGCCCCCAAGCACTAATTATATTAATAAGAATTATTAAATATTAAAATTAACTACTAGAGTTTTCTGAGAACAGAGTAACCTTCTAAATGAGAACTTCTTATACAATCCTAGTCAGCTAATATTTTTGAGGTTTGGAAATACATTTTTTTCATAATATTCAAAGGGGATGATGTTCCTATGTGTTATATTTGTATTCCTTTAGTCCCATCTTTAGAGCATCTGAATGAATATGAAGCACATCTGATTCACTAGGGGGAAAAAAAATGGCTTTTGAAGAAGACTTTAGTAAAGAGCCAGAAATTCACATAGCTGCATACAGTATGTAGAAATGGTTTGCTGTTGATTGGAATGTCTTTAAATTACCTCTGGTGCTTCATCAGTATTCCCCACTCATTTGTACAGTACTGAACTAAGTCAACAATGGTGGTATAATATATTATATATATATCTATTACACATGCAACTTTCTGAAGGAAATATGATACTTCACAAAAATTCTGATCTAAAGCAGAGTAGAAATCAGTAACAGTCTGTCCTTTAAATTCAGTGTGATTTTGATCAAGACCAAACTGCATCTTAAGTAAATACATGTAGCCTCTCACATGAGATACAGAAAGTGGTAGAATACAAATGCTTGTCATGTTCAATGCCTACACACATCAATGACATCTTAGAGGCAGAGAAGTCTAGAGCATTGCAACTGATACTAGTTATTTTGCTTTTTGGAAAAGAAGTGTAAATAAAACCTAACTATCTTCTGAATTAAAATAACACCAGTGTCACCATGAAATGAAAAAGCAAATAACTTGTTTTGGTTTAGTCAACTCTTCCCTGAAAAATGTTATTTTCATATAAAAAGTCAAAATAAAATATTTAATTTTTTCTAGTGCTTCTGTTGGTGGTTTTTTTTGTCTGTTTCTTGCCAAAGCTAAGCTACCACTCAACAATTTTAAACAGTCTCAGCAATGCTTTTTTTCTCCCTTTTTCAAATGAACTGTCTTAAAGGACAATAAAAGGGAAAAAGGGCTAGATCTTGAGCATTCTACTTGTACTAGGAGGGGACTAGTTTATTTAGTTCCTGATAGTTTATTTTGTTCTTAAGGACTGTAGGTGAGGAACACACCAACCCTCTTCCAGTGAATGTATCCCTCTGTTTTATTTATTTTATATTATATTATTTTACCATAGTAAAGCTTATTCTTGTATCTAACATGACCCTTCTATCCAACAATACAAATCCATCAACCATTGCCTTATCTGCCACACATATAAAGAACAAATTATTACTTTCCTTTTCTCAAAACTCCTCTATATACTTAAGGGTTGTAGTCATATGCCTTCCCAGCCTCCACTTCATTAGGCTAAACAATGCACTTGTGTTTTCTAACTTTTATGTGATTTTCTTTTTGTGAAATCCTTACTGTGCTTTCTTATCACTAGAGACACTCCAAACATAATCAAAGTAACATTTTTAATAAATACTATGTACTTAATCCTAAAGTTCTCAAGCACTAGGTAGATGTAAGCATAATTACTTTAGATTTATACAGGGAACGGGTCATGCATCATTTCAGTTACTTTCCAAATTCACATATCAATCTATTCTCTCAAGGACAAATTCACAAGAACTGCAGCCTATACAAATAACAAAACCAGTTTGTTTACCTCTGCATGTTTTTGTACAATATGACTCTTTTCAGACAATGTTCACCAATTTGTGTAACAGTCTTGAGCCACTTTCAGATCACCCCCAGATTTCCAGCATCTATATTGTCATGCAAATAAACATCCCATAATTAGGATCATAGTGCATTTTACATAATGTATTATATGGGCATTTTTCTAGTTTCCAAGGTATCTTTTATTATTTATTATTCATTATTTCATTATTGAAGATATCTTTCCGTTACTCAGAGTATTCCTTCTTAAATAACAAAGACATAAGGAAAAAGCAAAATTTAAATGGATGGTGACCTAGCATACAACATAAAACCTCATTAAATCTTTTAACTGATCTTAGAAGTGATAAAAATCATTCATATATTCAGTGGGGTTTATTAGCCATTAGACTTATACACCTGATTCCCAATGTAAATTTCACCTATACTGAGTCAACCCAGCACCTGGAAANTTCATATATTCAGTGGGGTTTATTAGCCATTAGACTTATACACCTGATTCCCAATGTAAATTTCACCTATACTGAGTCAACACAGCACCTGGAAATAAGTAGGGTGTTACAAGTGAAGCTCTATTGTCTTGTCTTTGTCTCTTACAAATAACAAAACCCCTTTGCCAGACTTACACTATTTGTTTTCTGTTCTACTGTTTTGTTGNTGATAAAAATCATTCATATATTCAGTGGGGTTTATTAGCCATTAGACTTATACACCTGATTCCCAATGTAAATTTCACCTATACTGAGTCAACCCAGCACCTGGAAATAAGTAGGGTGTTACAAGTGAAGCTCTATTGTCTTGTCTTTGTTGTCTTCTCTTACAAATAACAAAAGCCCCTTGCCAGACCTACACTATTTGTTTTCTGTTCTACTGTTTTGTTACAGGGATCTGGAAATCCAAAACTGCAAGCCTTGGAAAGATAAAGGTATTATAAATTATAGAGCTGAAAATTGTCTTTACCTGAATTTATTTGTGGGATGACATTTATAATATAATTCTAGCAAATGTGGAATGCCCTTTTTGTTTGAGATTCACATTTAGGTATAAACCTGTAATAGCACAAACTACTGATCGAAAAATAATTCAGTTTGTTCTTATTTCCAATAGATTTCATTAACTCTATAATAAAAAGAAGATCCAGTAAATGCTTTCAGACTAAGAAAATGGAGTTCTATAGTTACTATTCTAATTCCTTATCTTTATTTTACTGTTTAATTTAATTGCACCATATTTATCTTGATTATTGTGTTTCTCTATTTTCACTGTGGCTTTTTCAGCTTTTGTGAATGAGTATCATTATCTCTTTTGATCTAATGCAGACACAAGGGTCAGTGATGCTTACATATATTAAATGCTTATGTTACTTTCTTTTGCTTTGTTTCATTCAGCTGTACAACATAATTGCAACTTTCTGTTGTGGCAATAAGCCAGCGCTACAGCTTTTATACTTCTTAAGTTTTGTTGCTTTAATAATTATGAATTTGAAGAATTCATTGAGAATTTCTTTTCCAAAATGGTATAGTTGATGTGTTCTCTTTATAAAGCAAGGAGAGATGAGGGAATTTCAGGGACACAACCAGATTTCAAAACAACCATGAAAGCTAATTCTAAATATGCATGGCTTAGCTACAAAATTTATTTTCTGATCTGTTATAATCTGGTAACATCTGAAACAGAAGACAAGGAGACCGATGGACTTCCCACAGACTATTTTTAAAAAGTGAAATTAAGTCCTGCGCTCTATAGTAGTTATATTAACATAAAGTCCTGAATAAAAATACATAGAAAAAATACAGCAAAGACTTAAATTAATGAAAACTATGGTGCTTATGAGACTTTGCTCATTACTTGCAAGTTATGCTTAGTACAAACTCACACATTTTGGTGGATGTCTTCACCATAGATAATTCCTTTCTTTAAATGTTACCGATGATCGTTTTCTCTTATCTTCAGTCAGAACATTTCTTCAACACAATAACTAATATATACTTTNCAAGTTATGCTTAGTACAAACTCACACATTTTGGTGGATGTCTTGACCATTCCTTTCTTTAAATGTTACCGATGATCGTTTTCCGTCAGAACATTTCTTCAACACAATAACTAATATATAAGAAACCATGAAACTGGGAGATAGTTTTTAGCTTCAATACACAGTTCAAATTAGTGACACATATTTCCCCCTCTTATTAAAAAAGAATAAAAAAGTAACAATATGTGGAAAAGAGAAAATAACATACTGTTAAAAACCAAACAAACTCCTTTGTAATTGTGGTTATGAAATTTAACATTACAACTTTCCAAATGCAAGGAGGAGATATGATCAGATGTGACCAAAGAGGCTAAAAGGAAGTTTATAGTCTCTGTATTTATTGATGACTTAGTTGTACTTCAGTATTTCCATTTCCAACTGGCGATATGGTCCAGAAAATTATAAAGCTTCCCTGTATGAATTTATCATTGACAACATTTCCATGATTAATTTTGCATTAATGGCCAAATCATATGTAGTTATTGTCTCAAGCAACACATTTTCAGGGTTCAAAGACAACATCTGGTATGTTTTGAATAGCCAGTCTGTACTACAGACATTCAAGCTGAGTTTATTCATGAACAAATTGAGTGATGAGTCCTTCACCTGACCAGCTGTAGAGTAACATGGCCTTAAATAATCTGCTGAAACAGTTAAGAGCTCTGGAATAGTTTTGTTATCTATTTCCTTAAGTTGCAAGACCTAGAAAAATTGTAATAATTTATGATATCAGGATCATGAAGATGTGAATAAATATAAGTTTTGAGCAAATAACATATTCTACCTAATATACCCTTCTTCTGCTCATACAAACAAATTTTCTTATTTAAATATATTCACTATTAAAAATATTTATTTTACATTTACCAGTAGTAAGTATTGGCCTGTAATTTACTTTCAAACTGTGTCTCCAGCAAGAATCTAAAATTCAAGATCCAAAGCTTTTTGAGTAGCTTGTGTTGAAAAATAGGCTGTAAGGCATGTTTCTGCTCTTTGATAGGATGAGACAAATGTTTTAATAACTGAGTTTGCATTTGTATTTGTAAACTCAAAGCTCATTTTCTGCTCATATTCTTTAATATTTCTTTAGAAGCTACTATTTCCAAAGATGTATATAAATTTTTAGATAGAATATTAATATTAATATTAATTAAACATAAAACATGCTAAGACAAAGATTACCTAATTCACTGAAATTTTTTCATGAAATTATTTTTAGAGGAAGTAGTTATATCTGCCCAACTTCTACATGAAGTATTGTTTTCAATAATAAGTATGCAAACACTTTAAATGATGAAAGGACACAGAATCTTCATTTAAACAATATTTCAGACACAGATTACCTGTCTTTGACATTACTTGTTAAACCATCAATGGTTAAAACAGAACTGAAATGGCCCCTTGGTCATTTCCAAAATAGAACAGTTGCTAGACAACTGCCATCAATAATTTGCAACCAGGTCTTTGCTAATACATTTCACAGTAACTTTTTCCAGACTTGCAATCTAAGTATGAATATGACATAGACGTATTCCCAATGTAAATAGATTGTGTCAAAAAAAACAGAAAATGACACATTTGAAGCCACTGCGTAGTACTGAATCACTGGAAAAATGTCAGCTAAAGGTGTTGCAGTCAGGAAGAATACGGTCTATTTTCTATTATGTAACTCAACAATGAAGAATTTCTTACCTTCCGTATATTTCACTATATTTTCTTCAGTGTATTTTCCCCATGACATAGGAAATAGGACATTGCTACTCTCTCATGAAGAATAAGAAAACTGAATACTGAGGAAGAAAAGATCAACGAATTTCCTTTCTTTGAGGAACAACTTGCTTTTTTATAAAATTTTATATTAGGTCTTATGCGGACTAAGGAAAAATATTGGGATTACTGTTCATGAATGTTTTAGATTTTATAAAAGTTTTTAATACATAAGATATAACACTATTTTTTTAATTTTCCAGACAAAATTGTCATCTACAATATGTAAAAGAATGTGTACAAACAGTAAGATGAAAACACTTATTTATCGGAAAAGATTATGACACTTCTGGTATTCTGAAGATCTCTGGATTTATCTGTAGCATTCTTTGCAATGTTCTAATTTTCTATTCTGTAAAATGGAAAAATTAAAAAAAAATAGAATTTTTTTTAAAGTATTCCCAAATATACTGAGAAGATGGAATGACACACAGCAGCTGTTGTGATTAAAAGTGTTTCTGCTTTTCTACTTAAAATTCTCAATGCATTAAAAAATGCTCTGAATTTTCAATTTTGGTACTCAATTGATTACACACAAAGCTCTCTCTACGTTTCAGGGGTGAACACAGGCAACTTTAAAGCCAGCAACAGCTTTCTTTTTCACCATACCCACATGAGCTAAGGTCTCATGCTGCAAGAAAGAAGAAGAAAGAATTTATTCCTGGAAATAGAATTCCCAGAGGTAGATACACGCTCTAGCAAGAAGATGAGGAAACGGTAGCTTGGAGGTCTTGTCTTTTTTCTTCTGCCATATTTGAGAATGCAAAGAGAGCCTGCCCAAAATTAACGTCAAAGACTTTTGAAAGTATTTTAAAGGGCGGTCAGTTAAAAGAACTCATCTGCACTCCCTTGACTACTTAATTTACATCTACTGCAAATAGTCAATTACCAGGGAAATACAGAATAAAACTATTTGACTCAGTCATATCTGAAATTAGTTCCTGTATTTACTTCTTTAAGTTCATTACAGTTTTAGGAATGTGGCTAATGTAAAACAATAAAATAAATTGAATTTATGGAATAGTTCTGTATGTGCAGTTCAGTATGGCATTCATATCCTGACTAATATTTAAATATTAGAAGTTTTAGCAGTCCAAAAATGAAAAGCTTTTCAAAATCATATTCTATCTGAACATTACCTTTTCACTACTGTCCTACTGGCACCCACTCATATCTCTTTCAGTGTCGTTAATAGTCTATGAAATCTGGCCATGCAGAAATCTATTTTAGGAACTAGTTTTGATTTCCTATTGTTTCGGTTCATTACTGTAGGAGAAAAAAGTTGTATTTTGAGGAGTAGGTAGGAAGAGAGGGGAAAAAAGGAGGTATTTTTCTTCCACTTTTAATGAATCAGTGGGAGCAGAAACACTCGTTTAATTCTGTTTTGGAGAGGTAGTCTGTCCCTTTTCATTTTATATTTCAAACTATGCTTTTATGATCATCCTGCACTGTGCTCTGTCTGTTTCTTCTGTTTAGTTGTGTTTTGCCATTAGGCCAACAAGCCAAATTGTGCTTAAGCAGGGAAATTGCAAGTATGTGGCTCAATACCTTTTTGATAGAATCTCAAAGAGCACGAAGGGTCTGTTAGGTTGCGGAGTGAATATGACACAATGCTGAGTGCAGTCTTGCAATATGCAGGACTTAAAGACAAAAGTAAATGGGGCAGTGCCACTTACAGAGTTCACAGAATGGCACAAGCCTTTGTCAAATTTTCTGATAGAGACTTTATAGACATAATAACAAATGCTTGGAACACAGACAGACGTGTTTTCCTTTTGCTTAGCCAGCTGCAGCTCTCTGCATACAACTATAAAATAAAGTAATTTATACTTGAGAAGATCTGGGAATGAGGTATGAAAAATAATTTATCATTTCATTAGCTACTATTTAATCTAGATTTTCAAATATTGCATGAGTACTGTGTGATTTGCCTGAGAAGAATTTGTAAATTTGTACATTTCTCCCATCATCTGAGAAACATTAAAATTCACCTTCCCAGCCATTGTTTCAGCATGCACAAAAAAAGTGGAACAATTTGTCTATTGCTTTACTTGAACAGAGAATGCCTGTAAGCCACCATAATATATGTATTCTTCTGCAAAAAAATTATGGCACATTCTAATTCCCTTCCATCCATTCACTTATTAATTCTTTTGTTATTTCTGTAAATATCTTCTTATTCAGTGCATTAAGTTATTTTCTCAATATCAACTATAACCTCAACATCTCATTATCTCCCAGTATCTCAGGGTTCAGATCAGAGGTGAGTGATATTCCCAGTTAAAATATCATAAAGGTCAGGCCTTATGGCTGAGAAACCAAAAAAGTTATCTTAAATAATCCCATCAAAATATAGCTTCTAAAAGCAATTCAAAATTCACAGAAGCACGTACAACTGTTCCCTTAATCAAGTTATATAGCTGTTATTTTGCAGGAGTTCATATTGCTTTAATGAAGGTTCAGCTTTCATCTCCATTAAAAGTGCTGCATTCAGAAACCTTTTTTTGTTTTTCTAATTGCATCAGCTTACTTTTTTTATAGTTGCCACACATATCATTAATAAACATTGTTTACATGACAAGGCTATTCTTTTTTTAATCTAAAGATATAGAGTAAATGGAGGGAAATAAACGTTATAGATAAATAGATAAAATTATTACTTTCAAAAGTAAGCATTTTTATTCAGTTCAGTTTTAGTGATTTTCTGTATAATATAATGAATTTCTTTCAGATCTTGTTTGCATATTTGCATTCATTCTGCCCCTTATGCAACTGCTTAGTTTGTAATGGCTGTGTTGTTTGATTTTCTTCTTCCACTATTTCCATGGGGGGGTGTTGTTTTTTCATTGTTTTTTTTTTCATCCTAATCAGTCCTTTTAGGCAATATTTACATGTTTTAAAATCACTAAAATAAATAAGAAAACTCACAATGTTAAAATTAGGGATTTGCAAAGGGTGAACAGTGGTCTAATGCAGATAGCCTGGACAAGTTCCTATACCATCAGGCAATCATTAATCAGTTCTGAACTAGACTTCTTCCTATGGCTACATATTGGGTAATAGACTTAAATAAACCATCCATAGACAGAGAAGTAATTGTGTTTCTTCTATCAAATTCAAACTATTCAGAAGAGGTGCTGAGTACCTTTCAGTAGCTCTTAACTTTTATCTGCATATAGCCTGCATTAAGCAGCGTTACACAGGAGTGAATATGGTGTACATAAACATCCACATCTTGTTTTTCACTAAATCTTGTCTTAAAATAAATACAATCAAAAATTTAAAAAAACAAACCCACCCCCCCACACATAGATTTAAGATATGTTAACATACTTTCTACTCTTTTGTTTGTGTCAAATTTATGTTAATTTTAGAGTTTGAAAGATTTCATTAAATCAGTCATGCTTAGATTTGCACATTGTAGGCTTTTAAATTTCAGACTATCAGAAAACAAGCATATGCAGCAAATCCAAATATGAAACAAATATTTTGAAAGATAATTTTTCAATTTATACTTGGGTTATGTTGCACCACAAGGCAGGACTACTGGTGTAAATAAAATGTAGCTGTAATGCACATTTTGTTTGTATCACAGTTTTTGGTGAAATCATCATTTCAGATTTGTTTTGGTTACAAAGCATCAACATGATAGACGACTGCAGTTCCACTAATAGACAACACTGCTTTATCCAGATTTGATCGACCAAGAGAATCTTAGAGACATTTGTCAGAATAACTGGGCTCAGAGGTACAAGTCACCTTACTTAATTCACATTCCCTTTAAAAGATAAACATTTTTTTTTTTAGAATTTTTAAGTCATATCCAAAAAAGAATTATTTTTTTTCTTTTCTTCTAAAAATCAAGCAGAAAGAGAGATTCATACACCTGTTTATGACAACTAGGAAGTATTTTTTTAATCTGTGCCAGCATTTTATATATTTATCAATTACATACGTACTTTTTTTTTTCTACATCGTCCTGCATGTAATTGTAGGAAAAGATCTATGACATGGGAGTATGTTTTTAAAACTGAATTTAAGGTCCATTTGCAAAGGAAGTTGACTATTATTTACAGAAGCTGTCAGTCTTGATGTAATTGCACAAATCTCTCCACGAAGACACTGTAATTCAACATGTAGTGATGTTTCATATTAAATATGATTTTTCAAATTTAAGCTTAAAAGAAGATACATGCAATAGGTGAAAAACATTCAAAGTGTAGCTCAAGAAGCAAATTTTCTTTTTTGAGCAATAAATTTCCCTATAATAGATTGTGATCTTCTCTGTTACCAGAGTATTAGCATTTGTTCAAAAATATTTTATATTTCATGGAAAATATTTCAAATTTGAAAATACTTCAATATGACAGGTATATTGCAGTTTTTCAGAGGAATAGTTCAATATAAAAGGCAAGAAAATGTTTATTCCCTATTAGAAAGGAAACAGGACAGTTTAAGAGTTCAGGGAAACTGCCTAAGACAAGGCAGTATGAGAGTGCCATTTTGGGAACTTATTATCGCAATCACGGAAGAGCAAGAGCAACATCATCTGTGCAACATTAAGAAGAAAAAAATAAAAAAGAAAAAAGGATCTCTTCATCTTAATAAAAGTTTGGTTTATTGTGTTCAGAATTGTGTGGAGGTTTTGCAGAACATCCAAAACAAACAGTATTTGCCTGTGAGTAACATTAATCACAATCTGCCGTGTAGTACTTTACATTGCATGGGATCAAAAGACAGGTTGGGAAATATGGGAGGGGGGTGTGGAAATACATCCTGAGTTTCAATTACAAGGAAAATACGTCTGGCTCAAAAAGTGTTTGTGCCCAAAATGGTTGGAGACTAGGAAAGTACTCTAGGAGATGTCTACTAGACATATGCTATTGGCTATTGCTAAGGTCAGCATAAATTAATTTTTCACTAGATTAACCTTTCACCTGACATTGTACAGCTCTTCCTCTGTTTTTACTTCCCTCATTCACACTATGTTTGCTGAAAAAGGTGAGTAAAGATAAGAGCCTATACTTAAACAGAGGTTTTAGGTAGAAGAAAAGCAAAAAAAGTGACAAGGCAAGAGGAGAAGAGTAAAGTGCTAAGTCTGTATGCTCAGGCCCTCAGAGAGTAAGACACAAATTCTGATAATGTTTTTACTCTTTATTCCATGCTATGATGAAATAAAAAGTACCTTGCAATTACTTTTGATCATTTAGATAAAAATACAAAGACAAAGTATATTTGCATCCAGAGGGGAAGAAAATAAAAACAATATAAAGTGAAGTATTAAAAGAGAGCAATGTTGTTTTTTTTCTTCTTTCTGTAAATGCTATTTTTGCCTTGTAACACAGAGGAGAGTTCGTATTACATACTGACAAAGTTTTTTCCTTAAGAAATACACCGTATCTCAGCAACAGCACATGTACTGTGGATTGTTACAGCCACTTTCTCTCTTCTGCCCTTATATTTTTCTCTTAGAGTAAATAAGCTTTTAGGACATCATAGAGTGGTCCATTTGACATCTCTGTAGCTCTTTTGTTTCCATTTTCATCCCAAGAGATTTTGAGATTCTTAATAGAAAAATTGGTATTTTCAACTTGAAAAAAATATTTTTTTGTCTTTTGTTCCCTAAAGATGTTCTATCCAGTACATCAACAAATCAGTTATTTTACAGTGGTGAGAATACCATAGCTAAACCATTTACATATGTTAAAAATAAGTATTTAAACTGATTCCTCAATTATTTTATCAACTATGTTGTTGTATCTTTATGAATGTCTTCATGAATATATCAAGTTGGGAAGAGCTGAGTACCGAATAGCAAAATAGCCGGATGATTTTATAAAAAATATTTAGATATTAGCATCTCTAAAAATATCTGAAAATGAACAAAACTTAATTTTTCAGCTAAGCATTGATAGCTTTTCACTTTAGAAGTCTGTTTTTCAAATCCATTTCGGGAGGGCAGGGAAAGTCATATGCTGCCTTAGACATCTTAGTGCTCCTTTTTCTCACTTTCAGTTTCCAGATTTTCTGCAACATCTAATAATGAGTTGAAGTCTGAGTATAAAAAACAGAATAATCTGACCCATTACCAGTTCTGGTACTTAAAGATCTATAGAGCAAATTTTAAAAGAAAAAATAAATCACTTTAGTTCCCTCAGTTTGAGCTTCTTGGATAGACTTCCACTGACATTTTTAATGTTTAGAGTCTCTAAGAGAAAAGATGAAAGAAGTGAATAATGTAAACACAGTAAAAACAAAACTTGAAAATATAGATTATATATACCTTCTTAATTAAGAAAATATATCATAAACTAATAACCATAAAATAAATACATAATTACTTAGTATTTATATATTGCTATGTAAGCATACAATTATTAAAGATATGGCATCACCACTTTCCTACCTTTCTATATGTCTTTGTTAAAAAATTCCACTACGTAGGACATTGTTTTGGTCTGAAGCTTGATGTGCAATGAGCACTGCAAATTCAGTGCAAGATAAGTTGTTTGGCAAAACTTAAAATATTTGGTTCTTCTTATTTTTAATTTCATAATAAACTGAGTAAAAATAAGCCTGTTCCCTAAAGGAGATCATCGAAGCCAATATGACAGAAGCTGGCAAATAACAGTCAGCCATCAATCTATACTTGTTATGTATTTTATGTTATGTATGGTATAGTATAGTATATAGTATAGTATATTAATTGTTATAGTATATTATTTATTGTATTATAGTGTATTGTGTATCTTTGTCATACCATATTTAATAAAGCAATAGGGATTTCAAACACAAAGAATTCATAGTATTCTCATTAAGTTTTCTGTCCTCCCCATTACAAAAAATCCAAACTGGATAGGAGCTCCAAAATATTTTAAAGCCACTATGACTAAATTAATATGAACAAATTCCATCTACTTTGAGGTGATTCTAATTTGCACCAGTGGTTAGCAAAGAAGTGAAAGGAACACTTTGTATGTTACAAATGTAAAATAAAATAGAATTTCTCTGCAATTAAAATCTATAGACTCACATGAGACATCAGTTATCTCTTTAAAAAAAGGACTTGGAGCATCAGATAGCGTTAGCAAGTACCATAGGTTTTTCCAAAAATAGTATTTTTTTGTGCTGAAAAAAATTGAGTTCCAGGAGACAAAGAATGATGAGATGGTCACTGTAACTACATTCCAAATTTTTCACCATAGATATATTTAAATATCAGCAGGCTTCTGGCACAAACAGAAAACATTTTTATTTAGTTGACTCAAAGGCATTTTCTTTTCCCCCTTAAGGTCATCATATTGATTCTGGCAAAATACTGTAAATATTAAATCCTCCAGTCAATAATCTTAATACTGACCTAAAAAAGTCAATGCATGCTTACTAGCTGCAAAATAGTAACAGAACTTAGCTTGGTATACTCTGTTCTGTATAACACCCTCTATATAAAAGCAGAACAGTGTTTTTATATTTTAAAGGAGTGGAAATGTTCTTTGCTGGAAAAATATAGTGGTAAAATTTTTCAAGACATAGAAATTATCAGCATCCTCTATCCGTGAGGATACTACTGCAAGTAGTATTGTGAAATAATATGAGATGAACGATAGCATTCCAACCAAGTTGGATGTTTTGAGGAACCTCTTTTAAAGAAGTGGTCACAGAGAAAACTTACAAAAATGTAATATGCCAGAACTAAAGATAAAAAGGATAAAAAACACTCAAAGAAGTTTGAAACAAAAAGCTGTAATCTTGCTGAAGATATAAACTCACACAACATTGACTATTTGCTGCCAATTCTCTCTTCAAGGTGAAAAACAAACAAACATGTCAAGCAGCAAGGCTTACCAGAGTTCAGTTTCAAGATCTATTATGTAGAAATTTGGCAAAAATGCATTTAAATGTCCCAAGAATAAAGCAAAAGATTTGGTATACAAAAAGCTGAGATTCAGAAAGGAATTAAAAATGGCTGAAGGTAGCAATGACTTCCAGACAAGCTCTCAATGTAACCTCAGAAATTTGCACTCTTCGTCAAAATATTATTTCAAACATAAATATTTGCTTTAGGGCTTGAACTGTGTCTCTAGGAAGAAAATTGTTTTTCTGTCAATAGATAATTGAATGGGGTGGTTTAGTTCAGTAGTCTGATTTTGCTCATTTCTTTCTAGAACCATTCAGAACTGGAGGAGGGTGTGTGACAAGACAGGAAAGTTACCAAAGTGAGTAAAATTTCTGATTTTTTGATGACTGAACATATGTATGATTGTATGTTGCCAATATAGGGTTTACATCTTTGGGTCTCACTCTTTTACCACAGTATGGTGTAGAAAGACATTTTTCTCAATCAGTTTTCTTATATGCGTTCAGTCAACAACCATGTCCCATCATGAACATGGTTCATGCCTTTCCAGGATCTCAATTAACAAACTGCTCATTCAGTTACACACTTCTTATGAAGGCTGATGTGCTATTTTCCCTTTTGTTCTGGTAGAAAGAACAAGATACATAGCGATTCTATAGCTTATGGAGTTAAGATGCTCCACCATATGGGTAGCACAGCATGTTCATTGTTCATAGGTGGTAAAACCTTTTTGCTACATAATTGTCTCTAGTAGAAGATTAATTTATCTCAATAACTGTTTGCAAAATTACTATGCAGGACAAATTATTTGTAGTGAATAGTTCACTGAATGTAGCCAGGTTATAATTGTACACACAAAAGTGAGGAGAACATCTAAAGTAAGGGGATGCCAAAGGCCAAATACATTTTGAAAACTGCACATTCAGTGGGAAATAGATATTTTTTCACATTGACATTGACATTATTGGCTGACAGACGTTATTTGATAAACTGAGTGATTGGTTTTACACACTCAGATTATTTGTACATGCACCATAAGACTATTGATATGAAGTATGTTAATTTTAGTTTCTAAACTTAAGAATTATCGGAAATGTTTGTTTTTCAGAAGTAATAAAATAGTCCCTAGGATATAGGGACTATAGTGAAAAGATAACACCTTCAACAAAAGGAAAAAAAGGCACAAAGATATAAAGTATGAGAGAATACCTCAATCTATAGAAATATATGTCTTATCGTATAATGAGCTGAGACTAGCTAATATATATGCTAAGTATCACAAGTTACAATATGCCTGTTGATGCAAGTTAATGTTGTTGACAACAACAATATTAGTTGGTATAAAACTTGGGCTGTATGTTCTCAGGGAGACATATTACAGAATTACAGAATGGTTGAAGTAGGAAGATACCTGCGGAGATCATCCAGCCCAACCATCCTGCTTAAAGCAGAGAAATCTAGAGCAGGTTCCTCAGGATCATGTCCAGTCAGTTTTTGAATATCTCCAAGGATGGAGCCTCAACTGTCTCTCTGGGCACTCTGTTTCCACGTTTGATGACCCTCACAGTAAAAAAAAAAAAAGATTTTTTTTTTTTTGTTTGAGTGGAGTTTTTGGTTTGGTTCTATTTTGTTGTGTCTGTTTGTATGTTTTTTAAAAGTTTAAATGGAAATTCCTGTATTTCAATAGAAATTGAAACAAAAAATTGTGTCCATTGCTTCTTTCATTGTCACTGGGCCACACAGAGAAGAGACTACATCCTCATTACTCCCTTCCATCAAATATTTTTGTAAGATCTCCCTGAGATCTTTTCTCCACTCTGACCAGTCCCAGCTCTCTCAGCATTTCCTCATATGATGGATGCTTTGGTCCCCTAATAACCTTTGTGGCCTGCGGCCCCTTGCTGTACTTCCTCCAGTACATCCATGTGTCTCTTGTATTGAGGAGCCCAGTACTGGACTCAGCACTCCAGATATATTTTTCCAGTGGTGATTAGAGGAGAAGGATCACCTCCCTCTGCCTGCTGGACAGCTATCTTCCTGATGCAGCTGTAGGCTGCTGGCTTTTTTTTTTTGCCACGAAGGCGCGTTGCTGGCTCATGTTCACCTTGTTGTCCATCAGAACTGCCAGGTCTTTCTCTGAAAAGCTGCTTTTCAACTGGTTGGTCATCAGCCTCTCCTGGAGCATGAACTTCATATGCAGGACTTCACACTTCCCTTTGATGAACTTGATGAGATTCCAGTTATTCTAGGAACAGACACAGTGCCAAACATAGTAAAATCCCAGGGCAGTCAAGGAAGATCTTACAAAACAGTGAGTTCACTCATTCACTGAAACATTCTGAAACTACTGGGTGTAGTGTCCTTTTTTTTCATGTTAGCCAAAATGTTATAATCATTCCTTACTTTCCTGAAGAGAAAGATGTCATAAACATTAACTGGAAATGACCATGATTGTTTATAGAATTTTTATTGTTGTGTTTATAATTAAAAGTTGCAGTAGAATCAATTTGAACTGTGACATAATGCTGAAATTAGATGCCATTTTAAATCCATATGTAAAATGCATCAATGCAAATATTTATTATGTTATTCATCAGCATTTATATTAAAATTTAATTCTATTTTAAAATGAGTTATAGATTGGGGTTTGTTTTGGTTTTTGTTAGTTTTATTTACAGATATAGAATTTACTACATCCTTAACATTAACAAAAAGTCTGAGTGCCAAAGCTATGTTCCCCTTTCTCATAGGAAGATATGATATTCTCACTATATAAACATTCTACCCAACTAATTAGTTTTACTTTCTTGGCACTTAATTCTATAAACAAGTAAGGAAAGCTGGCTTTCAGTTCCTTTTGTCGTCCTTGCTCACAGGCTTTAAGGGGCGAATCTAAAGCTTTCTGAGTAAATAAGGACAATTTCAGGTGCGTTCCCTTTCTTTTCTGCTTCCAGGAGCCATTATAATATAGAATAACATAATTCAGAATAAGATACTTCAATGGGGTATCTAATTCCTTCCCCCTCTGTAAGGTAAATTCAAAATACTAATACTTGACAATCCAGATAATTCCTGCTGTACAATATAGTGTGCAGAGTGCATAAACTATAGTATAGTTTTCATTCCTAGTCTGCTAGCAGAATTTATGTGGCAAGCAGGGTTAGAGTGATTGTGGGATCCTAATGGCACTTCCACACTTATGAAAATCTATGTAAAAAAGAGCTTAGTGTGAAGGACAACTGTCTGTACTTCTGTTTACGGGCACTGAGTAATAAAAGCACAATCAAACAATAATCAAGCAACAGTAACAGCCTGGCAGGATGCTATTTCAGAATGCATATGTAGAAGTAGAATGTAGTAGTCTTTTCCGTTTTCAGGTCTTTACAGTACTATCATAGTTACTTTCTTTGTAAACTTTGGCTTTTTTCCATTGCTGGCTCCCTCTTCTTGAGAGTATAAGACTTCCCAGAAAGCTTGGTCTGTTAACAGAAAACATCATCAGCTGCTTACCGAGCTTACAGAGCTCACATTTCAATCTGTGAGTATGGTGTGCTTACTGCAAAAAGCTCTCAAGTAAGTCCTCTGCTGAAATTCAAAATAAAATAAAAAATGGAAAAAAAGTATCTGCTTGTAGACTTGTAAATGTAATGTAAATTGTGCTAAAAGTAATAATTACCTTTTTTATAACAATACATTCATCCATTCACAGTGATGTCTTCATTTTTCCCAGCCTTTTTACTTCTCTGGTCCTATTTCATACGCAGAAATGTGACCTTTATTTCTGTTTCTTTTCTACAAACATTTAGTATAAAATTAATAAGTATGTTGGTATTTAAATTATTTTAGTGTCTTTTCAAGTAATTGTAAAAGTGATTGATCAGGACAAGCAATGGAGAGAATTTTGGGAGGCAGGTAGCAGACTTTTAATAAAATATGTATTTGAAAAAAAATGTTTCTTGTAAATCAGGATTAAAACAGAGCCCAGCATAGTCTCAGTGAAGAAATATCTGTGGACATAGGATAGAGAAGAATATAAACAGCAAAGAACAAAATTACAGGGAGAAAATAACATTAACATAGGCTGAAGTGCATTTTTGATAATTTACGTTTTGAGAAAGGTGATTAATTTACTCTAGGACTGAACATTTTAAATACAACATGAAGACTACATTACACTGAACTTGCTCAGGTACCTTCTGATGCTCTGCTTGTCTCCTGAATTCAAAGTGCCCGTTCAGTGCGCAATTAAATAGCTATAATTAAAAATGTTTAGGTTTTGTCTCTAAATACATTGCTTAACATATAAGGATCTACCTATTAACCTATGGCATATCCAGATCTTCCAAACCCACGGTATAAAAGTGCAAAATAGTACATAGCATAATTTATTTACGTTATGCAAGTATTCTTAGTTTTAGACACTTCAACAACAATAGCATGATTATAATGTTTTATCCATTTTTTGCAGTGCAGGAAATTAACATATCATCAATTGGTATTACATTCTGGTATACATACTAACGATTTCATTTTATTTTATTCATTGACAAGGAAAAAAACAGACAAGTACTAATGGACAAAAACCAGTAGAAGCCTGTGTAAGAGAAACTGGAAAAGTGGATCACTGAAAGAGTGATCTTAGTTTTCCAGGTGTCACAAAACATTTTCAAAAACAGGTATCATTTTGTATTTAACTCTCAAGCAAAACTGAGCTTGAGTTTAAATGAATAGGAGAAGTTTAAATGAAAGGAGAAGAAAAACGATGCAGATTTTCCCACTTCCCACTCTGACTGAAGTTCCATAGTTTATGTCTTTGTGATATGAAATAGAAGAGACAAATGTGTATCACTTCTTAGCTCCCATGCATTTTAAATATGATTTTTAAATATGGCTTGAAAGAACTCCATGATACATGCTTAGTGGAAAAACCGGGAAGTAATGCAACTTCGACACTTCCAATTGTATCCTAAAGGACATGACTTAACCTTCTTCAGCTACAAATAAATCCACAACACCTGTGTTTAACAGTTCAGCACTAACAGTGACAAGACCGGAGGCAATGGGCACAAACTGAAACACAGGAGATTCAGTCTGAACATAAGGAAACACTTTTTTACTGTGAGGGTGACAGAGCACTGGCACAGGTTGCCCAGAGATGTTATGGAACCTCCCCCCTTGGAGATATTCAAAAGATGCCTGGACGTGGTGCTGGGTAACCTGCTCCAGATGGCCCTGCTTGAGCAGACATGTTGGACGAGGTGACCTCCAGAGGTCTCTTCCAACCTCAGCCTTTCTGTGGTTCTGTGATTCTGTAACCTTAGGAGAGTCATAGGAATAAACTTGATCTTCTTGGTCATCATAATGGACACTGCTGATTTGGATATTTTAATTCTAAAAAAAATCCAAAAACTTACGTGCTTTAAAATCATAGAATATTTTTGCATCTAAATGCACATACAAATTACTGTAGGACATGCCAGAACATGAAATCACCATACATGAGCTGTTCTGTGCTAATCGGCCATGTTACTTTATGATAAATTTGAGATAGCCTATTGTCTTTCACCAAGTAATCTAGTTTGAATTTGTTTTAGGCTTAGACTAAATATACAGGCAGTTAGAGCAAAAAAGCTGAAACGAATTAACTTGTTAGACTTGACAACTTGATTGCTTGTCTATAACCCATTTGCAGGTCCTAAAAGGACTTTCTGAAAGACAAAGTCAGGAACACACATAATAAATTTATTCAGTGACCCAGCTGGTTAAGACTGTTTGCAATGCATTTTGTAATACATACAGACTTACATTTTTATTCCATAAATGTATATAGACTCCAAGGGAACATTAAAATAAGAGACAATCCCACTGAAGACTGAGATCATTTGAAGATAAAAGCTAAAACCCACACAGGCACACAGGTGCCTGCGGGCATGACTACACATGAGCACAGAGTCAGCTGGCCAAATGTACAAGTAGCTCTGGTATCGAGGTTATGTCTGCGTATTTGCATAGCGGTATGCCAAAACTCATTTGGCCTTAGGAGCAGAGAGCACAGAAGTAAAACATAGCAGTACTGGAAAATGCTATGTCTACATTTTTCAGAAGCCATTTGGACTTGCTAAAATAGGGTATGTCACAGGATGAGAAAGATCAAAATACAGGAAAGTTACTATTTCAGACATATTTGTGCTGTACCAGCTTATAGTATTAATGGAAAAATTAAAGGGAACTCCAGAGCAGAGAATTATATTTAGAATATTCTTCTCATACGTGAGAAAAATCAGTAGAGGAGCTAGGCTACACAGGTGGAAGCTTTTAAGCAAAAACCTGATAGAATTTCTGAAAGATAGTATATCTGTGGCAAATATTTTTAAAGTATCAATGGCTTGCATATGTTCTCAGATATATGTGGCCAAGGATGAGCTCTGTCCCAAACTGAAACTGGATATAGCTTTAAAAATTCTAATACAAAATCTTAGGCAATGTATTGTAGTCTGATATATTTTATACACCAAATTTCAAAAATGTTCCCACAGCATATTATCTTCCTTGTTTTTACTTTTATTTGTTTTAATTTCCGCTATAGATGGAAAAGTGTAAGTAATCTCAAACCAGAAAGGTGGGTTTTTTTCCCATGGTATTGATCTCACTTTCATATTTTAAGTTCCTTTTTATTGCTATTTTAGAATACCTAATCAAAACGGACATGTGACTATACTAAATTTCTGTTTTGAAAAAACCTGTTTTTTCTATTGAAAAATATGTTGAAACTTTCCCATCCACTTCCAGGTTAACATTTAACACAAACTCTGCTATTAAAGTTATAACCAAATTAACTAAACAACAAAGACAAGAGAGAAATTTGTATAAATGTGTCCTGCATAACGCAGAGCTGTGCCCAGTAGACAACTTTCATGTTTATCAGATTCTCATAAGAATACATTAGCGCTAATGAGCATTATTTTTTAATTCCAAGAATTGGAAGGTGCATACTAAGAAAAAGTTGATTTATTTTTTAAATACCATGCGAATTTAATTGCTTTGTTAGCTTAGTGGCAAGAAGAGAATAGAGAAGTTGCATAAAATGAATACAAGAACGCACAAGTGGAAATGGATGCTGGTAAGCTACAGTTAATGCTAGTTACCTATTGGAGTGATTTTGCAGAAAATTCTGTCTGCTTCATCCAAATGATATGAGTGCTCTTTATTCATTGCTGAAATACTTTGCACTGGCTCCGTTTGCTGCATATAGTCCTAGCTGGGTTTCTCAGGGCCCAGGTTGACTGTATTCAGTTTTGTGATACTTATGTATTTATTAATAAGATTTTCAATTGCTACAGCAGCCTGTACTCTAAATCAGTGTAGGACTAATTTAACACCCAATGAAAATAAGACAAGGCTCTCAGATATTTTGGTAGTGGCTGTGCTGTAACTAAAAAATATTAGGGCTGGAATTTTCAAAGGGGACAAAATTCATTTAATATATCAATTCCAAGGAACTTTCAGCAAGTATTTAATATTTACTTCTATGGAGCTTCTCAAGAATCTCCAAATTAATTCTTATGGTTTGACTCCAGTCTGATTTAAAAGACTACCCTCATGCCCTCATATAAAAATCCCATAGGTTTCAGGAGGTTCATATGTTCACACAGGTATTTGAAAAATAAGAGTTCAAATAAAATAAATTCAATTTCTTAGATGATAATAAAGATTAATTTTGAATTAGCAGCAAACTGTATACACACAGTATATAAAATCAGGTTATTTTTATTTGGAGAAATAAACATATCTTCTCTGATCTGTTAACATCTATCCTCCAGATTTATCTAAATATGACTTAATCTTTATCTGTTTCAATCTTTTGCGTGCTGTTATGTACTTTTAAAATAGCACAAAAATGCCACCTTGCCTAAATTCATCTTACTATTTAAAATCGTATAAATTGCAGGGTTGTCACTAAACTCTTTTAGACAAAATGCTCTCCTTCACTGAGTGGAACAAAGCAAATGTGTTAATTTTTCAGCTAAAGATTGAAGAACTTTTAAACAGAATCAACACATGCAACTGAATGTCATAATGAAACTTTTTTATTTTTCTGATTTTAAGCTGATTGATTTAACTGTATTTATTTTTATTCTGATTGTGTCAATAGTACAAAGTTTAGATAGCAACACTGTAACTTCATTCAAGGGAGAAATTGTCCAGCTAAAAAGGAATTACTCATTTAAACTTATCTAAGAGATGTTGAGTTTAAGAAAGCTAGTCTTACGGAGTTTTCCCTTCTTTTGTCTCCTTTTTTTTTCTTGTAAGGAAAATTCTTTTTTGCATGTCTGAAAGCATATAAAGTTAGGGAAAGCTGGCTAACATTAAACTCGCTTTACCAGATGAAGGTATTAGCTTCTTAGCATACTTTATACACTTAGTTTTTATGACTTCTTTTTTTTTTTCTTTTGAGATTTTAAAAATAAGCCAGTGAAAGCAAAACCTTTCAACAGAATTACACTACAGTAACTTCAACATGCAAAAAATAGAGTATCCTGAAAACTTCTACAAATAGAATTTGCAAAGCTCTTATAGTGTAAGTAAGAATAACAAAATAACGAGCCTTAAGCCGGGTACAGGGATACTACTACTGCTAGTGAGTACTACTGAGACCT
>RSEF01000004.1:78118040-78145932 GCA_003993805.1 Himantopus leucocephalus | reverse complement strand
GACACAGATGTGGCCTCACCAGGGCAGAGTAGAGGGGGAGGATATTCTCCCTCAACCTGCTGGCCACACTCTTTTTAATTAACCCCAGGATACCATTGGCATTCTTTGCCACAAGGGCACATGGCTGGCTCATAGTCAACTTGTTTTCCACCAGGACTCCCAGGTCTCTGGTTATATGCTAGGGTGACATATCAAACATGGACACTGATTTGGTTTCAGAGTTGTCCTGCCTTCAGTGCAGTCTCTTGCAGCAGTCCACAGTTCCTGCGTCTGCAGTGGGCAGATGCTCTGCCTATTCTGGTGTAGGCACCTTCTTCAGGAGAAAGGGAGCGTCATTTCCCAGGGAAGACTCTCCACCAGCCAGCTGGGGTCACCAGCACCAATAGGGCTGGTCCTGCTCTTCTTCGCCATTCACCTCGCACACCCATGTGCCTACATGCACCAACACCACACACATGATGCCTACACAGACCACACACATCACGCACTCCTGTCCCACCCCTGCACTAGTTCTGCCTCTCACCTTACCCCAAGTCCAGACAGTTCAGCTCCCCAATGCAGCAGAAAACTAAGCCAGAAGGAAACAGGAAAACCCAGCAAAAAGCAGGAATCACTTTGGAAACAGCTTTTCTGGACTCCTGCCATCCCAGGTATCCAGGAAACTTAGGTACATTTATATGGGTTTAAGGTAGAGCTGTGGAGCCATCTCGTGCAGCACCCTGCCAGGCTCTGGCTCAGGGAAGGCATTTTCAAGAGCTTTGCCAGGAATCAGAATGAAATGTTGATGGAGGAGCCGAGTGCTCCTTATTCTTCACCTGGCTCCAACCTGCAGCATCATCCGCCCATCTGAGAGAAATCCGAAAGAGGTTTTTAAGTTCATTAAAGTGCAAATATATGTTGAATATTCTCAGAAAAAGATTTAACCCTGACTCTCGTATTTCAGTTAGCAAAATGAGAGGACTGTTTTCTTTTAATTGTTTTCAGAACGGAGACACCTATGGAGGGGTTGCCTCAGGTGATCTTCCTGATTATAGATAAACTCTATCAACGTGTCTGTCAGAAAGGCTGCTCTGCACTAAGCAGCCCACCAGACATGATTTATAGCTAAGATTTATATCTGTCAAGCCACATATTACACATATTATATGTGTGTTGCCTCCCCTTAGTCAGGGAGGGTAACCGTAATACGCTTCTGACATCATCCTCATTGGTTTTCTCCACTTGCTAAAATTATTTGTGATTTAAGCAAATTATTTGTGATTTAAGATTTGTGATTTAAGTGATTTAAGCAGAACTGGTACGACGTAAAATTTCCTTTTTTCTTTTCTTTTTTTTTTTTTTTTTAANTTTTTTTTTTAATAGCCCTCATAATTTGTAACCCGTTGTTGTGCCTCTAAGTACTACGTGCACAGGAACATGCTTTGGCCCTTTCTTAGCCATGCAGACTTAGATGGTTCCACCAGAGTGGTGAGAGCGGGATCCTGGTTGTGGAAAATGCCTGCACAGGGTAGGATCGTGCTGCAGCACCACCTTTCCCCAAAGAAACACCACAGATGTGCAGGAAGAGGCGTTACGGTAACATCTGCAGAAAACACAGGTTATCAACACCTGGCAGTAATGACATTTAAGACCACTGTGACCATTCCTTCTGAATGATATGGTGTTCCCTGGAGCAGTTCTTGTTTCATATCCCCAGACCTCTGACTGCATCTGGAGCTGCCCTGCTCCAAACTCTCTTGGATCAAAGCGCACTGCACAAACACATAAAATACAAACCCTCCTTGTCACCACAGTAAGTTGGGATAGCCCAAAAGCTGCCTTCAGTTAGACTTCAGTTAGACTGACATTTACTAGCTATTAAAAACAGTTAGGGACTTGTTGTTTCTCAAAATGGGAACTTTTTTTACAGTTTGGTGCCAACTTACCTTCTACCTGCTGGGCCAAACCAAGCACGGTAATGAACGCAGCAGCATCAGTTCAAGGGAAAACAACCTCCCTGCTCCTACACAATGTTGCCCGAAGTCTATCTACTACATACATATTTCAGGTATTTTATTCACAGCTGCTTATTCCCCACGGTTCCTAGTGTATTTTTAGTTGGACATTTTCCTACGGACTCCTTGCTCTGTTATCAGTGGAGCTTGGCCCCTGCATGACTGTAGAGGTCAGGGGCTGGTGGGAATCCTTTTTCTAACTCTGCAGACAAGATTTAGAGTGGGGCTGATCAGTTGGGTCCTGTGGGAAATGGCCTGCCTGTGAAACCACAACAAGCTGATGGATTACTGCAATTTGAGTCGTCTCCCAGCTGTACAGTTTGTGTAGTCTTGTCATTGCAGCTGCCAAAAAGGCAACGTTCCTCTTGCAGGCATTGCTCGAGACCTCTTCCAACAAAATTCATCACCTTTCTGCCCCTTAACATCCTCCTTCCATACTGTCTTCCATACTGAAGAGAAGGATTTTTTTCTGTCTCAGAAAGGTAATCAAAATACTGCATATTCTTCCTGATTCAAATGGTGCATGAAGGAAAGCAGAGAACTTCATCTGACGTTCCACATTCGTGCACTGGAAACTTGAAACTTGAATCAAGCAAGTTACAAAAGTCCAGCTGTTGAATATAACTCAGAGACCCAATGTGATACATCAAGATGTCATTTAGTACACAAAAAATAGTTTATGGTAGTGGAAAAAACACATCAAACATAAATTATGATAAAATCTGCTTCATTGTGCTTCTTGACTGGAAATCCAAGATGTTGAGATAGGATTATTTCATTAGAGTTGGTTGGGAACTTTTCAGCAAAGGTTTTGGTTTTGTTTTGCTATGTTTTGTCATGGTTTAACCCTAACCAGCAACTAGGACCATGGAGCCACTCACTCACTCCCCCCACAGCGGGATGGGGAAGAGAACAGAAGAGTAAAAGTGAGAAAACTCGTGGGTTGAGATAAAGACAGTTTATTAATAAGTAAAGAAAAAGCCACACACGCAAGCAAAGCAAACCAAGGAATTCAGTCACTCCTTCCCATCGGCAAGCAGGTGTTCATCCATCCCCAGGAAAGCAGGGATCCATCATGCGTAATGGTTACTTGGGAAGACAAACGCCATAACTCCGAACATCCCCCCCTTCCTTCTTCTTCCCCCAGCTTTATATACTGAGCATGACGTCATACGGCATGGAATATTCCTTTGGTCAGTTGGGGTCAGCTATCCCGCTGTGTCTTCTCCCAACTTTTTGTGCGCTCCCAGCCTACTCGCTGGCAGGGCGGTGTGAGGAGCAGAGAAGGTCTTGCCTGCTTAGCAACAACTAAAACCATCAGTATTTCACCAATACTATTTTCATCCCAAATCCAAAACATAGCAGTATACCAGCTGCTAGTAAAAAGGTCAACTCTATCCCAGCTGAAACCATGACGTGCTTTTAAATCAAAAAATATCAATTTGTCTACCATTTTCATGAAAACTTTATGTTTCAGTGAAACATCAGTCAGGAAGACCCTTATTTCTAGAAAAGTCTTTGTGGGCAAAACAAGAAAGAACTTCCACTGCAAAGTAACTCACAGATCTGTGGGTTACTGCACATAACATCCTGAAACACAGAAGACCCCTTGTTTGAATCCATTTTAAACTTTATGTTCGGAATCCTGGAAAACGATTTGGGTGTCACAAAAGACAAGCAATTCACACTTTAGACTTCCCTTCAAGACCCCAGCAAAGAGGCATCCACCTCTTTCCTTTGTGTCTTATTGCAATAGTGAGAGACCCTCATGTAAAAATCCCTGCCTCATCTTCAAACTTTACGCGTTGGTTTAAATGAGTTAAATTACAGCCCTTTGTTTCTGTTAACTCTTGCCTTCCTAAAGGCATTTTCTCTCAATCAAGGTACTTATGTTGTGCAATGCTCTCATCTCTAAATTTTATTTTTGAGATGCTAAAAAAAGAAGTCTTCTGTTTGCCTTATTTCAGGGTTGGGTTTTTTTTTTTCCAGTTCTTTAAAATTTCTCAGGTTCTTCTCTCTGCAGTTTTTTACAGTGTTTTTCAAATGAGCCATGCAGATCAGATGCCAGACTGGTTTACTGGGGCCCTCAGCTCTTGGCCCCAGATGCTCCTAACTAGCTGACTCTGTCCCTGGCCATGGTCTGTACTCTTTGTTCTTATTTGGATGTCCTTTCATGTGGCTGGGCCAAAGCAAATCAAAGACTACAATAAGACCTTTCAACAAAATTGTTATTAATATGTATTACAGCAGTGCCCGGAGTTGCCAGTTGAGATGGAGACTGTATGTGCTGTCTAGCTAAACATTGTCTCTGTCCTGAAGCAGAGACAATCCCTGGGTAAAGTCTGCCACACTCCCCTGGAGTATCTTCTTGCTCAAAATCACTAGCTCCATTGAATTCAGTGGCACCGTCCACGCATCAAAGTACTATTTTTCCTGAATGACAGCAGCAACAAACAGCCAAAGCGATCTGGTTAAGTTTAGAATTACCCTGTTCCCTGGATGTGTGATATTTCTTGAATTCATTGTGAAAGACAAGGTGAAGGAGAAATAACCCAAAAATCTGTCGAGCTGCTTGCAAATCCTTTGTGAGAATCCTATTTCTTCTACGAGGGAAATAAGAGACACTTTAAAACCAGGATTTTGGAATGACAATTCATTAAACTGGTAGGCAAGGACATATTCTGTGTCTATATGCATTTGTGTCTAGTGAGACTTCAAAGGATTCAACTGATAATGTAAAACTTAAATGATTAAAAACTTTACTGGAAGACTAGTAAATCAGAATGAGACTTGGCTGTTCCATTTCTGCATTAGTAAACCCCATTATTAATATGTTCTGGCTATTACTGGGCTCGTATCACTGCAGAGGGGCTTGCTGACCTATCAAAGCCTCTAGAGTTTAATTAATGACAATAAACTGCGGCATAGAAGTCTTTCAGATCAGGTAGCAAATTGCATTTGAAACCACAGCCTGTGCTTGAGCATGAATAAAGTATGGATTTTTTTTCTCATCAGTGATACATCCTCCTCAACAGGAAGGAGGCCTTTGGTCCATGGTCCTGGGCTGGGCCTTCCGAGCACTTCTGTTCTGCTTCAGAAACACGGATGGAGGCACACAGGCCTGGGAGCTAACTTGCAAAGTGAAAGAAAGATCATGGAGCCTCCTGTGTAACCATCTAGTTTACAGTTCCATTGTCTCCGCATTAAGTCTCATTTAAAATGGGTAGATAATTCTGAGGATAAATGAGCTGTTAAGTTGAATTTACTCACATTTTCAGAAGGGGTTGAAGGCTTCTGTGAACATTGCAGAATTCCAATCTTCTAGTTAACCCAGAGCTTTATACAATTAATTTATACATGAATGTTAAATATAGACAGAATAATAAATAGAGAACAACATTTTTTGTCTGTTTTAAGACACCGGCACATTAAATCTTCTTACAGACTTGCTCAGCCGCAGACAAAGTTGGAACATCCAGATTCCTTAGCCTAAAAAAATTCAGTTGCTTTGTCTTCTTCTTTTTTTATTTGCAGAAAGGCTCAATTATGATGCAGATTTTTTGGAACTACAGCTTCAAGTAGAAATCAGCTCAATTCTTTATCAGATGAAATGGACTCCTGCATCGCTGTGTGCTTTGGGGATTAATTCAGAGAAGACAGATGCTGAGGATGTCAAAGCCCCTAGTAAATTGGAGCGAGAACCACAATGGCCCTTGGGCGCTCTGATCTTCAGTGCTTCAACACCTTGTCTATAGAAGCCTGGGCCTCGGAGAAGAAAGCCCGGTCCCGAATTTGGAGCCCAGTTGCCTTCCAATACGAGCAGACCCAGAGGGTTCACACCCACATCTCCGCACCCACCTGGTGGGAAGACCCCGCTTTGCCCCATGAAGTTGTCCTACCTTGCAGCAAGGACTAAAAGCTTGAAGGGGACAGCAACAGAGGGCATACAAGAATGAGCGTAGCTGCAGTTAATCCTTTAAGGGACTCACCCTGGAGGGAAGAAAACTGGTTTAATCCCTGCTTCAAGGGCTTTTCATGCAAATGAATGCAAAACAGGTAAGCTGCCTGTGGAACAAGGACTGGCGTGCAAGTACCACACTTCATTCAGGCGTAAGCTCTGATGGGGCTGGGGGAGGAGAGCGAGGATCCCTGAAGGGAGGTCCCCTCAGAGATGCTGGGCAGCATGAGGTCTCTCTGCAAGGCTGATGGACAGTCAGTCATAATTTCAGCACTGATTGCAATAGCAACAAGCCTGAGCCCAGGGATTTTGAAGTGTTTTAGGATGAAAGCTGCCATGAACAGCCAAACCACTGTGCAATAAGGCATCACTTTAATCCATTAACTCTCCATTACGGGCTAAGTATGTCTCTTAATTACTGAGGGTGACTTTGGAGAGTGGCTTAACCACATGATTCTCACTAACATGAAAGAAAAGTTTATTGTTGCATCCTAGACTTTGCCTAATATCTTAATTTCACCCTCAGAGCTGTGCCTGCAGGCAGCAAAGTCAGATGAGATCCATTTAAGTAAAAATGTGTTTAGCGTCAGCATTCAGGATTTAGTGCACATAGCTTGATCCTCGCTTTATTTGTAATTCCCTGTTCAGTCATTTCCCTTCTACGCTGTGAGAGCATCTCATAACGCTCTGAAAAGGCCAGGCTGAGGGATAACATGTGGTGCAATTACGGCAGAGTTGGTTTTCCTGAAGTTAAGGAATGTGAACACAAGTCTTCCTGGGCCTGTCCGGTTTTTCAAATCAATTGTGTCAAGCATGGAACAGGAGGCAAGGAACAGACTTTACGGCCTTTTTCTCCTCCCTTAGGCTGCCTCCAGTGTCACCAGTGCACAAGCTACGATCTCAGCTCCGCCACGGCTCATGTTCTGCCGCAGAGAGCTGCCGTATCCCTGCCCCTCCCCCCTGCCCCCCTGCAGCCCCCATCAAGGACACTGCAACAGCTGAGAATAACAGGAATGCAGCAGCTCAGGTCACCTTTCTCTCGCCCCCCACTTCAAAATACTCCTCTTCCAGAAAGGAAAGCAATGGCTTGTTCTGGTAGCGCTGTGCTATTCAGCAAGTCTCCTCAAATTCGCAATAAAGAAGGTTATGGGGGGTGAGTATAGAGGTGTCAGTGCAGAGCAGACAGTTGACTCGCTTAGAAGTTGAGGGTCGGTCTGGAATGCCATTTCTGCCAGTGGGAAACTCGTTAAAAGCGTCGCTCCTCTCTCCATTTCAGCCCCTTCCCTCCCACCCACATGCTGCAGCTCATGCTCCCCTCAGTTATGCCAAGGCAGCTGCTTTGGGAACTGTGCTGCAAACAGGATCAGTTCAATGATCTTGGTTTAAAAATAAACCCTTTTTTTATTATTCTTTAGCTTAAATCATTTCAATAATCCACTTTGCAGCCCAGCTGCACAAGCTGTTGCGTTGCTCAATGGAGGGGGCAGAGACGCGGTGTTGGGAAGGGAAATTGTGGCTGAGGAACTGTTTCATTGAAATACAGCCGCGTTCTCCCATCAGGTTCCTGTAGTACGATCTAGATATTCCGACACGTACGGCGCTCCTTGGTCATTAATACTGAGCTGTACACTGCTTGGTTGGGCAGCAGTATGAATTTATGCCCAGTGAAACATGGACACACCATTGTACGTCTGCTGAATTCATGAGATAATGCACCGTGGACTGTGCCATCTTTAAATATTTATGCTGACCTTATCTTACAGGAAGCAAAGCCATACCTGTCTTCATGGAAAGACTGCAAGGACAAAGTTACCTTATCCACACTCCCGCTTGTCTGGAATTAACTTCAATAAGCAGAATGAAGCACCTGAATCTAGCCCATATTTTGAAAAAGACTCCTGGTGGTTTTGAAGGAGACCCTACTGGAAGACTCATGGCTACTCGGCACTTGTGGCTTCTATTTTGGTGCATCTGTAAGGTGGGAGGACCCCGTGCTTGATTATGCCAGTGTTAGGCTCAAGTGCCTGAGTGTCAGGCCCAGAGGTGCTAGTAAGACTTTTTGCTGTATCTGAGGCAGCCTATGGAAATGGCAAGGAGAAGGGGAAGGGGAAAAAGGAGAAGAAGAAGGAGAAGAAGAAGGGGAAGGGGAAGGAGGAACTCTCACCCAGACCTCCTGTATGTAGTACCACACTCAGAAGTACTAAAACAGGATTGATCTCAGATGTTGGGACACAGACGGGAAGAGGCAGGACTTGCTTGACTACTGAAAGAAGAGAACAGCTCATTTAGGCCACAGCTGGAAGGAAATGGTCTGGGGCCCACTGAATGCATTGGTTGGATAGCATGTGGTGTAGAAGGTGCTGGTGGAGATGAAAGCTTGCGTATGAAAAAAAGCTTAAACTAAAGAAGAGCATATTTAGCTGTTAGTCTTAATACTAGAAGTCCTCAGTTGTGCACCCCTGGGTGATTTATCTGGTTCAAGGATTAACTGTGCTTGATTGCATGCATCCACAGCTCATGTACAGTCAGTTTTACCGGTTTAGATGCACACCAACGCCTGCAAATGTAGCTGTTCATGGATCTGGAAGATGTACAGCTGCTTTAGTGTAAAGCTGAGCTGATAAACCATGTTGCATCCAGGCTAGCTCTGTGAGAAATGAGCTGGGGCATCTTGGTACAACGCTGTGGAGAGCATGCTCAGCCAAGCTCATAAACCTCAGTGTGCTGCATGGATCCACCACTCCTGCTCTCCCCAGCTCCCATACAATCAGAGACTTCTTGCTGCTCAGCTTCAGCTGTGAAAACCATGCTGAATGTACCTCGATTTAGATTTCTCACACAACTCGGCATTTCCAAAGATGTTAGCTGAACCATCCAGAGGTTAGTCACTAGAAAGACACATGAACATGTAAATAAATGTATTATATGCACACATGCGCCATCCCATGGAAGCACAGGATGGTTTGGGATTGCTCAGCGGTGGAAACAGGCATAACTCAAGGCAATGAATTGAAACTGAATGAAATGAAATGAATGAAAAATTTACATAAAAAAAGAACAGTAAAATGTGCTGGATTATGCACTATCTTGCATGAGAAATAGCCCACATTTCTTATATTCAACAAAGATTGAATTAAATACTCAAAATGCAACACAGGGAATAATTTTTCATTGAAGGTGAGATAGACACAGAGATAAGCCTACTGGTCTTTTCCCCTGTCTACTTTCCATGAATTGGAGAAGGATTAATGGATTTATTTCCTACAGAATATGTAGAAAAGTGCCTTTTTACCAGTTAAAACATAACTGAGCTTGTTAAATACTTTATTGAACTCAGCTAAGTCTGTTCCTATGAACAAGGCAACAAAGATTAACCAAATGACGACCGTTTTCTGATTTGCCTGAAAATGTCATTGTAGCCACTGCCTTTGCACCCAAGTCTGAGCCAAGGCAAATGTATAAGCTGGATCTACAGAACAGCCCGTTCCACACACAGTTTTTATACTAATTTTAACTATTTTTGTCTCAAGGTGTGGCTTACCCCGAGGAAGTTAAACAACACTGCCCTGGGGCAGATGCTTAAACTGTATTTCTAGTGGAACTTGTGGCTACCTTAAGGAGGGTGGGCTATTTCAATCACAGTCCCATCCAGCCCAAGCAAGGGGCTGAGATATTTTGTGTAAGCAGTCCTTAAACCATGACTGGCCTGAAGCCAAACTTTTTCTGCCTTTTTTCAGCTGAAGGACCTGAGCATAGTTGCTTTGCGTGTTGAGCGGGACAACAGCATTAAGGTGAACATTAGGAGATATCCCTGGGCGCTGCATTTAAGCAGGAAGTGAACTTGTTAAAATGGATATTTACTCTTTGACTAGTTGGAAAACATCCTCAGCCACCACCTGCATATCTCTCTCTATTTATCTCATTCTTTTTGTTTGTTTGTTTTTTAATGGGGAAACC
This sequence comes from Himantopus leucocephalus, assembly GCA_003993805.1. Lineage (NCBI taxonomy): Eukaryota > Metazoa > Chordata > Aves > Charadriiformes > Recurvirostridae > Himantopus > Himantopus leucocephalus. Next base: position 78,136,023 of record RSEF01000004.1, on the reverse strand, counting down.
TTCCTCAAAGGCACACCAAGACACAAATTCTTACATTGCAGAAGGGGGATGTGATGTTTCCTACCAGCTAATCTTTTGCCTGGGTTCCCCCACACATGGGCCTTCTAGATACTTCTTCAGAGGTACCTGTTATCCTCCATTAACTGTAAAAGGGAACCTATAAGTCTAAATAAGAAGTTCTGGATCTCCCTGCTAAGGCCAGGTGCATTATTTTTAAGCTTAATGCAGGCACCAGACTTTGGAGATCTGAATGTTGCTTATTGAGTTTGTCCTTGTAACTCCCCATGAGACAGGGAAATACTCTCCTTATTTGACAAAATCTTTTATTACACCATAGTCATCACAGAAAAGTATTTACCTGCTATTTACATCTGGATCTTCTCTTTTGCTCCATCTGAATTCTGCCTGGCCTTTTTTTCCCCCTGAAATTCAGTATCGATAAGGCTGACGTCACGAGGCAGTTTAACTTTTCTGCGACTGGAACGAAATTTCCCACACATTTTGGTAAGTTACACCGTCTAAATTTGGAGGGAGTAACATTTTCAGCAAACATCCCACTTGTAAATGTGAACGACAGCTTTAACTGAGAACAGGCAATGATGCCGGCAAGCTGTGCCAGGGCAGGTGAGGTAAGAGAAACAGCTGACCTCATTTCTTTCCTACCTGCCAGTAATATCAGCACAATGGCTCATTATTCCTCTGCTTACTTAGGGGCTGTTGTATATTCACCCTTGCAGTATCACACCATATTAGTACTGGATCTCAATCTTCATACCTCCTCCTCTTCTCTAACGTGGAAAAAGGCTATTAGCTGGCTTTTAAAAAGCATAGCTATTAGGAGTTTTCCTTTTCTTATCTTGCAGATGACTGACAGTACTCGGATTCAAAACTTCTGAAGACAAGTGGCTTCGTGCAGATCTTTGCGTATAACGAAATAAGCTAAACCAGCATGAGACAACACGGTCTAAATACGATACCGGCTGGCAAAACTGAGGTTAGGCAACCATACCCCTCTTTCTCACTGATCAGAAAAGGTCTCCGCAATGGTTTAAGCAGACACGAGGGTCTTAGCCCAAGGCAGGGGGAGGCTGAGTTCAAGCCCAACATTTTGAGGACAGGCTGGTTTGCAGGACATGCCGGAGCATCACCAACCGCGGCACCAACCTCCCTTACCCGGGGAAGGACCTGCCTCAAAACGCTGGAGCTGATGGAGACCGACCTTTTATCAGGAGAGCTTTAGAGGGACTGAAGCTCTTCACCGGAGTGCGCTGCGGTGAGCTCAGCCCCGGCGGAGGGACCCGACGGGCTCTGCCTCCCTCTGCTGGGCGCTCTCCCTGCCGCCAGCCGAACCCGCCCCGCCCCGCCACTGCCTCTCCTCCCGTGACGTAGGAAGTACGTCATGGGCTTTGGTGCCAGGTCCCCGCTGGCAGCGGGTGCCTTCGGGGACTCGGTAAAGCTTTTCGGCTGCCTCCTCCAGCCACCCAGCGTGGGGAAGGTGGTGGTTACGCTCCGGTTGTGCCTATTTCAGGGCGTCGGGAAAACACAGTGTAAATTACTCATTTCTGACACATGCAGTGATGCCATAAGCACCTGAGAGCAATACGAGCTGGTTGGTCTTTTCAATGACGCAAGTCTCCGCACTGCCTCTGATTCTTCCGTAACTAACCGCGGCGTAAATCTAACGCAAGAACTGCGGTCTCCAGCATCCCACCCAGCGCGGGTTCATCCACGCGCTCACCAGGTCACGCAGGTGGCTGTGACCACAGTACCAGCAGGATCTTAATTCCAGGAGCCGCTCCGGGGAACATTAAAATCCAATGTCCGTTTTTGAAAAAGCGGAGACCAATATTTTTGATCAAAACACAAGTTGTCCACCTAAAATGTTAGGTATGAAGTCTCGTACAACAAATAGAATACTGTGAAGTACCAGAGAGCAGCATTTGCAGACTCCGCTTGTGCTGCTGGAATTGAAAGCGTTTGCCGTTATTTAACAACCTATAAGCAAGGATGTCGGTATGAGGATTCCTCCGTAGATGTTTCCCCTTTCTCAACCTTGAAACTCCCATTTCGGGAAGTCTGTGCAGAGACGTGGCATGGGGCCAGATCCCACAGCCATCCACTCCCAGCTACGCACCCACCAAAGCAAGCGGACACAGCGTGAAATAAAAAGAGACCATTATGTGGTGGCTTAAACCCATCTCATCTGAGCCTAACACGGTCATCTCCCTCTTTTCCTTCCCTCTCCAAAGCTGCCATCGCTAGCTTCAAAAGAGGACATCTGTCCTCCAGCTGAGCCTGAGGAGAATATCAGCTTAGTTTAGAGGTGTCCCTGGAACAGCTTTTGGGCATACTAATATTATAGGACTACCATGTCCCCTGCCTTCCGGCAACAGACTGAAGTTATTTCAGATAGCCTATTAAATTGGGGGACTGTAGCAAAAGCAGAAGCATTCTATGACATACAGCAACTGTACTTTTAGCATGAGTTACCTGTTTTCTCAGGAGCTAGAAACTGGTTTGCTTGCTAATACTGAAAGAAACCAGTTTCCACTGGGAGCTACCCACTGAGTCTCCAAAAATAAACACCGTCCTCTCCTTGAGACCACACAAAAACCCTAATGAAAATCTCTGTGGTGTTTTGACAGTACAATTTGGTTTTATGCTTTTTTACATGGACGGTCTAATGATCTCACACTAATCCCATGGACATCAGGCATCTGCACCTACAACCAACTTATCTGCAACTATGAGTAAAGCGCTGAACAACAATCCCTTTATGTGCTTTCTGATTACATTAGTACTTTTCCTAAATAAAATTAGAAACACTGCCATACCTTCTGTTCTCAAGATCCCAGTGCATTTTATTGCATGGACTGATTAGATCACCTGAGGCAATTGACCGGTACAAAGTGGGTTTTGTCAAAAAAAGAACAGAGAACCTTTTGGAGAACTCATTACCCTTTTTCTGGGAAAGCAGTAATTGAAAATCCTATTTTAAATAGCTATCTAGTTAGTTTTAATAGTCAAAGATTAATTCCCCCTTTCACTGCTATAAATGCCTAAAACACCTTAATTATCAACTCCTTAAATCTAGCACATTCTTTCTCAGCTATTAACACATATCTCATTGCTGCTAAGCAATGCTGAGAATCGATGGGGGGACTCTGCACTCATTTACCTCCACAACAAGAGGCAGCCCACGTTGCTGCCAGTGCCTCTGTTATTAATTATTCCCACTGATTTCCTTCATTCAGAGTCTCAGCTGATAATGCGAACCATTCCGTGTCGCACGATGGATTTTGTTCCCACAAGATTTTTTGTCTAGCCATCAGTCACAACTGATGGGGGCACAGAGGAGATCAGAGAAGCCAGCAGGTCTTGAGGTGTCCTGAGGTAGCCGTCATGGAGCCACAAGAGCGGGGTATTTCCACGGGGGACGAGCCAGGAGTGAGATTTGCACAGGCTGGGCAGCCATGAAATTGGTGTCTTTTATCTCAGCGTACGTCAGCTTCATTCCCTGAAATATTGGTCTGCTGTGGCTGATTCAGCACTGCAGAAGTACCAACCTAGCAGGAAGCCTTGGCCAAGAGCGAGGTTACCAAACTGCCCCACAAAGCCCGCCTCAGCAGCGCTCCGCAGAATAGTCATTTCATTCAGTACGGCAAGATGCGTAACCCAGGGCTCAGAGCCCGTAAAGCCAGAGCGACTCTTTTGTATGCTCCCATATGTCATTATCTTTTGTAAAAAGGAATCCAAATGTCAAGCAAAGGGAAGAAAGAAAACGAATACAAATCATTTAAATAGAGAATAGAAAGTGAATAGAACAAAATAGGCAAAAGAGGATGTAACAAACACTGTATGCCTGAAGCAAAAGAACAAACCCTGCATTTACTTGTGGTATTCAAATGGAGAAAAAAATTCCACTGATTTCATTGATAGTAGAATCATACCTTGGCTTGATGCCTGCGACATTGCAAGAAAGGATATCTATGTTTTCCATCTGAAATAACCCCTCCATACTGAAAATTCACTACTTCTCATTTCCGTGGCTCCCGCCTACTGACAATTTTTCTATCATATGGGGGGTCTGTGGTTTCTGAATTGTACTTCAGGGATGTTTGGTGACCTATGAACTCCTCCCATGTTTCTGACACTACCACAACGCCTGTCTCTTCAAAGCAACACAGCCATCTGCCAGGCCTTCATCAGCTTCAAGGACTTCAGTGGTCACTGAAGTCATAAGAAAACCCATCTTCACAGCTGGGTCAAGGCTCATTTCTGATTATCAAGATCTCTGCATTCAAAGTAGATCCCTGATTTTCTTTGGGGGGTCGGTGTGTTGCCTTGTAGTTAGAATTTTAGCCATTTTCATTAACATTAAAGTTGTTTTGCAGGTAACAGGTGCACTATTTTAGCCTTGAAAGGTAATTAAGAAAAGCAAGGGAATGGACAGCAGGCTTCCATCCATCACATAAATTTACTCCTCCTTGGAAAAACGTGTAGGATGCCTGCAGATCAGAACAAGTTCAAAAGCACTGCAGACATAATCAGGAAGAAAAACAAAACAAAACAAAACAGGTATCAGACAGAGAGCGAAAGATATATGAGGAGAGGTAGTTGTTCTAAGAAGTCAGCGTTATAAAGAAGACAGAGCAGTAGGATATGCCCAAATGGGTCCTATCACTGGATTTCACCAAATTCATTGTTGAATGTTGGATCCTTCGTCGTCCAATTAATACCCCCTCAGGTAACCGAGGGTGTCTGTTGCGTCTGCTCTGTTCAGTCATTAATACAGCAGAGGCCAACACATCCCCGACAGAGGATTTCTTGGCAAAGGTACTTTACACTGCCCATGGTTCAAAGCAAGGGCTGGTTCTCAATATCCCCTCCCTTGTGTGAATGCCCCGACAGCGAAGCTACAGACTCCACTTGTTGTGTTTTGGAGTTTTCAATGAATTTTTGCTTCACATTACACCTTCATTTAGGAGACCGAGCACCCGCAGGTCACAGCAACCCAGACCCTGGTGCTGGAGGCTCTCCACTCCAAGCTAAGCGCAGTGAGCGTGTGAGACCTCTCAAAAGGAGGAAGGAACTGCACCCCCCAAACCCACAGTCTTCCCAGTAAGAACAGTACCCAAGAGCACAACCTCTTTCAGAGAGCCTAGCTCTTTGCTTCCCTGCAACTGAAAGGCAGCATTTTCTCCAGTTCCCGGGGCGGGGGGGAGCAAAGCAAAACTGAATTTTTAACATTTACGGTTTTGACAAAAAAGGTACGAGGGTTGCTCTTGTTTATTCAGCTGTTCAGGTGGGCAGCCAAATGAAAATATGACTTTTTCAAATCGTCCCACCCAGGTGTCAATTAGCTGTGAATGCATATGTTCAAAGGTTTCAGTTATTGACACAAAACCACTTGTGGTTAATGTATTTCAATGCGTGTTGCAGTGTATTTCTAAGAACTGATAAAAGATTGCGAACGCAAAAGGTTGCCTGTTTTCTCTCCGGCTAATGCCAGTGGTCCTAACGGTCCAGGACACTTGCCCCTCCCTTCAACCTTGCCTCCTCCAAAATTTGGAGCTTCTTAGTAGCTGCTAACAGCTCTTTTTAGAGAATGCACTGTTAAGTGTCACATGTAACCACACCCGGCATAGAGAGGTGGTGTCCCCTCCCTCCCCAGTAAATAAATACCCTCTGTATCTAGTACAGTAATTTACCTTCATTATGAGCCGTTTTTTTAAGTATTATGTGAAAACTTCACTCGATGGAAGACAAGGGTCGGGGCAACGAGTGGGTCTGTGCGAACCTCATGAAGTTCAACAAGGCCAAGTGCAAGGTCTTGTACCTGCGTCGGGGCAACCCCCAGTATCAGTAGAGGCTGGGGGGGGGATGGATGGATGGATGGATGGATGGATGGATGGATGGATGGATGGATGGATTGAGAGCAACCCTGCGGAGATGGACTTGGAGGTGCTGGTGGATGAAAAATCAGATATGACTTAGCAAGAAAGCCTGGGCTGCATAACAAGAAGCATGACCACCAGGTCGAGGGAGGTGATTCTCCTCCTCTACTCTGCTCTCATGAGACCCCACTTGGAGTACTGCAACCAGCTCTGGGATTCCGAGCACAAGAAAGACACAGACCTGTCAGAGAGGGTCCATAAGAGGCCACCAAAATGACCAGAGGGCTGGAACATCTATCTTATGAAGAAAGGCTGAGAGAATTGTGGTTGTTCAGTCTGGAGAAGAGAAAGGTCGAGGAAACCTTATTGCAGCCTTTCAATATATAAAGGGGGGTTATTAGAAAGACAGAGACTTTTCCCCAGGGCCTGTAGTGACAGGACAAGGGACAATGTTTTTAACCCAAAAGAGGGTAGGTTTAGATTGGACATAAGGAAGAAATTTTTTATGGTGAGGGTGGTGAGACACTGGCACAGGTGGCCCAGAGAAGTTGTGGATGCCCCATCCCTGCAATTATTCAAGGTCAGGTTGGACAGGGCTTTAAGCAACCTGATCTAGTGAAAGATGTCCCTGCTCAAAGCAGGGAGGTTGGACTAGATGACCTTTAAAGGTCCCTTCCCACCCAAACCATCCATCCTGTGATTCTACAAAATCCTACCAGCAGCCCGAGCTCCCACACAATTAACACACTCTAAATATTAAATGCTCTGAAAATACACAACCTCAAGCCCTCCTTCACAAAGCTTTCTTCCCTATTTAGTGGTGTCGCTTTGCAGTACCTCAGCTCCTACAGGTCTAGCTTTCTCAGTGAACCCATACATGCATCAAGTTAGCGTAACTAAGCGGAGAACCAGGCTGCAAGACACATATTTTGAATGAGGTTTCCCCCGGAAAGCTATCAGCTGCTCCTCACCCATTTATATTTGCATGTGTTCCCCATCCCCCATAGGATGAAACTCAATGCAAGCCTGACTGCTGGTTGACGCTGTGAAATGAAAAGCTGATTTATTTTGGCTTTTGGCCATTTGCATAGAGCTTACTAATGAGAGTTTGGATCTATTTAAACTCTGTTTCCAGCAGGCTCCAAAGCCAGGATAAACTCTGTACTTGTGTGCACAGAGTGAAGCTCAGTGACAAGTCTGCACTTGAAAACAACTTCAAACCCAAACTCATCTGGCAACCCAGGCACACCCGGTATTTTACTCTTCCAACTTCTGCCACCCACCGCCCACTGTGGATTTACAAATTGGTGTCTAATTGACAAATAACTAAGCAGGCACCTGGATTCTCTTTTCTGTGCTGTGAGAGAAACTGCCTTTCTCATAACCAGTTGCCCTACATCTTACAAGCACTTTAGATTTTATCTGGACTAAAGGCTTTTGCCAGCAGAAGTCCTGCTAGCACAGGTTTCTGCTGGCGGTTTTGAAAAGCTGCCCAGAAAGGTACCTTGAAGCAGCCATGGAGAGCGGTAGGAGATCTTGCAGTGATATCTAGCAAGACTCACACCATTTAACACACAGAGTGAAAATACATGCTAGGGTGGGCTAGTCTAAAACCTTTTCTCTTAAATTCTTAAATTTAGTTTGTTCCAGGTCAGTATGCAAATGGTTCTGTAATTTCTAGGGTCTGAAAGAGGTGGTGTGTTCTCGGATTTGGTTTCTTTCTGTGGTTTCTTTTGGTTGCGTTCACAGTAGGATTTTTTTTTTTCCAGTTTAACAGTACCCGTCTGATATTTCAGCAAAATTTTTCAGCTACAGACCTGGCCTGAACACCAGCTGGTTTTAATATCTTGGAAAAGTAATGTAGCCTCATGTAACAACATTAGAAACAGCTGATATTCTCATTTATGCAGTAAAAGAAAAATACAATCATTTGATGTGGTGCTATGTACAGTAGTACCTAATATGCTATCTCAACACTCTTAAATTGAAATTTTGACATTCCCTGTCATTCTTTTTCCTTCAACAAAAAAAAAAAAAGGCAACTAATTTGTTAGCAAAATTGCCACGATTTCATGGAAATGTTTCTGTTTTGACAGAGGGCATTTTTGAAAGAAAATAATACATATGGAAGATCACTTTGACCTCCTCAAATTAACAACAAAATGGTATCGATATTTAAGGGAGGATGATATACATACTTAAGGGAGGAAAGCAGAAGGCTGCTGCTGCTAAATATTTATCCGCTGACATTTAGCTCTGAATTTAAGAGAAAGTGTCAGTGATAGATAAAAAAAAAGTGATCTACCTTTTACAGGGCACGTGACAATTTTGAGTTACAGCTCAATACTGAGGCAACAGCTATAAACTACATCTTGGAAGAAGCAGTTGAAAAAATAAAGGTTCAGGCACCAGGTTGCTTACGCAAGTGTGTGGCTGCTGCAAAGGTCGTTTGCTGTATACCGCTACATCCCCTTTTTCCAGAGCACGTGAACCGGGTTTGCAGCACACTACCCAGTGGCTGCGCGCTCCCAGGATTTAGTTTAGCATCTGATCCCTGAGAAGACAGTCACCATCCGTAAAGCACCACAAAATCTCAGCTCCTCCTGAAAGCAGCGGGACTGCGAAGCTCAAGAGCCGTGCAGGGCCAGACCTCTCCAGTGGCCCTTCCAAATAGTTTGGAGTTGAAAAATACTGTGCAGTTTATCCTGCAAACACAGCTGGAGCTTCAGTAACAGGTGTGCAGCACCTGAGAGATCTCCCTAGCAAGATTTTCTCATTCATTTAAGTTAATTTATGGTCTGGGAGGACATGGTTACGCAGACATTGTTTTGAATGGTGCCCTATAGAGCTCTCATTCCACTTCGCAAATTCTCACGCCTGTGTTATCCCTTTACCGAGCCAAATCAGGTGTGTGTGTGCAGCCACGTGATAAGCTGATCTGGCTGGAAAACAACGCCTTTTTTTCTGAATCATTCCAGGCTGTCCCCGTTCCACCGCTTGGTTCACCACCTAGCTGCGCAAGCCGCTGCAAGGGTGGTTCGGGGAGGCGACGGGAACAAGTAGTCACAAACAGGGAGGTGAGAATCGAGCTGGTGAAGCAGCTTAGGCAGCACCACCACCAAATGTGAAACTAGGGTCCGACGCTGTATGTGTTGCAAGAAAATGAAGGGCGCCACAATAAGGTGCGAACAAGTGCTGGCTTAAAAAACTCTGGCACAGGCTCAACCATGCGCAGGACACTTTAAGGCCAACCCCCAAATCCCTCGCATAGCTGTTACAGAAGTCCTTGGGCCACACAAAGAAAAGTGGGAGGAAATCAGAGCTGTAACTAAGTTCGGTGAAGTTAGGTCAACATATAAGTGAGTTCAGGAAGGGAAGTTCTCATGATGTATCTTGGTGAGGTAGAGACAGCATAAAGCCTGCAGCCTATATGCTTCTTGCAATTAGCTTTATCCATGCATGACAAGCCAGGCCTGCCTCATTTCTACTTTCCCATTTAAGAAAATGCTTTAAACAAAGTATTAATTCTTTAAAGGCTGTAGCTGGGACTCTAATTTAGGTGTCTACTGTGTAGGTTTCTGATCTCTTTTAGCTGTTTCCTCTTAGGAGAAACTGAATTGCATCCTAGATGTGCACAAGCACCAGGCTGGCTGAGGACGACTGGCTTAGAAGTGGGGACGGAGGTGTTGGGTGAAACGTGTGGCTCCTCCTCTGGGAGATGGGGTCAGTGTGCACAGCCCCCATCTCGGTGTCTTGAGGTGGGTAACAGCTGCTGATGTGACAGGATGCGCGTGGGAAAAGTGTGAGTGAAGACAGTCCCCAAAACCACTGGCAAGGGCGCTTGCACCAAAGTGGGTCAGGCTAAAGAGGAAAATAATAATGAAGTTTACATAAGAGATGGCCATCAGCTGGATTAAATAGTAACCAGGAAATTACTGAGACTTCTGGGGAACGAAGAAAAAAAAAGGAAAAAGGAAAAGGGAGTCAGCTTCAAAATAAGTCTAAACAAAGCGCACAAGTTCGTGGTAGGGGACGAGAAACCTGGCCTGACAACACGAGACATCACCTCATCAGCATGGGGTACATGAGTTATGGGTGCCTGTAGCTCTGTGCATGTGGGAGGGGGTTGAAATTTGGGGAATTATTCATAGAAGAGTGTTCAGGCATTTGTAGGTATTTGTTAACATTCTGGGTTATCTGTTGTATTGCTGATACTGACCCCGCGTGTGTAGCACACTGATCATCAGGTGATTATGTGACATTAATAAATCAATGACCAATTATTAATGAATCCCTGTGATTGAAACCACGTGGGTGGAGCAGTTTTTCCCTGTGATGGGAACTAGCAAATTCCACCTTTTTCCCACTGGCAAAAATACAGACTGGAGTAGAAGTAAGACTGAAAACCCGTAAATGCTGGTGTATTCATAGAGTTCCTCCCTGAGACAACCCTTCTAGAATTCTGAATTCCTTGATTTGTCTGTATTTTTCTTCTTTTTCTCGTCCAGCAGCATTTCAGTGTCATTCAAGGCAGACAGGAGCACATTCATTAGCCTAGATCACATGAGTGTGCCTATGTGGGAGGAATTTAGCTCCATAACAATGCTGATAATACTATTCTACTGCATTTTCCCCTCTATATTTGTAGTAATAGGCTGGTTTGGATATTCTGATAATTTTTCCCATGTAGAAAAGTATCAATATCAGATGTGTCTTTCACTATATCTGTTTCTTTTGTTTCATGCCAAAAAACAGCTTTCTCTATCATTGCTAAATTCAGTGATGGTCACAAGGCTCTTTTTCCATTTCAAGTTAGAACTACAAAGTTTCAGCATATTACTGACAGGGCTTTTTTAAAACGAGCACTTCAGTGAGAAGTATCACAGGATTTCAGTCTGTGTGTGTGCATATTTCATTTATGTTTAGAATGGAAAACCTTTCATAACTAACAGCACTTTTGGTTTAGACTGTGTTTTCTCATTCATTGGTACCGGATTTGTGGTACAGCATCACTTAAGGGTATAAATTTCATCAATATGAAGTGCAAGCACACAGTATCACATCTGTCAGGTCAGAGCATAGGAGATGGTGTTTACACTAGTGTTGTGGTCCCTGGGGGCTGGCAGATGATATCCGACCCACTGTAAAATCTGCTTGGACAAAATTGTCTCTGAAAAATACGTATTACACTTCAGCTGGCATTACAAGTTTGCACCCCTTTGTGTCAAGTAACTGCAGTGCTTTTGATCCGGTGCTTTGTGCTCTAGGACCCTGTTTCTCATCTCGTGGAACTGTGGCCTTGGATGGAATTCAGGCTCCATCAACTGGGCCACCACCCTCAATAAGATGAAGGCCTTCTTGTCTTCATGAAAGCCAGCCTGTTCTTCACCACTGCATCATCTGGTCTAATAAAAGATATTACCTCTCACTATAGGCATTGCCTCTCTTTTAAGCTCTTGACGGTTCAAAAGTTTCCCTCTCTGAAAGAGCATCTTGACATTTCTATGTTCTCTATCACCAGAATAGGGTGTGAGCAGAATATGTCCGTTATATGAATAAGACTGTTCTATCACAACAATAAAACTTCTCCGGGAAGGAGCCTTTGACTGGATTGCTCCCACTGGGTTTGCCTTGGTGGATAGCCCTGCCTCCGTACACTCCCCACAATTTCCCGGGGAGTCTGTGTGCAAAAATGAGACTTTTTACTCTGCCTGCAATACAAACACCACACCAGTTCGTAAGTCAGTCTAATTAAACAAATGTAAGACTGTCCCGGAGATAAAGCTCAACTGCTTTTGCAAGATTTGATTAGTTAAACAATTTAGTGTTGCAAATACTGAAAAGCAGAAGTTAATAAAATAACCTCAGCACAGGGATTGGTTCATGTTACAGTTGAAAGGACAGTGGATGTCTAAATAGCAGAACTCCTGTTTAAAAATGGAAGGCAGAAGTAAGCGAATGACTAGTCATCTGTTTCAAAGATGTTGAACTGCCAACATCTGCATTTCCATCAACATTGTTAACCATGATGAAATGTACCGACTGTAATTACTTTACCATCTACTGTGAAGACAAAATGGTTGGAGAAAAAAAACCCTTTTTTTTTGTTGAACTGGTACACGTTTTGTGTACTTTTCCATGTAGATAATGACCTAGAAGCTTTATGACAGAGGCAACAGCAAGTATCTTGAAGCAACTGAAAATATTTTGTAATCTGATGTCACTTTTCTTGCTTCTGCTGCTCAACCATTCAGCAGTACATTTTTTTTTGTGATGCTTTCATACATTTATTTTTTTTGCAACAAACAGCAGATGTCACCAGGACTTATCTTAGAAATTATCTTTTAAGCAGCGGCCCTGCAGGCTTAGAAAATGGCTTGAGAAGACACCACCAGAATGCTCTCCAGCATTATGATATGGAAGCTTTTGAGGGTCTGTCTGACAAATGGGCCTCTCAGCAGCTGCTCTAATATTTTGCAGGGTAAGACATCCTGTGAAAATACTCAGTTCTTCCAATACATTGCCTGGGAACTGCTTCTCGCCGGAACAGATGAAGCGTCACTTCCTCGTCATGCAGCTCTCCAATGCAGTTACACAGTTCAGACGTCAAAAGTCAAACCTGTGATTCTGGAAATAAAACATTTATCACTTACCAACTGGGTGCTGAACACTTGAAAGCAAAGAGCCCTTTCATTGTGTTTAAATGAAGGGGAAACCTTAATGTAAATTTGGTGCACCGACTTCACATGTTCAATTGACTCACATAGTTTTCCCAAATGTCCCAGCAAAGACTGGAGGAAAAGAAGCTGTGTCTATCAGGCTCATCTACTTTAATGACTTGCAGTGACTAATCCACTAATCCTGCTGGATCTTTTACTTTCTCTATTTGCAGCTATGGTTCTCAGCATTTTTATTTTGGGTGCCTTCCTGCATTATTTAATGCAGGCGAAATAATGTGATTTGCGACTGAAGTTTCATCAGAAGAACAAATTCTTTCCTTGTAGTAAGTTATTCTGCCTTTGTGATGGGAAAAACAAAAAAGGAAAACCCATCTTTCTACAAGTGACTAGTCTACTGATATAGCTATAGCTCCTTGATCCATTTTCTTTTGTGACAAAGCTGCTTTAACAAGCAACCAGCCCGATATTTTGCCCCCATCTGCTTTTTCTTCTCACGTATACACACACTTCCTCATCTGTATCAGTCTTGTGGAGCTGTGCTGTACATTGGACTACCAAATAATGAAATTTAATAACAAGCTACAGTACCCCTTTATTTTTTTTCCTTTTAATGTATAGTCTGAATTACAGTGGCACTGGCAACTGAAGGAGCAATAAACTGCAGGGTAGATATGGGAACACATAGCTGTGAGACAAGGTAGGTAGGTTAACTTCTTAAACCAGTTTTGCCATCCGAGAAAATGTATGATGTCTCTACCCAGACGAGATATCAAGAAGTATGGTCCACATCAATAGTATCTGTTCTCTCTGTGACATATTTGTGCCAAGAAACTCCACCGTCATCCGCAAGCAGTGTGCGAGCCTCAACTCTTTACCCTATGTAAAGAGGACTTAATGGAGTTGAGAGTGGGTTCTTAAATGTCTCCATTTCCTCTGTCTTTAACATCCTGTGTGATTCACCCTTCTCCCTTTTTCTCATTAATCCACCCTTCCCCACACGCTTCACTTCAGAAATTGCTATGCAAATCATGTTTCTAAATTATTGGGTTTTTTTCAGTCGTACTCATAAGGAATAGCTGCATCCTGAGCTACGCAACAGGTTAAAAACAGAACTTACTTAAATATGCACGTATATACGGTATTTTACTGACTTTAAAGACACTGTATAATCCTTGCCTCCGCAGTTGTATTGCTACAGAGTTCAGTATTGAAAACGTCCAAAATGGATGTTTTTTCAACTGTTTCTGATGTTCTGTTCATAGCTACTGGGATTAGCCTTTTCCCAAGATGCCAAGTTTTCCCATCTGCCTTGAAATGGGCAATACTGAAAAGCCTTTACCCCCTGATTTTAATGGAAAACTGCAAGGAGTTTTCATTTTCTTTTCCTTGACCTCCAGAGTCCAGCTCTACTCCTGAGATCAGTTCTGCTCCGTCCTTTTCTCTGGTCTGTGATTTCCACTGGTTAAAAGGATGTGTGGACATGCACTTAATTCTGTCTTCTAATGACAATCTTTTCACTCACTACAGGGTCTTTAAAAAGGGCTTAATCTCATCTAAAACATGAATGTGTGTTAATTATGGCAGTTGCCTAGTACCAGTAATGCGCAGACTCAGAGTTCCTGACCAGGAATGGCCAAGGTGCTTTCAGTCTCCTTGCCCTGCCAACTCAGGTGGCTGAGACACTCATAAAACAGCTGCCAAACTACAAGGATTAAATGATGCTGTCGCAGAAATTATGGTCTTTGGCTGTAATAGCACTGACTACATATTCGTAAAGAAATATGCACCAGAACGAAGCAGGATGTGCATTGATGTGCCACAGCATCGTAAGGTCTACCAGCAGAGGTTATGGTAGCTCGCCCAGGAGCAGCGTGGCCAGCCACCCAGCAGCTGGGTGGAAAGCTGGGGACGCTGTCACAAGCTGACATTCTCTGCCAGGGTACCAGCATCCTCAGGCATGTTTTGTATTTTGACTGGATGCCTGTAAATCAGCATGTCTGGAATTCTTTAGAGGGTCAACTGACCACCAATTTCCTGGACGTATGTTTGGCTTGGGATAGTTATCCCATCCTTGTAATTATTTTGGTTTTATGTGCAATTATTTTTATACTTCCTTCTTGTAGCATATTGCTGATATTTTTAACTTTAAGCCTATTCCAGGTAGCTTTTTTTGCTGGAGAATTAGGAATAATGATTCTTTACAAAAGGTAGAATTCAGTCATTCTGTAATATTAGCCTTAAAGCTTAAAAAAAAAAAAAAAAAAAGCCTTTGGGGCTTCTCTGTAGAAATCTTCTTCCAAATAATTGCCAAGGTTGAGCTATTTTAGTGGTACGATTAAAAATACTCCTTCCCCGGATTTAAAAAGCAGGCCTGTTTCTTTTACACAATTTGAAAGTGCAAAGATTCATCTATGGAAGCCCATTGGTGTGAGCTCTTAATCCAGTGTTTCTGCTCCCAACCTCATTCTTCTGGTTTTTGACATCCTGCTGGAAGGTTTTGGGCAGGTTTTTGCTGATGCTTTTCATTTTGGCATATACACTAGATGAAATAGCTTGGTTTTTTCCTCTTCCTAAACCAATGCGGGTCATTCTGGTATTAGGGCAAGATGCCAGTTCGGTGCACTCCGGTCTTGCTGAGTTTCTATCTTGTCCACTTTAAAAACAGGTGGGCATTTCCTTCCTCTTTTTCCTTGTGATTCTGCATCTGTCCAGTTTTCTAATATTCCTGTTGGTGACATCTGCAAAATGTAGGGAGGCTTTTAATCACATCCCAAGCAAAGGGTCTGACACAATACAAGCATTCCTGATGATACACAAATACATAAAGAGAGCAGCATGGAGAGAAAAAAAAAAGCACCAAATGATATGAAAATCTTTGAAATGTTACCACAGTCTTCTTGTGCAGTATTGTTTTAAGACATATTTAGTATTTCGTATTTCTATAATACTTTTCATGTAAGAACTTTGGAAAACTTTATGGAAGTGAAGCACAAACTCCCTAGCTGATTTTTTTTTTGCCAGACTTAAGAAATCCAGCAGAACTATGAATAAATCTGTCCCCTTTCCCACCTTACTACCTGTGCTTCCCCACCTGAACAGGTAAGATTCTCAAAAGTAGAATTTATTTTTACACATAGCCGTGTGAAATTACCATTTTATAGCTGGGAATTTGAAACGCACACCATAGGATAACATCCAGACCAAGTGCAGACAACTGTGCAGTGTGGCCAGCGGCTACCTCTAAGTTTCCATAGCCCAAATCCACTGCCCGATTTACTGGCCAAGTCATCATCTGTGCTTGACAAGGGAGGCAATTATTCCAGCGCATCTGAAAGCCACATTTTCAACTGCAGCTCTGTTTTGCATTCTGTTTACTGCTTCTACTTATTTCTGCATGGTACCATCTGGATTCTACCTCCTTTCTACTTCCTCGTGGTTTGCAATTTCCTCAGTTCCTGCACATATTTTTTGCATTTTGTGGACAATCAGCAATTTTTTTTTAGCTCCACGAATACAGCTCAGCATTCCTTCGCTTTATTTTTAGCCCGAACTGGCTACTAGGAACTGCAGTTCGCTAGCTTTGTGCTGGCTTGAGGCAGCTGACTTGGAGACGGGCCTGGCAGATGGCTCCATCCCTTTCCAAAGCTGAGTGAGAATGGATCTTTGTCACTTCTAATGCGCCAGCTGGTTGCAAATCCCGGGATACAGCTGATCCTCGAGGTGTGTTGGCATGTGTGGCCTGCAGGCCTCTGCATCCCCCACCCCGCCCCGACTGAGGAAACACCCTCCGGTCACTCCCCATTGACTTATCTCGGTTTGGTTTTAGAATAGGATGGAACAGAATAGACTATTTTAACCTATGACAATCACCTAGTCCAACTGCCTGAGCAGTTCAGGGCTGACCAAAGGATAAACCATGTTGTTAAGGGCACCGTCCAAACACCCCTTAAACACTGACAGGCCTGGGGCATCGACCACCTCTCCAGGAAGCCTGTTCTGGTGTTTGACCACCCTCTCGGTAAAGAAATGCTTCCTATGTCCAGTCTGAACCTCCCCCGGTGCAGCTTTGAANCTGCAGAGAGCGATGAGGTCGCCCCTCAGCCTCCTTCTCCCCAAACTAGTCAGCCCCAAAGTCCTCAGCCGCTCCTCACAGGTGCGTTTTGTTGTTGTTTGGGTTTCTTTGGGTTGGGTCGGTTTGGTTTTGTTGGGTTTTGTTTCCACCAAGTTGTGCTGCGGAAGCGCGGGCGGCCGGCCGGCCGGGAGCTTACCAGAGGGCCGGGCCCGCCGCGCGCCGGCGGAGGGACACNGCACCGTCCAAACACCCCTTAAACACTGACAGGCCTGGGGCATCGACCACCTCTCCAGGAAGCCTGTTCTGGTGTTTGACCACCCTCTCGGTAAAGAAATGCTTCCTATGTCCAGTCTGAACCTCCCCCGGTGCAGCTTTGAACCATTCCCACGTGTCCTGTCACTGGATCCCGGGGAGAAGAGCTCAGCACCTCCCTCTCCCCTTCCCCTCCTCAGGAAGCTGCAGAGAGCGACGAGGTCGCCCCTCAGCCTCCCTTTCTCCAAACTAGTCAGCCCCAAAGTCCTCAGCCGCTCCTCGCAGGTGCGTTTTGTTGTTGTTTGGGTTTCTTTGGGTTGGCTCGGTTTGGTTTTGTTGGGTTTTGCTTCCACCAAGTTGGGCTGCGGAAGCGCGGGCTGCCGGGCGCTTACCAGAGGGCCGGGCCCGCCGCGCGCCGGCGGAGGGACACACCGCCACAGGACCTTTGCCGCCCCCCGCCCCGGCTCCGTTGCGGTCGGTGCCCCGCGCCCCCGGGCGCCCCCGCCCTCCCGCGGGAGGCGCCGCCCCGGGGCGGAGCTCCCCACCGCCACCACCCCCCCGCCGTGGGAGGGCCCCGGCGGCCGCTGCTGCAGCGCGGGAGGCGGCGGGACCCACACGGAGTCCCGGAGGGTCGGGAGCGCTGCTCGCCGAGCGGGGGGAGCCGGGCGTCCGCGGCCGCAGGTGGGGACGGGGACGGGGACCGGGACGGGGACCGGGACGGGGACCGGGACCGGGACCGGGACCGGGACCGGGACCGGGACCGGGACCGGGAGGCCGTCCGGTGTCTTGCCGGGCGCACGGTGCGCGTTGCCGGGGCGGGAGGCGCTCGCTCGGCGTGCGGGACGTTTCGGTGCCTGTCTCCGCATTGAACGCTTTCCAAAGCTGTCCGGCAGGCCGAGGGCTTCCGTGCGAAGGGCTACGCGGCTTTCCAGGGAGGGCAACGCCGGGTTATAATTCCTTGCCGGTGCCTTCCCCTGCCCGGCACCGGGGCCGGGGGTGAGCAGCCGCTCCGCGGCACGGCCGGGGCACGCCGAGTCCGCTCCCTCCTTCCCTCCGTCTCCCTCCCTCCTTCCCTCCGTCTC
>RSEF01000004.1:78098981-78118030 GCA_003993805.1 Himantopus leucocephalus | reverse complement strand
AGTATTCAAGGTGCAGCCTCACCAGTGCTGAGTACAATCACTTCCCTAGTCCTGCTCACCACATTGTTCCTGATACAGGCCACGATGCTATTGGCCTTCTTGGCCACCTGGGCACGCTACTGGCTTGTATTCAGCCGCCTGTCAACCAATACCCCCAGGTCCATTTCAGCCAGACAGATTTCCAGCCACTGTTCTCCAAGCGTGTAATGTGGGGTGGAATTGTTGTGTAGGACCTGGCAATTGGCCTTGTTGAATCTCACACTGTTGGCCTTGCCACATTGAGCCAGCCTGTCCAGATCCCTTTGTAGACCCTTTCTACCCTCAAGTGGACCAACACTCATGATCAACTTGATGTCATCTGCAAGCTGACATCCTTTCAAGATCAAGAGGGTGGACTTGATTCCCTCATCCAGGTCATTGACAAAGATATTAAACAAGACTGGCCACAGTACTGAGCCCTGGGGAACACCACTCGTGACTGGCCACAAACTGGATTTAATTCCATTCACCACAACTCGTTGGGCCTGTTGATTGAGCCAATTTTTTACCCAGCAAACACAGGATGATGACGGTCTCTAACATGGGCTGGAGCGGCTGTCCCTAGTGCAATCAAAGGCTTTGACCCCAGCAGAAATCCTGAGGGAAGTTACTGCTGTCCAGTGCTCGGTGACTCTTTCTGGGGCTGGGGAGAGCAGTATCTTTACCTGTGGTAGGTGTACTCTGGTTGCAGCCCTGAGTTTACCAGCTGAAGAAGCTGCAGGAGAAGGTGGGCAGACTCCATCCCTTCAGTGAAGATGAACAGATCTGCACGGTCTTCAGGCCTTCACAAAAACCCTACAGCACCAGGATCCCAAGCCTTGATTTGCAAGGAAAGACTCTTCAAAGAGAAAAGGTTCTTGGGAACAGTCAGCATGGATCAACCAGGTATAAACGATGCCTGAACAGCGTAATTACCTTCTCTGATCAAAAGTCTGAATCTGCACATGAAAAGAGAGCAACCATTTACCTCTTCAGCTTCAAGGGGCCTTCCAATACCTATCCAGAGTATTTAAGAAGATAGATTCATACTTTTCCCAGTGGTGCATGACAGAAGAATTAGAGACCGTAGGCAATAATTGAAACAGGATAGGCTCCACCAGAAGTTAAGGGAAACTTTTTCACCAGCAAGAACTGGAAGAGGTTGCCCAAGGACATGATGCAGTCTCCATACTTGAAGGTTTTCAAGATCAGCCTGGACCAAGTACTGAGAAACCTGGTCCAGTCTCATAGCTAAACCTGCTCTGAGCAGGAGGTTGGATCAGCAATCTCCTCAGGTCCCTTTCCATCTTAATAACTCTGTGATTCTAATTAGACATAAACAGGAGAAGGACCTGAAAAGTACATCCTGGTCTGAACTAAAATACTAATGTAGGTGCATCCCATAGACATGTACCATATACTGAGGTAGTGTTAATACAGGAAATAAAGGAAATAATGCATCACAAACCCTTCAGAGTTCTTCGACATTGCCAAAAGAGCATTCAGGTGAAGATAATCATGCTGCACTTGCGCACATGGATTTCAAAAAATTTTGGACACTGCCCTTCAACAAAGACTTTGATGGAAACAAATGAGAAGATGCATGCCTTTTCATGTTTAATATATTTTGAAAGTAAGAAACAAAGATAGGAATAAGCAATTAGTTTTTCTCATGGAAGACCAGGAGCATACATCTGTGCTATGGACCCTGTTGTGAAGATACTATAATCTCACAAAAGAAATAGGAAAATGAGTGACAAAGTTCAATGCTGCTGCCAAATTATTCAAGTTGATTAGTGTAATGCTGACTTTAAAAAGCAATTGGATAATGGAAATGAAGGGAAATTTTGTATTGATAAGAGCAACATAAAGCATATTTAGAAAAGTAACTCTATGCATGGATAGTGATGTGTCTTAAATCAGTCATTAAAAATCAGGAAACAAACCTTAGAAAGACTTTTGATCACGTTCTGACATTGTCAGTGACAGCTGGAAGTAGTACTAGAACATTAGAAAGGAACGGGAAGCAAAACCCAAAATAATTATACCATTATACTAATCTTTGTTGTACCTGGATCTTCAATATTGTGTTCAAGTCTCCCTGTTTCAAAATGAACTAAAAAAGATACAGAAAATAGTAACAAAATGACCACTGAAGTGGAAATCAATTTCTGGAAATAAAAAAAAAATGGAAAATAACACCACATTAGGGAATATTAAATAGACCGTGCATGTCAATCTGGAAAGGATACAGTCGAAAGAATCTGTAATACAGGTCTAAAGATATCATGCATGATATGAAAAAGCCAAATAGGAAACGTCTACCTGTTACTCCTGTTAACTTAAGAAGTAGGCAGAAATCAATGTATCAAGCAGTGAGTTAAAAAGAAACAATAAGAAAGAATTTTTGACCTGCTAGTTAATTGCATCATGGAGTTTAGGATACTGTGGGGGCCTCCAATATAAATGGCTTTAAGTGGAATTAAACACATTTATGGAAAAGAGTTTCATCAAGACCTATGAAATCAGAAGGTCCTGATGAAAATATTCAGCTCTGAAAACTGCTAAACCCCTGGTTGCCAGAAGTTGGGAAGGTATTTCAAGAGAAAAGGTATTTCAAGGGAAAATGCATCTTCTGTATGTGAATCATTCCTATTCTTTTATCTTAAGACTTTAAGTTCCTATCAGAGGCTTGCACAATTGATTATAATCATATAATCATAATAGGCATTTTTTAATGACAAATGCCTATTTTGCATAAGTTTAATATTTAATACAACTGCATTTCAACTCCAATAGATTCATAAGGGTTAAATTGCACATTTAGATTTAAACACACCATTAATGTGGTAAAGTCAACAACACATAAATGTGTCTTTGAGTCTATTTGACTTGAACAAATAATTATTTATCATTTTAACTGTGACATGGATCCTTATTTTAGACAAAGATGAGCATCCCATCTTCTGCAAATTGTTTCAGTTCTTATAGCTGCTGGCAACCCAATGAACATTTTTTACAAACCTTGAGGCAATGTAGGCTCATGTAAACCTTGTGCTTAATTATTACATGAGCAAAATCACTTCTACTGCAAATAACTTTCTGTTCTATCGCTCCCCTGCAATAACTCTCATATGAGACAGCATGCTGATAGCTATCTGTGCTAAATGACTGATCAGTACAAAGACGTTAGTGACTTTGCAGCCCTGCAGGACAGCAATGCATCTCTGTATCTAACACCTGCTTAAGGGACCACAGGACATCCGTAAATCTTTTTACTGACATATTTTGAGAAGGCCACCCTAGTGTTAAGCAGAAATGAAGCTGAGACCAGACTTTTTATTTGCCTACTGGAAAACAAAATATGATGCATACAAAATATCTTTGAAGTGACTGTTGATGTTTCCCAGTACCCGCAGTGAAGATTAAATTAGTGACCATGAGATGTGTTTGTTTTTTTCTCAGCTGGAAATAAAACATGCAAACAGTTTTTCCTACCAGAAATCTCTCAATGGTTCTCCTTTCTCTTGGGAATATTTGGTAAAGAATATATTTATAAATCGACTATGTATTTCTTCTTGATGTATGCATATCTAATATGGATAGCAAGCTTGATAACATAACTTTTAAATATGAATAATTTTTAGGATTATTTTAATATTACCTCCTGTAGTTTATGTATACTGGAATATTTGTTTGTTTTCATAAATCCTTAGGATCCTTCCATTTAAAAGGTTTAGATAGCAGTCTTCCCAGAATCCTAAACTCAGAAGATCCTTCTTTAATCCATGTTATGTACATTACTTTGGAAAATATCAGTCATTCTCATATTTTCCTCTCCCTTCTTTTTACACTCCAGAGCTTACATCTTAATACTCTGATCATTTCACTTCTCCTCTGTTCCATTAATTTCCTTTCTCCTCTTTTTTTCTTTGTCAGTTCCCTCCTTGTAAAAGGAATGGGAAGGTTTTATCAGATGCCAGCAGCACTTAGAACCATTCCTAGTAAAAAATGTACTTTAAAGTGCACGATGGCTGTGAATCACATATAACCTACAAAAAAACGCTAAATAAATCATAATCTGCCAAATTAATTTAGTCATATTCCTGTGTCTCCTTAGTCTCCTTCTCCTCTTATTTTAAAATCTTTTATTTTTCATGTACCTATTTCAAAAACTGCAGTTGTCCCTTGCCTGCATAGAGTTATCTGACCACATTGGGATTATAATTCTAAATTAGGTGGTATTTGGAATTATACTAAATTGGAAGGTTGTTAGTAGGCAGAATAAAGGAGGCAGCAATATATTTTGTTACTTGGGCAAGAAACTTTTTCTTTACTTGTCTGAATGTGCCTCTCAAAAGAATATACATCAGTAATTATTATGATAGTTAATAGTAAATGTGGAAGCATAGAAGATATAAATTCATTAAATACCGAGTTTCATAGCATAAAGAAATAAGTGGTGTCTCCTGAAACTACACCTATACAAAATAAAAGTCAAGAACCATTCAAAACAAGAAAATACATTTGTGCTCTAAATGTGGGGGGAGGGCATTTCAGATAAAAAAAGACTTGGGGATACAGAATAGTAACATGAAGGAAAAAGTTAAACATTAATTTACTTGACCAAAGGTAGAGTGTCTACCTCTGAGCAAAGCAAAAACATAAATTCAACAGCAGACTAGGAAAGATGAAAGATTACAAATTGTAAGGAAGATAAGATGAGGATAGCCTGTGGAAAGGTAGGAAGTGCTGACTCGAACATGGCCATACTCAATCCAAAGATGAGTTCTGTGAAATGTATAGTTTTGTGCTCCACGGAGAGAAAACAGTAGTATCACAGACAATGGAATTGGGAATGAGATCTCAAATACAGAAATGACACTTATAAATAGGAAAACATTAACAGTAGGAAAGGAAATTGATATTCTGACATAGGAAGAAAAAAAATTTAAAAACTCTAATAGAGGAAGCTGTAGAAAAGCATAAAAGCTGCTAGTATCCCAGGGGCTCCAGCAAGAAGTTCACAGTAGAGACACCAGAGACATTATGGCAAAATTGAGCAACCAGTCCATTTGACTGGAATGGAAATTAATATTTGCTGATAATAGACAGCTACATATGATACTTTGCAGCAATCAAGCTCAGTGATAATTAGGGCTAAACCATCATTTATTCCTCAGGATCGTTCTGGAGCATAGACACTAAGTTTAAATCAGAACAGAGTATGGGCCACAGTTTAGTGATGAAAAATTCCACAGATATGTAAGGGATTAGCAAATGAACATGTAAATGTCATCATGTCAATAGCTCAGTGGAAAAAAATTATGCTGAAATAAATGGTTGTGAATATATTGAAGGATATCAGGCTAAGAAGTGTTACTAAACTCAACATAATAAAAGATGTGAATTATATTTCTTGAGGTGAAATTGAATGAAATACCAGATAAGCTTACAAAAAATAGATGATGCTGGAAACATTTCTTTTTTTAACAATATTGCTTTTATTTTATTCAGAGAAAACATATCCATCTGTAATTTGGCAAAATATTGGCTTCATTAATAACATTCTTAGCTAAACTATGTCAGAAATATAGCTAGATTATGTAATTAAAGAACTGGCTAAAAAATATAGCAGAATAAAATTTCTTGTTAGAACTGCTGCATTTAATGATATTACTATGTATTTCTGAGTTCAACACTTCTCTTTAAGTTCATATGTATATACAAGCACTCATATAAAAATGTTTAGCTATAGTCATGTTGACAATGATTAAATGTACTCATATATCTACATGCATTTAATAAAGATTACATATATAAAATGTTTACACATATACCTAACCTTTTTTCGACTTTTTGAGGCTTTAACTGCTCATTGCCATTCCTTTTAATTAATGTTCATTGCGAGGAAAGGAGGTAGAATTAGATTTTCAGGTAAAATACTTCTATCTGCTTCTGCATATTCTCCATTTATATAGCCTTGTGCATCAGCTCTCAAAAACTTTATTCTTAAATGAAGTTAATATTCTCTTTATATTCTGCAGGCCAAAAGAGGGCACTTTGTGCAGCCTGATATAAAATTTGATCATGAGTGTTTAGAAAACTCTCACTAACTCTGTACTCTTTCTGGCAAATATGAAAGTGCATTAGTAATGTCAATATAATGAGGAGGAAAGAGAGAAAAAGATAATGTAAAAGAGATGAAAAAAGGAGCAGATAGTCCAGCCTATGTATTTTCCCTACAAATCATCTTGGTTCACTCTAACTAAACTAGTGGGTCACACTGACAATCTTTTCAGTTTCTTGAAAGGAACAACTTTTTCAGTTTTAATCATTCTTATACCTTAACACTGAATGTCCTCTAAAACTTGATTACAAAGGGGCCAAAAATGAACATGTATTGCAGATGAGACCATATGAGAATACAACTTTTCAATATTATTCTTTGATTTAGTTTTTCACTTAGACTTTTTTTGTTTGCTATTATCTTAGCTGTTGGACTTGACATGTTCATTATAATGACAACATCCATATCCTGAGCTGATACAACTAAATTCTCGATCCTGTGCACAAGTATCCAAATAATTCCCTTTGCATTACTTTTCTTCTATTAGCTTTTATTTTTCTCCATGGTTCTTATTCATTAATCTCTATTAGGTCTCCTCGGAACTCCTTAGTTGTAACTCTTCTCAATCACCTTTTTAAATTATTTGGTTTTCCAATATCACTTCTTCCACCTTTTCCAGATCATCAGTGAATTCCGTATTACATAACACTGGTTCTTGCTCTAAGCCACAGTCATCCTCTTCCCATTGAGAATAAAATAAATATTCTCATGTTTTTTTTTGATTTATTTTAGTCAGTTTCTGATTTATGATAACACTTGTCTTTTGCATAGCAATAATTTAATTTCATAAATAGCCATTTGTGAAGATTTTGCCAAAAGTATCTGAAAAACATCTGAATATGTTGTGTCACCTAGGTCTCCACTATTCATTACTATCTGCAACTCTGGAAAATTTATTTTTGGCAGGGAAAATAAAGAGGAATAGAAACTAACATGAGGACAAGAAGGATGCAAAGTTGAATGTATGTAAATGCATAGTAAAATTAGAAACCTATACAGGAAGAAAGAAAAGGCAGCATTAGAAGCAGAGATTCAATATATTGAATTAGACAATGGAAGCACCAAAGTTAAGGATTTTGCTTTTGTATTTGTGTGTGATAGCTCCCTCCATTGATGATTCATTATCATAATTTTCATTTTCATGAAAGTAGCACTTTTTCTTTCAAAATGTGTGCAAACCATTAGCTCAAACTGTCTAGGACCCTCCTGTCTCTTTAAAGCAATTGTTTTTAACCATCTGTTATTTGACTATGTATTAAGCTCTTCCTTTTTTTCCCTATCAAGAAGCTAATGAAGAATAGGCTGGAACCCATAAATCTGAAATTTTTATTTTAAAGCATTCTGCATCTACATACTATTAAAATTTTTTTGTAAATCTTTGTCTAACTTTTAAGCTGTCTTTGCATCTTATCAGAGATATGGTTACTCAGTGTTAGGAAGTCTTCTCTATTGTATATAGTTGGGGATCGACAAGCTAACATTACAGCTTAACTGCAATAGTACATTAAACATTTTGAAAACATTCGCTGGCACTGAGGACAGTTGTCAAGGAAGAATCTCATCATATGCTCATAAGATCTCTCAGTTCCCGAAACAGAATGGCTCCATTCAAACTGCCTGCTGAGAATAACTCCTGGATTTCCCTACGTGTTGAACTCCATCCAGTAATTATTGGGGAAAAGACTAGTTGGCATATGAGAAACTCAAGCCACGTTCTAACAGTGTACTACCAGAGATGATCACATTCCATTGCCTGAGAATATTCACAGGAAGTGTTTAATTTAATTAAGACACAGCCTCAGTATACCATAAATTAGCTCAAAATATTGATTTATGGATTTATACAGTTCTATTTTTAATATGTTACTTTGTTCAGTGTCCCACTTCTTTGCCCTGCTTTGCACTTAGCTTTCAAAAAGTAAATTTTCCAATTTGTCACTATTTCTTTCAGGATTCCTTTGTTTTGCCACATTTAATGACTGTAATATCTATGAACAATTGTACTTTCAATGATATTGAAAGCATCTTTATATTTAAATTTGGCATGNATTTTTTTTTTTTTTTTGCAAATCGCTATAACTGTATCTGTGTTTCTATTTGTTGTTTCTTTTTCTTTTTATTCCTTCCATAAAAACACACCTGTTTTCATGTATTGCAGCTTACTTTTGGTTAGGTCCTCTTCTTGTATACACCCATCCTTTCCACTTTTTCACAAGTGGAAACAGAGTGATTGATAAGTCATCAGTATTCTGGCTTGGTTATTCAGCATGATGTGCTTTATTAAATTTGACAAATATATTGTGGTAAGCTATGTTACTATGATCATGGAAATTCTACTGATGCTGTGTTTATTCATGTGTCAAAACTCTTGATTTGGTTAATTGCATGAGAAATTAAGAATTTAGGGATTTGTGATCAAGTGGTAAATTGGTTTTCTAGTTACTTAATTTTCAGAAAACAAATTGTGAAGCTTCAAGGTACCTTATTGCAGCCTCTCTACATTAGCTTCCAGGGTCCTACCGGACTCAGTCTTTTTTGCTTAAGCATTCTGTAAATGACCTGTCAGCAGCTCCTACATTCAGTTATTCACTTACATATAGTACACGTCTGACCAAAGTTCATTGTCATAGGAAATCTAGCAAATGTAACATAGTTATGATTTATACAAAAACTTCTTTAAAATAGAATATCATTAAGGCACAGTGGGGGCTGGCTGACCCCTGAGGATGGGGACCTGCAGGGGGTCCTCATGGGGGTGGCAGGAGAGGGACTCACCAGTCTGAGAAACCCAACACCCCAGCCAGGAAGCAGTGCAGGCTGGGGACAGCCAGAGGCAGCCCCAGCCCTGGGCATTGGGCACCTCCATGGGGAAAAAGATGTGCCAAAGCCAGGCCGGGACATCAACCCACAGGGCAGGCCCATGGTTAGCAAACTGGTAGATTGCAAGTTGCATATCAACTGAGTTCCTTTAACATTTTTGGCAAAGTGAATCATACAGAAATACATGAAAAACGTCATCAAGATACTTAATTTTGCATTTTTTTCATTAGGCTAGTGACTATTAAAATGAGCTAGAGGAAAATTAATTAACACTTCAATACAAATATTACTTCCTGATATTTGATTATTTATTAATATATACATTCAGATAGATTAAATTATTAAGAAAGATTAGCACTAAAAAGTCAACTAACTAAATTAAGTGATGCACTTGGTAACTGCACATATTTCAAAAAAACATACTAAAAGTTAACAAAACAAACAGTTCATTAAAGCCAAGCCAAAAAGGACTATTTTTTTCCCTTAACCAACTTTCTTGATTAACGTGCATCAGCAACATTAGCTCCAGTCATGTCTTAACTCATACACAAATTTTAAAATTGTCAGGGCAAAGATCACGCCTCGTCAGATTTTACAGACTGCCCCAAACGTCACCTTGGGACACTAGCATTACACTAGTAATAACAATAGTCAATAGTGCCACATGCCCTCTCAATCAGTAGCTTTAAAACTGATCCCTGAATTGTTTCATGAGCTCTACAGAAACTACCATATTCCTTTGGCATGAGTCTTAGGCACTCAAGTTGATGAAATCTTCTGTATGCTTGAAATGAGCTATGTGCTTAAGTATTGTGTTAGAAGAGGCATTTATAGACTTGAGAAGAAACCTGTACTCAAGCCTCCTAACTGCCTGTGGTATTTTTGTTCAGTTGCCTGTTTTTGAGGGCTGTCCTTCCAAATGATGAATAAATTAATTTTTCAGTCTACGTTCAGTAAGTTTGTAGTCCAAGAAATAATGCAACATATCATGGTATGTGTTTTAATATCTCATCCTTATAATACACACAGACAGAAAAAAAAGCATGCAATATTATTCTTTAAATCAATGCAAAATGCAAATTTAGGAAGTACAGAAAAAATTACGTGAATGAATAGTAGCTTCTTTATTTGTGTATACTTAAGAACCTACTATAAAACATACTAAAGTCGTTTGTTACTGCTTCATTACTTCTAAACTGAGTCTTCAATTACTTGAAGTTAATAGCACACTTGGAGTTAATTTGAAATTTAACAAGAAAAAAAAGAATATAGTAGACTAGATATAGCAGGAAAATAATAGTACAGCTAGAAAAGTTCCAGAGAGTGTAACACATGTGACAAAACATCTGTAATAGCCTCCATAACGAAGGCAGTGAACTCATGGTATCACAGAAATATTAGTTAGATAACACTTCTGGAGGCTATCTAGCCCAGGATTCTGCTAAAAGCAGTGTTACTGCCAATTCTAGATCAGGACAACCATGGCTTTGTATAGACAAATCCTGAAACTTCCAAGGACAGAAATTCCACAGCCTGTTTTAGTAGCCTGCTTTGGACAGTTCTAGTGCTGCCTTACGGTCCCACAGGAAAAAAGATTTTCCTCATGTCCAATCTCAATCTTCTAAGCTACAACATCTGATTATCATAGAATCATAGAAATGTTATGGCTGGAAAAGACCTTTAAGATCATCAAGTCCAACCGTTATCTAACTCTGCCAGGCCCACTTCTAAACCATGTCCCTGAGCACCATATGTAGACAGCTTTTAAATACATCCAAAGTGGCGATTCAACCACTTCCCTGGGCAAGCTGTTCCAGTCTTTGATAACCCTTTCAGTGTAGAAGTTTTTCCTAACGTCTAACCTAAGCCTCCCCTGGTGCAACTTGACACCATTTCCTCTTGTCCTTTCGGTTGTGACTTGTGAGAAGAGACTAATGCCCACCTCTCTACAACCTCCTTTCAGGCAGTTGTAGAGAGCGATAAGGTCTCCCCTCAGCCTCCTTTTCTTCAGACTAAACAACCCCAAGACCCTCCGCTGCTCCTCATAAGACTTATTATCGCCCATTGTCATACTATCTGCCACTACAGAGGAGTTTGGCTTCAGTATTTCTGTAGCTCAGAGATTCAAGTAATTGTGAGCTGCTACTTTGTTTGTCCCTTCATCCTAGAAATGACAACACAACGAATATCTCAGCCATGAGCCCAGGGCATAGAGCATGCTCCTGCCCTCCCACACCATTTCTATGGGTGTAACTGGCTGTATTCAAGCACTCTAATAAGAGATGTTGTGAAGAAAGAGCAGAAAGAAGTCTTGAAGGGCGTTCCTCCTTCATTCATTTGGGAAATGAACCAAAAACATACTGGAGCTTTAGCCCCAAAAAAAGGTCCTGCTGCTGCCAGAAATCTTAGTGTAGGGAAGGAAGGCTTACAAGTCCACCCACGTAATGGAAGTGCTCCTGAACAAGCAGAAAAACAGAAGGGGAAATAAATCCACTTTAAAAGTTTTGAGACTTAAGTCATGTGGGACAGTGTCAAACACTGCACAAGTCCAGGTAGATGACATCAGTTGCTCCCCCCTTATCCACCAATGCTGTAACCCTGTCCTGGAAAGCCACCAAATTTGTCAGGCATGATTTGCCCTTGGTGAAACCATGTTGGGTGTCACTAATCACATCCTTATTTTCCCCTTTTCAAGTCAGCAAGAACTTCACCAGACTGCTATGACTTCTCAAGTATGATGGACAGTGGCTTAGCAACTTCATTTGCCAGTTCCCTCAGGACCCATGGATGCATCTCATCAGGTCCCATGGATTTGTCCACCTTCAGGTTCTTTAGGTGGTCTTGAACCTGGTTTTCTCCTACAGTGGGCAGTTCCTCATTCTCCCAGTTGCTGCTTTTGCCTTCTGTGACTTGGGTGGTGTGGCTAGAGCACTTGCCAGTGGAGACTGAGGCAAAAAAGTCATTGAGTACCTCAGCCTTCTCCATATCCCGGGTAACCAGGTCTCACATTTCCTTACGGAGAGGGCCCACATTTCCCCTAGTCTTCCTTTTATCACTTATGTACTTGTAGAAGCTTTTCCCATTGCCTTTGACATCCCTGGCCAGATTTAATTCTGTCAGGGCTATAGCTGTCCTAACCTGATCCCTGGCTCTCAGACAATTTCTCTGTATACCTCCCAGGCTACCTGTCCTTACTTCCACCTTCTGTAGGCTTCCTTTTTCTGTTTGAGTTTGTCCAGGGGCTCCTTGTTCATTTATGCAGGCCTCATGGCATTTTTGCCTGACTTCCTCTTTGTTGGAATGCATCGCTTCTGAGCTTGGAGGAGGTGATCCTTGAATACTAACCAGCTTTCTTGGGCCCCTCTTCCCTCCAGGGCTTTATCCCATGGTACGCTACCAAGCAGGTCCCTCAAGAGGCCCAAGTCTGCTCTCCTGAAGGCTAAGGTAGTGAGCTTGCTGCCCCAAGGATATTGAACTCCACCATTTCATGGTCACTGCAACAAGGCTGGTGTTGAATTTCACATTCCCCACCAGCCCCTTCTCGTTGGTGAGAACAAGGTCCAGCATAGCACCTCTCCTTTTTGGCTCCTCTGTCACTTGAAGAAGGAAGTTATCCCTCTTATTTATCCCAAAACTGGATACAATATGCCATGTATGGTCTTCCAGTACTAAGAAGAGGGGAATACTGTCAGTTCTCTGAAGGCACTAATTGTCCTTAGTGGCCCTAAACAGCCTCCCCTATGGCTTCTGCCCCTCAAACCCCCTTTCTTTGGACCACGGGCTCCATTTAAGCTCAGGTCAGGACCTTCATGCCTGAGATATCCTTTGTGTGTGCAGTGTCTGGCCATGGACTCCCTGACCTGTGGACTGACTTCCAGGCTTGTCATCAGACCTCTAGTGACTGGATTTTTCTAGCAGTCACAGGGATGAGTCTGAACCTATTTACCACCATCAGGCCTAAGCCTGCTGCAGGCTTTACCTTGGACCTTCTTCATCAACCATGGTCTTGTCTGATGACCTGAACCTGGCTGCCACACCTTGGCCTGCCCTACACGCCTCACTTGGATACTGTTGGACAGAGCTCTGACTGGCAAGGTCCCTGCCCTGATGGATGTGTTATTGTGCTTGACTCCCAGCACCCTCCCCTTTAGAGAACATCTGGCCCTTAATGCTCATCTTCCTCACCTTACTGCACTCTGGCTTTTTTAACTTGGTAGATCCTTTTCTGCTAAGCTCCTACTCAATCATCCCCTTTCCAGCCTGTTATGATGCCTACAATTATTGCTGATGAGCTTCATAAAGCTTCTGTTGACCAGTATTGACTCCAGGGATTCTCCACTTATTATCAGACATCAAGCCATTAACCATCACACTTTGAACATGATAGTTTACCCAGTCGTAAATCCATCTAACAGTCCATACATTCAGCATATATTCCTAGAATAATATTCTTCACCCTGGAAGAGATATCTGAAGATGAACATGATATAGGTCTTAAAATCAAGACTGGCATGGAGAAATTAAAGAGAACAAATATTCACTGGGTCCTTCAATGTAACTGTTAGAGGTCATAAGCTGAAAGGAGCGGGTGGTAAACAAAGATAAGGAATAACTTCTTCTCAGAATGAATGGAGAATATTCACGGCTTTTCACCCAAATGCTAAAAAAATTAATGGAATAAATAAATAAATAAATAAGGATGCAAAATTCATCCAAAGAAGAGCTACCATTTCTGCTCTAGCAGAGTACCTGCATACCACTGTAAAGTGGAAAAGTGTAGCAGAAAAGTATGACCAACCCAGTTCTTACACTCTTCCACTGACACGCACTATTAACCATTAGATGGTGAGCAGGATGGGTGCTTGTTCTAGCATTCTATGCTATTCATGTCTTATAAACACATTGATGGCTTATAGCACACTATGGTATATGTGACAAAAATACTTGTCATACTCTTCTATCTGGATCATCTTATCTGCTCATAGTAAAAATCTAGTGAAATTATCAATATAAACTACCTGCTGCTGCTTGGACTAAAGCCACTGAGGGGAGACAAATATGTGAAACATGTTTTTGAAGCTTTGTTTCTTTTATCCTTTCCATCATTTAATGACTAGAAGTTCTTCAGCAGGAAAGAAAAAGACAAGAGATTTTCTTTGCGAACAAGAACTAACTTGTCAGAAGTTGCTGTTTTAAGTGTATCCTGTTGTTAGGGTAACTAAAGTTCTAAAAATACTTTAAATAAAAAGGACATCACCTTAAAAGCTACTCAAGTAGTCATAGCAACAGTATTTTTTAGAATAAAAGCAGTTCATAGAGGGTTTTTTTTCCTCCTGACCTTAAGCTTTACAAAAATATACAGCCATCTTCTTTTTATAAAGCACATGTGTTTATCCAAAGTTAGATGAAATCCAAATTAAGAATATGCTGAAGTATCCAAAAGCATTTTATGTATGTACATGCTACTAATCAACTTGAGTACTTTAAATCTTGTGTTACTCTTTTCTGTATTTCCACAAAGCATGTTCCTATTGCACAGTGTTACAACTGTTCATACCAAAAAACCACTTTAAATTTATTTGAGATTCACCTTAGTGTACCATAATAAATATGTATTTTAGAGTTTTTTTCAAACATTCATGTACATTCTATATTTCTCTCAATTTTCTCCACATTTTTCTTTCAAAAATACGTGCTAATGAAATTTTACTCTCTTTTTTTTGTGTTAAAGACATCCATTCCTACACTGAAGAAATAATTCTTATTGAAACCCGACACACAATTTTATTACACACTGTGATTAGTCAAAACCAGTGTTTTTTCTGTAAAATAGTGACCCTTCTGTGTACCTCTCTGCTACATTGGTCTTAAAGGTAAATTTGTAAGACACTGTTATTTTCATGTATGTATTCAGGTAGTTGTTTAAAATTTGCCTTCTTAAAAAAGAAACAGGAATGCTTTTGATTGTTGTTACTAGCCAACATAGCTAAGAGAGAATGAGAGGGATATTAATCCTTCTTGCACTTCATTAGCAGAGTTGTTAAAGTAATGCCTTATTTAAAGCTAATTGAAGTCAGTGTAAAGACAGTCATTGTTTTCAATAGCCTTTGGATCAGGCTTAAAATCTATTTAGTTACAGGTGTACCACCACAATGAAGGTTATGAAATTATGGAGTTATCACTGAGGACATAATTTGAAAGTAATGGAATTTCATCTGTAACCAAGGGCCTAATTTGGCATGCAAATCCTTATTAGCAGTGATGACAGATACAAAGGGAAGAACACAGCTTGAGCCTGACGGCTCAGGTTGTGATTTCAGGAGTGAAATTAGAAATAAATAGAATAACATTGTAAATATGCACACTTGATATCATTGAGAGGTTATCAAGCATAGAACTCATGAGACAGTGACTCTTTAGAGCAAAGATATATTCAAAATTCCTTACCATCTCAGAACAGAATATTGCTTCTCCTAAGCCAATAAAAATTCTATTCAGACAAACAGTATCCTTATTTGGAGTAAACCCACAAGAATTTTATATCAAATAATCTCATTTGTGCATGGATAATATTTTAAGCTTCTGAGAAATTTGAATATAAGCAGCATTGATGAGGGATTAAGGGAAAGTATATGGGTGAACTATGTATATGGCACATTCATATTGCCTCCCACAGAATGATTTTACTCATATATCTCTGCAACTTATCAAAAGATTTTTGTCACAATCTATGTAGTCAGTATTTTAAAATATGTTTATGGAACCACTTTAGAGAAATGAAAATATCTATGTATGCTATAATATACAGAAAGATGTAAAAAGCAGAATTATAAAATTGTAATCAGGTTATTTGTTAACATAAAACAATGGCAAACACTCAGCTTTGTGGAGGAGCCACAGATAAAGGCAGTTAAGTTGGAAGAAATCAAATAGTAAGAGTGAAAATATAATACGAGAAGAGAGAGAACAGTCTACCTTTTCTCCATTGTTGGTAACTATATTACTATTAGTAAATCTATTCCGTAAATATGGGCTGAAAAATCCTAGTTCACTATGAATTCTAGTCCAGAGTTGTGAAGATAACTGAAATTTGTCAGAGAACTTTCTTTCTCAACAGCTTTCAAATGGTGCTTTAAACATTTCATGCTGTTACCTTTTTCAAGAAGTTTATAGTTGCTGCCAAGGTAGTATGGTTCTATGTACTTCTTACTCTGTTATGTAAAGAAAAAAAATTAAAAATGGCATATTGTGAAAATATTATGTCTTCCAGGCTGACAACACTCCTCTGAAGGCTTCCACAGGGACACCCAAAGGAATGGAACTTCATGTTACGGGTCCATTTAGGAAGCATAAGTTTTATTAGCCAGTTATTCTAAATTCATAGGTTGATGCTCACACCCAGTTAAAAAAAAAAATAAATCTTTATAGTCTTTGACAGTTACCTTTCTCCTAGACCACATCTTCAGTCTCTTTTGCAAGATGCTTACATGAGGCTACCAAACCAGGGAGACTGAGAGACCAAGGAACCGGTTTCCTCATCCCTTGTGGATAAGAAATCTGTGCTTATTTTGTGCTGGATTGAACACAGAATAGGCAAACGCAGTCCTGTCTAATGGAATGATTAAGTGTTTAAAATGATGTTTTAATTCAATCAATTAAAAGCATAAACAGCATGAGTTTGATTGAATCAGTTTAAAGAATTACACAGAAGCCAATGTGGTTGTCAGCAGGGGTGAAAAATTCATGTATCACCTACACACAGCTTGAATTCTGTATTTCTCAATTAAATATTACAAACAACCTACTCTACTCTATCACAGAAGAATAGCTCTTGAGTAAGAAAAAAAAACATAACAAAGCTTTCAAAACATGTGCAGTTAATTAAAATTTAGGCACTCAGCAACCACTGTCAAACATTTAATAAATATGACAGCTTGATTAGTTTTTATTTGTTCTGTGTCTTCCATAGACAATTTCAAGAAAATGTTTAATAGATTTAAGATTTAAATATGCTTTTAAGAGGAAAAAAACATTTTGCATTTAATGAAACATCTGCCTTTTAAGAAAATGTCATTTTTATATTCAGTAGATGCATTCCTAAAACACAATAGATTAGAGAGAACCATAAATATTTAACTACTGTTAATTGTGTATCGAGTACTTAAGAGATAGCAACATGAAAGCAAACAAAAAAATCCAATTGCAGTTGTAGTATAAAATTATTTCTATCCTATAATACACACATTTGTGTGGTAATTTGTTATGTTCATGTTTGGGCAAAACTTTCCAGAAGTTTTGGCCTAACCAAGTATTTACAGCAATGATAGAAATCATTGCCTTTAACATAACTTTGGTTAGAAGAAAACACAGGAGACAAGCTGCTTTTAAAAAGATATGTTCCAAAAATTAACACAAAAACGTTAACATGAAATTTCTTATTGGAATGTATGTATTTAATTCCATTCATAGTTATAAAAGGACAACCTGATTATTACAGTAACCTAATTTAATTCCATCAGCTTCTACACCTTAGTTGGTGTACCTCTGCTGAACATTTTTGTTCTATTAACTTTAGGTTTTACTGTAACCAATATTTGATATTTCCTTTTACCTATTTTATAACCTTTTCAGATGGCTAATTTTTTAAAGTTTTACCATCATACTAATTTCTTCACAGAAAAGCTTTGATTGTCATGATAAGAACTTAAAAGCATATAATTCTTAAGAATAATATAAAGAAATATATACATGGAAGCAAATAACACATTCAAAATCAGCATTCTCTGCTTTGATTCTTCTCACCTCACACTTTATCAGCTTTGCTCCAATAGTCTATCAAGTTTTAAAAGAAAAAAAAGATTAAGGATATTTATTGGACTGATAGCATTCATATCTTTCATACAGTGATGAATACCTTGAAATGAACTGACGTTAATGTTTTAATAAGAATATTTATCTCTAGCCCAAAAAGGGCTGAAGCATTAAACTGCTTCAAGTAATCTAAAATAAATAAATAAAAAATTCAAAGTATCTTATGTGCCAGTGCAAGAGTTTTGCAAACAAAGAATCGGTGAATTAAAAATACATCATTCAGAAGACCTTGGCAAAGAACATGCTCTTAAAACATGACGGAGTACTATAAATCAATTGGATACCATATTACGTGAAAATAAGCTATCAGAAAGCATACTTTCGGGACTAATACTATACCAGACGTTTGCCTCAACCACTAATGAGATTACATTTTTGAGAGAAAAGGATCATACAAACAGTCTTATACTGTATGACTACTAATTCACAAGTCAGGTCACATTGCAAGACCAGTGAAAGGTTACTGCATATGCAGTATTAAAGGAAAAAGTGTAGTAAAAGACTTTATGAACTTTAGATAGCTTTATTGTAACTACATTCAACTATATAACAATAACTAGATGTCATGCTGAGAAAAACTTTAGAAAGGCAAATTGTTCATAATTCTTATTAGCAGACTTTTATAAGAACTAGTTTCAGATACAACAAATTATTATGTCTTTGCTATCCTAGGAATCACATCATTTTTTGCAAAAAGTAACCTTAAGTAATCCATGAAGTAACATTTTCAGTCTCCTCAGTTAACAATTGTGCAACTCATGTGTGATCACAGTCATTTATCAGAAACAAATCTATCCGTATTTCTGTTCCTCCAGTTGGGTAAAGACCGGCTTAAGTGATTTCACTTCAGAGTTTATTCAAGAAGATTTCCTGTATCAGTACTTAAACAGACACATTTAATATTTCATAGTAAAAAAATTATAGCCAGGTGTGAATTGGAGGTCCACGTGCACTTCACCGTTCATTGACATAGCAGTGAAAGAAGCAACTTCATAACTGGCCTCACCTCTTAGTTTCTCTTCACTTTTCCAAAAAAGGAATATCTTTGGCTCTGTCACAGTTGGAAATGTTCAACACGGTTATGATTCAGTGGCAATTCAAAATTTATTAATGATTTGAGACAGATCAAGAGGCTGAATTTTAGCAGCACATAATCATTAGCTGATTAGTGCTCAGGAAGGCTGGTCATACTTCAAGCAGGTACTCTTAG
>RSEF01000004.1:78051244-78098881 GCA_003993805.1 Himantopus leucocephalus | reverse complement strand
CAAGTGCCATCTTATTCAATATATATTGAAATTACAATAGAGTAGTGGATTGACCTGTGTCTTCCCACAATACACACTTATTTATTTGTATATATGCTTTTCTGGTGCACTTGAGAAATATAGTTCCTACCAGTTGCCATGGTTGCTGCCTGCAATCTTAATAAACTTCTTAAAGTGTTTTGAAGAGTGCACAGAAATACCATCCTAGGCAGGCTGCCAGCTGGAAGGATATTATAAAATACTACACTTGCTCACCAGGGGTTTCCCACAATATCTCTCCAGCTGGCAACCTGCCCTGCTAGACAGGAGCCTCTAGGAGGGCAACACTGTACTTGTTGCTGGCAGATTTCATCTCACAGTAGGGGTGGGAGTGTCCTAGGAAGAGCTTTTAACAATTTCTTCAAGCCTAGACATTTATGTGGTTTTACCTCCCCTACAACATCCTTGTGCTTGATAGAAATCTGTCCGTTTTAAAAATAACAATAACATATGAACTGAAATTTTCTCCAGTTTATAGAAATCTTCACAGAATATTAACATTTCTAAAGATTGTCACACTAGATTTTGAAACTCTAAACCTTATATTGTTAGAATAAATACGGTAATATTGTACCTCAGCAGTGATCTGTAATGCAGATGTCAAATAGTTCCCTCAGATTTCGTTGGTCGACTAAACTAATGTTGATTGCACAGTGTTTTAACATGAGCAAGAGTTGCAGCTAAGTAGTTTAGGACCATAACTTTGACAGGAAGAACAAAAATGAAAAGGATTTGTGGTTCACAAGTCACCCAAACTAATTTTCAAAATCTCGTTGAAGGATCTGAAGAAGACTTCTTTTTCGTCTGTTTTTCAAAGCAATCTTAGGGTTTCTGACTGCCTTTAGGAGGACCATAACCGAGATTTCTTGGAATAGTTTTTCATGAATGTAGATCCTGCTCTCTGAAGTTTAAGACATTTTAATTTATTGAATGAAAATTCAGCAATTAATAAATAAATTAAAAAGCAAAAGCTGACCTGAGAAATAATCTTTTAAAATATAAATCAGAACCAATAGCTGTAATTCAGATCATTCCAAACCTTTCCATCTGTGTCTGCTGACAGAGCACAAATCCTAATAGATGATAAACACAAGGGAGAAGAACGAAGCATAACTGCCAAACTATGCACTTTCAAATATAATAATATTTAGTCACTGGTAATTGGGACCATTTTTTAATTCTGCAGGACGCTTTTGAGAAGACTGGTTGAGAATGTTGACATTTCATACAAAATCAGGAAGGCCTGAATGCTTCTCTTGGTCATACAATCAGCTTTCAGCATTTTCTCCAATCTGGGCAGATGTATATTCACATAAAATGTTCATGGTGTCACTTTCTTCAGCCCTTGCAGGTATAGCACAGGTGTTGGTAGTAGCATTTCTGATCTGACACGGATGGCCAGATTGAGCTATGAGTCTGTCCACTGAATATGAAACATACCCAGTCTAGAGGACAGTATTTTGGTGCCAACAGCAGAGAGCAAGAGCAGGTGTCCAAAACATTGTAAAAATTAGTTCCTCAGGCAAATCATTGGAGTTTAGAAGTAACCAGGCCTTGATTTTGGCAGTCATACTTACCAGATGATGACACTAAAAGAACTATCAAGAACACAGGCTGGGTTTCAGTGGGCACTTTTTCAGGGCAAGACATTAATTTCATAATGCCTCAACAAATCAAATGTGAAAGATGCACAGAATTGTGCTTTTAAAATATTGGTTTATGGCAGCAGTTGTCAGGGAGCAGCAAGAGTGGGCTGCACCACAAAGACTATGAGCCAGGAGGTGGAGGCAAAAGCAGGGCAGGCAGAGACAGTATCCTTACCAACAAGAGGCATAGTCCCACAATACCCAAGCAAAGAAGAGCAGAGCAGGTGCAGTGACAGTAACCAGGTTCAGCCAAAGGTCAGGTTGATCAGACAAATCCACAGTGATGTCTAAGAACAACCAAGAAGTCAAGTCAGCAGATCAGGACGGTATGTGGCCAGGCACACGAGTATCTACAAGCACAGGTCACACAAGGACCAAGGCCAAGGGTATGAACTTAAATGTAGTTCCCACATGCAGTGGGGAAGGCCTGACGAAGCCTCTCAAAGCTGTTTTTCCACACAGATCTTTCCTCATCAGCCTAATCCAAGGTTAAACAGATGCATAATATCAGATTTGGCCTTTAGCACTATCAGCTAACCCCCTAGGTGAGGAAGAAAAACATTGCAGATCCTGCCAGTGCACTCAGGGCCCTGACAGTAACTGTAAAAAAATACCAGAATGAAACGTAAGATTTTGTTAAGTCAAAAGTCTCGGAAGCAAGTGTCCAAGCCACAGGGACGTCTACAGGAACATACAAAGTTTCAGGCAAAATATAAATATTAAAAGAAAAAAAAATCAGTGATAGTTTTGCATGAAATGCCATTATTTTGGTATGTGAACTGGCAATTGCATAAGACAGCTCCAGAGTGTTAGCAGATCAATAATAGGCTTTACTATAGTTTCGCTATCAGACCTTCACTATTCATCATACTGTAAGCAGAAGTAAGACATATACATCTTGGCAAAAGGGGTCTAATTTTCATTTCTTTCCAAAAGAACTGTGCTGATAATACCTTTAACCTAAGTGCTGTAGCCACAAAAACCCCCAGCATATTCTGTGAACAGAAGTCTCTTCAATGTTTTTGAAAACCTGCAAAAAGAGAAAATTTCCAATCCCTTCTAATGCTATACAAAACTGTATGAGATAATTGATGCCATAGCATAGAGATCAATAAATTTTACTCTTCCTTATTGTCCCACGAAGACGTAAAGTAAAATGCTCATATACTCAAGAAAAAAAGTAGGCTGACAGAATCTGGGGGGAAAAAAGTTCCAACCTTTCACTTCCTACTGTGTAGGGTCCTTCAGAAATGTCTATCTAATCAGATAAAAAAATGTGCCAGCTCTCAGTGTTACACAGTTACAAGATTTTCACTTTAGCATGAAGAATGCCCATCTCTTCAGTATCAAGAATTTTTTATTTTTTCCTGGAAAATGCCCAGGAATAGCCTTCCACCTAAAGAGAAAAAATCATTGATGCCACAAAACTTGAATCTTCTAAATTTTATGATGTGATCCAAATCAGAAGAAGTAAAGTATCAGATAAAACCATGAGAAAGTCTGAAAAGATACAGCCTTTGAATAAGACACAATTTCACCTTAGCCTCTTGGGCCTTGTGCTTGAGTAGGACTTGATCAGCAACATGCAAGAAACACTTTGGACAGAATGGTTCATAAGTTCTGTTGCCACTTGAGCATCATCACAATATAATAGTAATTTAAATATGATAAATACATATGATAAAAATCTGTTCTGGGACTCAACAGGCTGCATCCAAAGGTGCTGAGAGGACTGGTTGATGTTTTTGTAAGGCTGATCACTTTGAAAGGTGATAGAAGAAACTGAGTGATACTTTCAGAAAGAAGTTGCTTACTCAGATGACGTTATAAATTCAGGTATATGTGAAGCTTTTCTTTGGGTTAGTGGACAAGCCCTTTGCAGTGATGATACAGGCTATGTTGATCAAATATTAGCACTAGCAGTCCCCTGGTACCCAGAATGACTCATGCATTCTTCCACATATGCTGTAGAAGAACGAAGGAAGATTTCGGTTTCCTTATGAATGAGGAACCCCCAGATGAGCCTCAGGAATTTGTCTTACTGCAGAGAGTTTGCAGAATGGACACAAGAGGCTTTTTACTGTTTATTTTCTTAACTTAGAAAAAAACCAATTTATTTTATAAGTATGAAAAGGGTTAGCTTTCATGATTCTATTCTTAGAACTGTCATTGTTGTATTCCATTCCACAATTTAAATTTATGTCTTTCATCACATCTGATTTTATTCTAGATTATAAATGATGGAATAAATATTTTGTAGTTTACCACAGAGGTACGCACGTGGATCATAACTGTAGTCTGTGTGGGCTACCATTAATAGCCATTTTTCAATAGCTACTGACGTGCGGAAAACAGACTCCACAACCGAGAAGGTTGTGANATGCAAAAAAAAAAAAAAAAGGAAGAAATTTAGCTTTCTGCTTCACCTAAAGACTTAGTTTAAGAATTCACAGAGCTCAATTAAACTAATGCAATGCTTTAATGCTGAAGTTCCCAGTATTAAGTACATTAGTCAAGATGGCAGCCTTCAAAACACAAATAGTTCTATTATTTCTCATAGCTGACCCATAAAGAACAACTGGAAATATGCGGTGATCTTCTGTTGGGTGGTTTTGCTACTTCGAGAACTCTGTGTGATATAGAATTAGATGAGTCAGAGAAGGAGGATATACTTTTGCAAAAGTAGGCAAGGAATAGCATAATTGCACGACTTCTGGGTACACTCCATTTATACCGATTTGTTTAAAAGGGCACCTCAGTGGAGTTCTTATAAGTGCTACAGAGCAAAGTAGGAGAAAGTAGCACAGAAGTAGAGAGAGACCAGTTACTTAGTCATTTTGTTTTACAGTGTTATACACTGGGACTTACTACACCTTAGGGCAGGCAATAAATCTTATAATCAAAACATTAGAGAAGTCCTGCATCTACAGAGGACACTTCCTGAGTTAATCTTCTGGATGGCTCTGTGATTAGAATCCTAAAAATACTAATGTACGCTGACACAGAACTACTCTATTTACAAAAGGCATGACAAAGAATAAAGATTTTTCAACCGAAAATCTGAAGGAATTGTCCCTTAAAATGTT
Source organism: Himantopus leucocephalus (assembly GCA_003993805.1). NCBI lineage: Eukaryota > Metazoa > Chordata > Aves > Charadriiformes > Recurvirostridae > Himantopus > Himantopus leucocephalus. The sequence continues at coordinate 78,094,110 of RSEF01000004.1, read as the reverse complement.
GGACAAATCAAAGAATGCTACCTTTAAATTGCACAAATTATTAATAATTATGAAGCAGCAATTGACACTGAAGCAGTTACCTTGATCACATCCACCAAAAAAGAAAGGACAAAACAACTGCTTTAGCACAACCATTTCCTGAGATTATTAAACCAAACTGCTTGGATTTGGAATTTTTTAAACATCATTTAACTGCATAACTGTACTATAATTACAGCAAGATTAATTTAAGATAAGTGAGTTTAAGTTTAATAAACTATTAATGATAACGCATTCCCTCGGTACCTCTGTACCAACAATTCTATCTATACAAGTACTGAAATGATGCACGTAATCTGCTTTAACCTCCTTACTTATTAATTTATATGTTCTCACACTTAAATTTATTCTAACATGAACACTATATTGTTCATGTTAAAAGAATTTTCTGACTCCAGACACTTTCAGAAGCTTGATAACATTGCTAGAGAACAACCACTATTGATATAAAGCTAAATAATTGCAACTTTCCCATAAGCTAACAAGATACTTAAAGAGTGGCTTTCATACAATTTCCTTTCCTTTTTTGTTACAACTTTCTGAGAAACAGGCATTCAAATACAATATTTTCAAGTTTAAATTCAACTCTACTGAATTTTGAAGAAGCAGTTAGGGAAGCATCAACAGGTGTTTGAGATAAATCTGTAAGATTATTCTGGAGGTGATTTTGCTTTGCAAAAACTCCTAGTACTGAGAAATAGCTAAGTCAACAGTTAACAAACTAATCATAATTATATGGCTTAATTAAGGGAAAAAAATATCACAGTCTAAGTTGTTAGTCAAGACTTTTAAAATACAAAAAACTAAATAAGTCACAGTCTGGGAGAGCTGGGGTTGTTCAGCCTGGAGAAGAGAAGACTTCAGGGAGACCTTATAGCAGCTTTCCAGTACCTAAAGGGGACCTTACAGGAAAGATGGAGAGGGACTCTTTATCAAGAAGTGTAGCGATAAGAAGAGCAGTAACAGTTTTAAACTGAAAGAGGGTGTATTTAGATTAGACATAAGGAAGAAATTCTTTATTCTGAGGGTGGTGAGACACTGGAACAGATTGCCCAGACAAGTTGTGGATGCCCCATCCATGGAAGCATTCGAGGCCTGGTTGGATGGGGCTTTGAGCAACCTGGTCTAGTGGGAGGTATCCCTGCCCATGGCAGGGGGGTTGGAACTAGATGATTTTTAAGGTCTCTTCCAACCCAAACCATTCTATGATTCTACATGTGATTATGTAATTAAAAATTGTATCTTAATGTATATACCCAGAAAGGTCAAATTAAGGCTGCAGAGGCATTAGGCCTGTCCTGTCTGAGTGCTAAGTAAAGCTTACTAGCTATCATGCTGAACTATGTTGCTTTGATAGTCTCAAAATCGGGATCTATGAAATCATAACACCAATTGATCAGGTATTTCTGCAGAGCTATTTTTTCCCCCAAATTACACAATTATTTAAGGGCTAGTAAAAATAGCAACTCTTATTTCATGGTGGCGCCAGAATTTTTTGTGGGGCAATGGCATTTATAAATGCATAATGATCTATAACCAAAAAACTTATGAAATACAGTGATAGTTTTTTTCATATTACAATCTTGTTATATGTAAAGTTTGACGTAGCCAACAGAGAAAGATATATACCTTTCAAGCGGTAAAATCAACTTCTGATGCAATTCAATAGCATAATATAAAAATAAAAATGGAGTAAAGTATGTTTCAGAGCACCATATCCATTCAGATGTAGTTGAGATGCAATTTAAGCCATTGGTAAAATAAGGCTTGTTTGTCAGGAATGTAAATTATAAACAGATGTAGCAAAATGAACACATACAATTCATTTCAAAAATATATAGTGTGTTCATTCTAAACAGTTTCAGTGTTGAGAGAATATTATTATATTGATAGAATATCTGTTAGTGTTTTATCAATAGCAAGCATTTATAGCAACGCTATAAGTCATGCACAGAAAATTATATTTAATTGTTGTAAAAAGATATTACAGAGATTAACCTTAGGATCTTAACAGAACAATAATTTAGAAGCTACTTGGGTCTGGGAAGTTATTCCTAGTTTCTACCAGATTAAACAATAATTGATACTGAGAAATCTTGGCAAAATCCCAATACATTTACCGATTGCAGGTATCAAGGTATGATCTTGCCAATGTTTGTTGAAACAAAGATCAATACTTTTTTTCTTTTCTAGTTTTGCTAAATGTACAAATGTTTCAAGTCCATAACACTTCTAGTGATTTCACTTTTCAAATATGTAGTTAAAGTGATTAGGGCCAGTCAGACATTTCCTGCCAACACCTTTTTAATCAGAAAAATGCTCAAGTGTAAAAAAAAAAATTAAAAATTGATGGGAGAGAAAGTATTTTAACCACTGTTATTTTGCAGTGCAAATGGTTCTATTCTGCTGTAGGATGGAGTTTTAAACAAAACCAGGAAAAGATTACTATACAATACAGTAGCCCATGGTCGAGGAGTATGCAAGCAGGTAAGAAGCCCACTTTAAATCTCCTTATTAGAAAAGCTGATGGTTAGGGACATAGGAATACTCTAATCACCAGACTTATGAAGTGTTTCATAAAAGGTGTCTCTCAAGCTCTCTTTTGGGGAAAATAGTCTCCCTTTGTAAAAATAAATAGTAATTGTGCCCAAATGAAGAAAAAAGAAAAAGTCAAATAACTGTATTTTAGTGGTTAAAATATTCAGATGCATTTTGGATGGTTCCACTTTTAAGTCTTAAGTCACTAAAGAGTGTTCAATTATATATATAAAATTACATCTGCATGAGGAAAATGAGAGAATACAAACTGAGAACAACCAGCAATTGTTGGACAAATGATAGGAACAGTATAACAGCAGGCAGTCAATTTGAAAGCCCTCATTTAACAATAACAAAGATTTGATGTGGTCTGATGAATCTTGAATTCCTCTTCTACGTAGTGGAACAAATTCACTAGGACAAGCAGGGAATACTACAAGACAACTTTGCCTTTAGCTGGTGCATCAGTCTCATGTTTTAGACAAAGCGAGGTTCACGAGTATTCTACACTCTAAGATTTTTGTATTCTCTTGTCTGACACTGTTTTTTGGTTTTGCTTTTTTTTTTTCTGTTAGTATCACCCTTCCTTCCTGTTTACAATCACCACATTGTATCGGTATAGGGGACCACAAAGAGCAGTGCCATTCCACAAGCAAGAGCAACCAAGAGCGTCCGCAGCACAGGCAGGACAATTTCCTTACCAACTGGGGTGGACTGGTCAGTGTGCTAATAACGGCGACCAACAACAGTACCACACAAGGCAAAGAGATGAACCAGGTACAGAGTCTATCCAGGGAATCCAGTTAGGAGCAGAACTCAGGGCTGGAGACAAGATAGAGCACACATACGAGAGATCCATTCAGGAGACAGGCTACCTACAATGTAGTTCCAAGATTCATCCAGGAGACAGGACCAAACCCAGGACTGGTACGCTTAAGCCACAGCCCAGGCAAGGGGGCTAGGTAATCAAGCCTCAGCTTAATTGAGGTTCCTGGGACCCAAGGAAGATGGTGTGAGTGGAAGCCCCAGGTGAGGCTGGTCAGGGTCATTAAGACCTATGAGTATCTTAAGAGCTCTGATAATCATAGCCTTTAAGTCTCTTTATGTTACCACAACTTAGGAATTCAGCCAAACAGGTTTCTAGTCAAGCTGGATTCAGAAACAAAATTAGCCTAACTGTACTATTAGGTTTCTTAACTCAGGCATCAGCATAGCATTGTATAGATACAAACATGACTTTTATCAGATCAGTTGTTAAGCTCCAAATGCATAGTTATTTATTTACTAGCCAAATTTCTGCTTTTGGTAATACTGAGAACTCTTTGAGGAATGTTATGTAACAAGGGACTAAGCTTAGGCTCGAGGTTTATCAGCATCCACAACACGGTCTATGTCCCCCTTCTGCTGAAATTCTCATGGGTAAAATTATCAGATTGGCTTCTATTCAAAGTATGGCCAAATAACTGGGAGAGGAATTACTAGTAATATATACATTTATGAGCTTTTTTAAAAAATGTTGCAGCTGTCTACTTGGACAGTAGACAGAAAGAAAGGCTAGGGGGATAGGAGCAAAATAATTTTCGGTCTTTTTTTGAACAGCAAAATGTTAGATGTCCAGAATGTGAGCCTAGCTCTGGTGGAATATGTACAGAATGCAATGCACCGCTGCTTAGAAATACCATACAAATGCTCTTTAAAAGAGAGGTTGACTTCTTTTCATGCCCAGCTGACTAATACATTTTTGTTTATACACAGCAAAGAGTTCATTCCCTTTTGAATTATCTGTTGGTTTAATCCATCATGGGACAGAGAAAGTCATTGTGAAAAAAACTTTGTATGCTGAAAAGAATACAGAAAAAAAGAATAAAAATCTGCCCTCAATTTTCCAACGCAAGGCCTGTCCATTCCTCTGTCACATACTTCGATTACTAATTGTTACTTGTAACACTCAATATTTAGGACATTGGACTAAATACTGCTTTCAGAAATATGTCAATTGCTACCAAGCAACCACAGCTAATAACTTCATACCTTATACAGAGAGGCTTCATACACAGAAAAGACTGAGAGGGGTCATTTTTGTTTTTGTAAAACAGACCATTCTATCTCTCGACATACAGACAAAAAATTATGTAAAACACATAGGGTTACTTGACAAGAAATCAAGAGAAAGAGTGTCATTTATTACGAAAATAAAATCTTTAAAAAACAACATTTTCCTATCAAGTTTTTAGTCCTTTTATACTAGAATATATGACATTCTGGCCTGAGAGAACAAAACAATTGTCAGATAAAAAAGTATAAGTTGTGGGAAATTATAACTTTAATTTACAACTTTATACATATTTTCACTCTATATTTCAAGTTCCATTATATTAGCTATATGTCTATTTATTTACATTTACATCAGGTCTAAAACTATAAGATTAGAACACAAAATAACCTTGTAAATCCTCTTAGGAATACAGTAACTTCACTAATAATCTGTAAAAATAGATAAATCTTACAAATAGCGTCTCAAAAGTTACCAAAATTAACACATTACGAGTCTTCAGTGTTTCCTATTTCATTAATAGAAAATAAATTTCTAATTTTCATCTAATTAATAAAACCCATGCTTTCTTTTTGCTAAAGGCAACTTTTTTTCTATTATGCTTATACAAAAAATTTTCAACTGGACAACTTTCTCGTGAACCTACCTCTCTTTAATCACAAAAATTACCAACAAATTTCACATGGTCAGAAATTGTCCCTTATGCTTCATAAACCACAAACTGAAATTAATTTTAAATATGTATATAATTATCTCTGCATCCTCACCTTCCCGGAAATATCTCAGCCATGTCCTTTTGAGCAAGACCAGACGTCAATCAGTTCATCATTGGGGGGAAAAAGCATCTGAAGCGGGACCAAGGATTTCTAATAGTGGGTCTTTCTCTAAAGTAGTAAGTTTCAATGCCATTAGACATAAAAGCACTTTAAAAGGCTCTATAGTTTTGCTGTTGTCACTGCTTCATCCATACCCCTACGAGTTGGGCTGAAACATCTGTCAACTGTGCGTGGGACCATGCTGTGCAGGGACAAAAATTTCTCCCTTAAGCTGTCAAAGGAAATGTTCGGGAATAAAATGGAGAACAGGTTAAAACAATTACAAAAGGAAAACCTGTGTTTCCTTTACGGTCATTGGAAAGGTGATCATCACTTAAAAGGCCAAGCTTTGACTTTTTTGGTGAAAACCAGAAGAACAAAAAGATAATTCCAGAAGAGCAGTGAGGTATGCATCAAAAGGGTAAATTCCTCCGTCAGTAACTCAGAAGCAGTAGCGTCCTTTTCAAAAAATAGAGGTAAGGAAAAGAGATTAATTTAGCAACGTATTTAGAAGATCAAAGGGCTCATTTCTATTCTATTTGATTTTTATTTGTCTTGAATTATATACATCAAAAGTACATACCTCAGGCTTAAGAGAAAAAGAAAAAGAAAGCCGAAGCACTGAAATGAACATCAGGGGAACAGAACAGGAAACAACTTCAAGACCAATAAGTAGCTATGACTTTTTCTGTTATAAAGATAAACATTTTGACCTTTTTAAAATATGACTTCTGGAATTGCAAGGGCAACATAATCAGGGCACTTTCAAAGGACACTGATTCAATGCAATAAATTGAAGAGTTCTCAAAGAGCTGGAAAAAAGTGGAACTAATAAAATGTTAAACCACGATTTACTTGTTTTTAATAATCTTGGCCATTTTAAATTCAAGTGTTAGAACAGTCATAGGTTTCTGTACATTTGACAGCAAATTTCAAAACTTATTTGAATTATCAGTGCAATGGAAACTTTTTCAAGGGCTTTCTGTACAATGGCGTTGCAATGTAATAATAACATAACCTTATTGCTAAGTCTACATTTCTGTGTAAGTATATCTTATGTATATGAATGTAAACATCATCATTTTTAGCGATGCAGTTCCAAGAATTCCTTACAAGATTACAGAAAACATGTTAACAGAAAATACCATGCTGCTCTGAAAAAAGCACAGAAAATTTAGGCTTGTGTGAGAAAAATAGCATGCAATGTGTCACCTGTCTAAAAAAAATCAGAAAGCTGTCTGTGGGGCTTACTTGAATAACAGCTGAGAGTATTTTCCTTTTCCCTGAGGCAAATGACTGACGATTTAGAAGAATCCTTTCTCACCCACTTATAAGTTGTTCTCTGAGCATACTTGTTATTATGGAGCAGTGTGAGCCAGCAGGGAACTGGGTGCCCTGGGGAATCCCCAGGCTGGGCAGGCAGGGTCTGGCCCCCATGGCCTGTCCCACCACCCTTGGGGATGGGGAGGGGCTGAGGCTGGGCCAGGACATGGGCCCAGATGTGGGCCAGGCTTGGTGGGGAGACGGAGACCAGCCTGCTGTGGTGTCGCTGGGGCAGGGGCTGATGGCTACGAGGGGCTGAAATGGGGCCTGGGCAGAGGTGCAGAGGGGCCCCAGGAGAGGCTGNGAGCCCTGACACAATTGACCTGTACTTTTACATCCAAATAATTTATTCACCTAGCTTCTATTCTCTCTCTTTGTGCTTTAAAGCTCTTCTTATTATGCTTTATGACTGTCTTCTGTGTCTTTCCTCATAACACCTTAGAGCACACAGGTCTATTGTGGCCATTTTATTTATAGTGAAATCAGGCACAAAAGTAGTTCTTGATTTCGCAGTTAGAAGCAAACATTGTTTGACGTTAGAACAAATGCAAGCTCTGAGGTCATTACTTACTGTTTCATTAGTAAGGTCAATGCTTAGGGGCTAACATCACATAAAGATTCAGCTATTACTATGTTTGCAAAATTTAACTTTTAATGCCTCTATCATAAGACAGAAATCAACACTTTGAATTAGATAAGTAGTGCCATTATCTGGGAGGATTGAAATATCTGAGATTGAAATCCACAAAGGCTACAACAGTAAGAAAGTACTTCTGTTATGCTACAGAAAATGCTTGAGACTCAGACTTAAGAATTCTTCTGATTAAAAGACAACAGAAGAAAAAATGCCCACCAGTGGGCTCATCTTGTCCTTCCCTATCACCTTCTTTCTCCTGGCCCTGTTTTCCACATCCCTCATTCTGCAGTCTAAAGGCTGGTGTATCTCATCTACCCAAAAGTTGTAGCAGTTCAGTTTTCACTTCTGCCTAGGAAGATCAGTGACAACTCCAAGAAAGGCATGGAAATTACAAAGCAAAAATATTCTGCAATGGGTAGTGAAGAATTTGGGGTCCCACCGGGAAAGACAAAGTTCAAAATCACCTGTTTGCAGTGTTTCATGGTAAAAATATAGATTTCTTAGTATAGAAAAGAAAAAAATGCAAGTACATCAGTCAGCCTAGTTATTGGAGTCCTCACAGAAGCAAGAATAACTCTGGTTCTAATTCATGCTCCAGTTATTTTTATGGGTTAAAAAAAATAGCTTTCACTTGCAAACATGCTAATTCTGAAGTTTCTGTTCTCTTGAGGAACAACTTTATTCATCCCATCTTACCCTTGCTTATTCTCTAGCCTCCAAAAGCATTAACAACACCTTAGGTCCTCATCAACATATCCAAACCAGAACAAACTGACAATTCAAAAACTCCTCTGAGAGGTCTTTATTTCAGGCAGAAATACAATCAATGACAAGTCTTTTCAATGCTATAACTGTTAAGATACTGTATAAAGGAACTATCCATTCTTCTGACTCTGGGACAAGAATGTTGACACAACTATACTGGTTTTGTCTGGGGTAGAGTTAGTTCTCTTCATAGTAGCTCGTATGGTACTCTGTTTTGGAGCTGTGACCAAAACAGTGTTGATAACATACCAATGTTGTAGCTATTGCTGAACAGTGCTTACACACCAACAAGACCTTTTCTGTTTCTCATATTGCTCTGCCAGTGAGTTAGCTGTGGGTGTACAAGAAGCTGGGAGGGGACACAGCCAGGACAACTGACCCCAACTGACCAAAGGGATATTCCATACCATATGATGTCGTGCTCAGCAATAAAAGCTAGAAAGAGAACATTCAGAGTTACAGTGTTTGTCTTCCCAAGAAAACATTATGTGTGATGGAGCCCTGCTTTCCTGGAAATGGCTGAACACCTGCCTGTTGATGGGAAGTAGTGAATGAATTCTTTATTTTGCTTGGCTTGCGTGCACAGCTGTTGCTTTACCTATTAAACTGTCTTTATCTCACCTCACGAGTTTTCTTACTTTTACCTTTCTGATTCTCTCCCCCATCCCACTGTGAGGGAGTGAGTGGGTGGCTGTATGGGGCTTAGCTGCCTACTGGGTTTAACCCACAACACACAACTTAAGTTTTTTGAGTAATATTGCTTGAGCAATACAATAAGCAATTGTGCATTTGATGTAAATGAAAATAATTTCATTATCTGGTAGATATTCTGACTAAATAATCAATACAAATTAGGAAGCACTTAGGAAATGGAGAGAAATTAATATTTGAAGCTGGCAAAGTAAAGAATTTCATAAGGAAAACATTATGCTTTTCCTTGCTACTAAGGAAAACAAAGGAACTAACTGATGAAAAAAACACAGAAGGGAAGGATCACTTCCCTCAACCTGCTGGAAACACTCATCCTAACACAGCCCAGTATAATTTATTTGGTTAGAAAAAAAAGAAAAAAAAATTAGTTTCTGACTCAGTGTCACCCTGTAACTCTATGATAGTTTTAGTATGACTGGCCAAAGATCGACCTAATGAGTGTCACAACTGTTATTGCTTTGTAACACCAATCCAATCAGAAGGTCAACAAATCTATTCTGCTATGGTTGCTTTGGCATTCAGTTTACAGTTTCTTTTCCTTAATTTCATGCCAATATTCTAGCTACATCACCTTGTCCTGCACTAAATTATTTCTCTCTGAGTTAATATTTAAATCCATTGACTACTTGTAGCCTGTTAATTCTCCCTGCCCTTTATCACTGCTGAGTCAAGTTATACATACTTTCTTCTTTTTATCTTTCTTCAGAAATCAATCCCTCTATCTTCTTGATTTTTTTTTCTGTTCTCTGAACTTTATTCAGTTTGTTAATATTTTTTTTGGAATGTAGCGTCTAGTGTGAAGTGCCATATTCAAAATATATTCTCTCCAGAACACCACAAAGAAAGAGTTGTTTCCTTGGTGATTGAAACCACACCAAACTCTCTGCTACCTTCTGACCACTTTGTGCTCATTAAGCCAGCTGCTAAACCATAATATGCCTCCAAGATCCTTCATAATAGATATATATCTCTATCATTTGTCTACCCCTATTTGACTGGGCTCATACAATGGTAGACTTATTTGGAATGCCAATGAAGGAATCTCTCAGAACTGAACACCGCCATGGGACCACTAAGGACCCAATAGGTCAGGTTTATTTCCCCAGCTGTCATAAATTATATTGTATGGTAACACCTTTATGAGCTTACCAGGGTCCATCTTAAAAGTGTGCAACTCTCCTGTCCTACATTGCAAATTACTCATAATCGTAAGACTGGGATAAAACCTGCTACTTCTGTTTTGCGCACATGGAAATTAAATGTGCTGAGTCTAAGAGATTTTTGATGATCTCAAAGGTCTTTTCCAACCTAAATGATTGTATGATTCTATAATTTTCTGCTGGACTCAAACAACAGGATAGAGATTGCCATCTCTGAGGTATAGAACTAGGATTGCCTAAATTGTCTGTGCTAGATTTGCTATGCAAAAATAAATTAATGAAAAGTACAAAAAGTAAATAATTAACCATGTTGTTCTTATTTTCTGACACCAGTTTACTTATTAAAAATACATGTGTTCAGATGCACAAATATTCATAGAGATATTAATAAGGAAATGAAAAACAGCTTTAAACTACAATGCAGTTATATTTTTTCCTGTTAAAACTATGCACAATGACAGTAAGAAGTATCCTTTTAGCTGTCTACTAAATCATATTAGAAGATTCTATATACCCATGCAGTCAGAATATATAATGTGAAGTGGCTATCCTTAACCTCAGTTTCTTCTGTGTCTTTGAAGTTAATGTAAAGAAGAAGAAAGTCTATAGAGTGATTATAATTAATCTGTATACATGGCAGTACCACACACTTGCTGGCATGACAAAGAATTTAAGGTTACGTTGTATTTAATAAATTTACTGTATTCTTATACTCACCAAAAGAAAAAAAGATTTTTTGGTATTTTTTTTGCCAGCCTTTGAACCACTAATTTGTTTTTATGTTTTCAATCTCAATAGAATCTTCAAAATATAAACCATAAAAGTATTCCTTTTCTTTTTAAAAAGGTCTGTGATCTTTTTTCCATCTTTTTCAATTAGCTGTAGCCCATTAAAAGGTTAAGTTTTGTTATTGCAAAAGTGAACTTGTCATTTCTTTCTCTCCACAAGCTTCTGTTTTTTTTCATTTACAAGCTATGATGATAACACCATAGTGCCTGTCATTCCTCTGGGGCTGGGATTGCCTTCTGTTTGCTTTCTTTTATTTGCCCTGCATGTGTAGGCTCTTTTAAACTCTTACACAGACTGTGACATGTTAAGCCAACTCTAGTTCATGCAATCACTGAGATCACTTTGTTCATCATTTTGATATCACTCCCTCACCTTTCTTCTGCATTTCCCCAAACACATTCAACTGCATCAAGCTGGATTTCTTAGGATGTACCTTTCTTTTCTCGCATAGTTCCACTCCTTTTTACTTATGCTTTGTATGTTGTATGATATATTTCTTTTCTACTAAAACTTTGGTTCTTTTAGTTACTGTTCATTTCTGTCAGAAACTTGATTTCAGAGCTGGTCTGCAAAGCTGTTCCAAGAAAGGAGATTCAACAAGCTTTTGGGTTACCAGTTCTAGTGTCATACTACCTTCTGAGTGAAAATATTTTTTTCTAATGTCCAGCCTGAATTCCATGTAACAATTTCAAACTGCTGCCTTTTGTTATACCATCTTCCACTTTACCTCCATCATATCTTTAACTCCCTGTCAAGAAGTTGTGGGCTGCTATTTAGATTGCACATCAGTCTTCCTTTCAAAGTACTAAGCAAGCCCAGTTCTCTCAGTCTCTCCCTGCAGGATTCTGTAGATCTGTATTCAAGTTTGTGAAGATCCTTTTGGATTAACGCTCCAGAGTTTGGTGTGTTAGCTGTTCCCATTTTAGTATCACCCATAAATTTGCTGAAGAAGTATTCTGACCTGTCATTGAGGTTGTTGGTGAAGATATAGAATAATATCAACACAGTGTCAAATACTCTAAATGTTACCAGCCACCAAATGGATATCAAGGCATTTATCCTTAGAGCCTTGTGGTCCATTCAAATCTCTATCCATCCAGTTGTTCAGCTGATCATTCCTCTGTTATCAAATAAGCATACTGCAAGAGAAAATGTCAAAAATCTTGCTGCAGTCAAGGTGTATTTTATTCATTGCTCTCCCATTCTACCCATTGCCATTCAATGCACTTTTGAAAGCAAGCAGGTTAGTTATCATGTTTTGCCTTATTAAAGCTATCTCAACTGTTCCAGCTCACCTTCTTTTATTGTACATGCTTGGAAGTGGTTTTCAAGAGGAAATTCTTCCTGATCTTTCCAGGAACTGAGGTCAGAGAGACCGTCTGCAGATTCCAGGTCTTTGTTGTTGCCTTAAAGATGTTCATAAAACTTTTTTTTTTTTTTCTTCCAGTTGCCAGGAACCTTCTCTTGCCCTGTCACCATGATTTTTCTTATATAGACAGTAGCCTCACGGTAGCATCAGCCAACTCTTTTCAATGGGTCTCTAATTCATTTTCCCCCATAGTTAGTTGTACTTCTCCTGCCATTTATATCATTATTGTTAATCTAAAACCAATAACATGACACTAATTGAAGTATACAAGAGAAAAGAAGAGCAAAAGGGACCTTTTCCTGTAAAATAATGTATTTTATTTAAGAGCACTATAGATCTGTTTAATGGGAACATTTGGCTTATTATCATGTGACGGAAATTTAATTTACCAAAGGTTTTCTGAAAAATTGAATTCCAATGGATACATGCTGGTCAGACTTCCTCAGGAGAAAGTCCTAGCGCTTTATCCCAGCATAATCCATTCTTCTGGGTCTAAAGAGAACTTCACAATTTTAGATTTCAGATTTCTAGGCATCAGTTTCACAGCAGTTCATAAATAGACTGGCAGCTTTCACAAGACTGGCACAATTCAAAAATTAATTCCTGAAGCACTGAGATAGTCACCATAAATGACTCACCATAACTGATTATAACCAACAAAAAACACTGAAATGTAGATAGGGTTAAAAACATTATATATGCTTCTTTTGATGAATTCAGTCCTCTGAAAAATTATTTATTAATGAAAGCCATTTACTTTCCACAGTTCCGATTAACAAATCTAAACAAAGAGCTAGAGAAGCTGGTGAAGAACTTCTCAATATATGATTTCCTAACTTCTCCTTATTGTAATTTTTCGCATTTCTAAGGGGAATGGAAAAAGAAAGTGCGCTAAAATGTGATGAAATGCAAAATGGTCTGTTGGTAGCATCAGTTCTGTTGCAGCGTTTCAGCATTAAATTGATTCCATTAGTTGCTAAGTAACTAACCTTTTAGGACCACAGAACTTAATTCCAAAACAAAGCCAAGTAAGTAAAATATGAAGGGAAATTTCCAAGAGAAGGAAAATACTGTTGTTTTTCTCACAAAGTTGTTCCTTTATACTTCAGCTGATTTTTCTCCTTCTCAATAAATACTGATTCTTAAAATATTTTTAATAAATTTCACAGTTGATATGTTTGGACATGTGGAATTTTCACAGTTATTAGAGCAGATACCTAAAGATAAAACTTCCCAGTCTTAATTTTTTTGAAAAAGAGTTATTTTTCACTATGACAGACAGCTATAAACTTTTTTGATTTAAAGAATTTGGAAGCTGAATCTACTACAATACAGAAGCAAAAACTCTACAGTCCAATAATTCTACCTCACTGGAAAAAATGGAAATGACAAGCGTTACACCTCGTTCTCTATGAGGGTTTTAAATGATAAAGAATTACTGGTACTAGTGCTGTGGCCAAACCCTTCCAGATGTTTATCACAGTATGAAAGAGATAAGGATATGCTTTGCCAGGGTCAGTAGGAGCCATCCTTTCTGTAAGTAAGGATTTGTTGATAATATTGATGGAGCTTGGAACTGCAGCTTGCAAATAATTTGAATTGATTAGTGAACACTGTATAAAGAAGTGTACAATTAGGAAGAGGAGAGCAGAAGAGAGGTTCAAGAAGAGGTATTTTTAATAAGCATCAGTAAAGTCTACTTAGCTTTTTTATAACAGGTTTCTTATAGACCATGCTATCTAGATGACATGATGACAATGGAGTTGTTTGGTGAATCAGAGGATTCAACTTTTGTGGCTTCTAAAGGAAGAAATGAGTTCAATTCTTTTCAGCAGGCAAGTGGTTGTAAACGCCACAGATATAGATTCACTACATCTGCTTTTCTGTAGTGTGCTACAGGGTAGCAATCCTGTTTTGCTCATGAGATTTGACAGCATCAGTACATTGTTATCTGCTACAGCAGATGGTCTTTAGCTGTGACTTCCTGTATTCTGGAATTAAAGCCACACAATTGAAAATTTCCTGAGCATATCTCTGTAAATATTTAACTGGCCAGAATTTCATCCACTTACCATATTTTTACTGGTCATAAAAAGAATATCTTTCCACAGCAGGTTCTCCAGAATTCATGCTCAATACTCAAACCACGCTGGCTAAACCTACAGGACCAATGCTTCAGTGCTAAATAGTTAACAAGATAAATTATGTCATAATATAGGAATATCAGGTATATGAATGTGGCTATGTTAGGTCTCTGAGTACCCTCTGTGAAATATAAAGTTTCAAACAGTTCAAAACAGAGATTTACTTAGGTAATAAAAAACTTTTTTTCTTCTCCTAGTAAACTTAACTTCCAATTGTTTATTTAGAATCAAAAAGAGCTACGTCCTCTGCTTTTTAAATGGAATTCAAACTGATCACCTGGGCAAAGGCAGTTGCCTGCAGTTCTCTTTAAGATGTTGCTTAAAGGTCCTGGGAGTCCTATGCTGCAAGAATTCAAGCCATTTCTTGGCACAAGGATGTATATTATGGTGAAAAGTACTAAGAGAATTTACAGAGATTAGAAGAGTAGGGGAAATTAGGCTAGTCTTTTTTTCGCAATATCCTAATTCTCACTTAATGCACCAGCACTCCATCTAAGGGATGCACATGTGAGAAAAATCTCAATTTCTTCATCAAATGGGTTAAAAATGGAACCTCTTTTTGGTCTAATCTATAAAAAATCCTAATCAAGTGGCCTGACAGAACAGTTCCTGACAAGGCATACTCACAGATATAATGAGAGCAACTTTAAATTGAAGCATGCTGAGGTAAGGAGCATAGGTTGGGGAAATAATAATGTAGTGAGAATGATAATCAGCTGAAGATAAAGTTACTTTAATGGACTTTAAGAATCCTGAAACTGTGCAATAAGGTGGGGTCAGAGTATATTTTTATTTGTTATCAACTGAAGAAAAAAACCCTGCATTATTATTTCATTCTAAGGTAGCTAAGTGAAAGCAAACAAGTGAGAGTCAAATACTAAAAAAGGGGGGAAAAGGAAACTAATTCTGTCCTATCCTTTTTTTTGCCTTTCCCTTCCTTATGCAAATTTTCTAATTAAACTGAAAGCACTTCAGAGTCGCAACTTATGTATGACTGTAAAACATCTAACACACTTCTGTGCACCCTACACGAATTTCCTAAAAAAAATGACTTTAGTGACATTATTGAGACTGATCGAGACAACAATATAAAACATGAAAATTAACTCCTAGAACCTTTGAAGACAATAGCAAGATTTTGACTTCATTTGAGACAAACTTTCAGTCCAAATATGAAAATATCTTTAAATATGGGCATATGTGCCCTATAACATACGTGTCCCAAAATATTTTAGGTTTTTTTCTGAGTGTAAATCTTCACAAAAAACCTAATTGTTTTTTTCTGAAGAGTTCTGCATTCTTTGAAGAATAAATCGAAATGGAAGGCCTTAAGGCTCAAATTCCAAATAATTACCTTTAGGGAAAGACTCTGTGCTCTCAACCTAAAATAGTATCTGTGAGCAGCCCTAGTAAAGTTACTGAGTCCCTAAGAGAGATGAAATTCAAGAAAGTCCTTGTTTTTAATATTGTTTCTATGGTCTATAACTCTAGGCAGCATTTTTTTCTAGAGAGTGGTGTTTTTTTTTCTTTTCCTTTCTGTGGAATCCATTGTGAAGTGCTTGTTGTTTCCTTTCAGTGTACATGGAGCCTAGGTGTTCCACCCAACATTCAGCAATGGTCAGTCCCTTTTGGGATTCAATCTTGAGCACCTAATGATATGTCAATCATGAAAGAAATATAAACCTTTTCAGATATAAGTCTAGGCTTTTCATTAATTGAACTAGGGAAATTCAGCAAACATATTTTACCTCAGCATCTTCATCTTTAAAAGGCATTGATAATATTCACTTCATACAGAGAAATATTGTGAAAATTACTGTTTGCCCTGCATTTTGAACACATCAAAGGTCACAAAATGCTATTACTATTTTTTTTCCTGCTGCTTAAGAACCATTACTGCTCATTCTGTACTTGTTGGCTATTGAAAATAATTGATCCCTTCACCTTTATTATGTCCCTCTACATTTGCGTAGATAGTTACTACCTCTCTCCTTAACATTGTTTTCTTTAGGCCAAACAAAACCAGCTCTGTTTTAACCATTCTTTCCAGGTTCAATTATCCAAACCTTTCATCATGTTTGTTTGTCTTCTCTGAACTATATTCAGTTTCTACTGTTAATTTCGAACTGCTGCATTCCTTACTGATTGAAGGGCTGTGACTGAGGTCTACCCATTGCTGAACAGAAACATTTTTTTAAATACACTTATTAGATTTCCATGAGCTCGTGT
Organism: Himantopus leucocephalus; assembly: GCA_003993805.1. Lineage (NCBI taxonomy): Eukaryota > Metazoa > Chordata > Aves > Charadriiformes > Recurvirostridae > Himantopus > Himantopus leucocephalus. The sequence continues at coordinate 78,077,538 of RSEF01000004.1, read as the reverse complement.
TTACATTTTGATTGTTACACCAACACAATGGCAAAAGATTATTTTTAGCTACATCAGTTCCCTTATCCACCTCACTGCAAAGCCACAAGAACATCAGTGTTGACGGAAGAGGGCAACAGGCAAAACCTGGGCAGTGGGGAAGGCATAATGGCCCCTTTCATGAGTACAGTTTCCTTGTGACAAATTAAAGTGACCAGCGTTATCCTAATGCCACGTCCTCTCTTTCCAATCCTAAATCATTCCTGATTGCATTTCATTTTCACTTTATTTTTAATAGCATCTATCTTTGAGGTTTCCATGTCCAATTTTTTTACAAGTTTGTCCCAGGATTTTTTGCAATCTTTGTGCTAATATCTCAGAAATCCTAAAAGGAGCGTTCTCTATGTGGAATGAAAGAGTTATTAAATGAGGACAAAGACAGAGGTAAATATGAAAGAAACCGTAGCTCCTGGCTCTATGTTCCTGCTGGGTTTGAAAGTCAATGGAATGTGGGAGCCCTTCCTCTTCTCAGAGGCAAGATATTTCTAATCAGACTATCACGCTCTAAGGCAATAGTTTACAACACCTATTAGTTGTAAACTCAGCAGGAACTGCAACCCCCTGCCTCTCAAAGAAACAATATTTTCCCACTGTGCGATGCAGATTATCCAGAAAAAGGGAGAGAAAGAGATACAAATTAGATGTGAAAATGTGCTACAGTCCCATTCAAGCTGCTGCTGACAATGCATTATACAAAAGTCATGATCCCAAAAGCTATTGAGTATTTTTCACTTAAATGAATTTTGGTAGGAACAGGATTTGCAGATTACTCCTCCTGTGTGCCATGAGCTCCAGGGATCAGGAAAAGATTACCAACTGAATTTTCTACGCTCCACTGGGTGTAGAAGAGAATATCCTATCTTACAAATGAACGCGAGCTGTATTGAAAGGGTATGGGCACACACAAATATCACAGTAAAATGATCACTTTTTCTGTGTCTAGAAGCCCAAATTACCTAAACACATTGCTAATCTCCTCAGTGACATTTGCTGGTAGCATAGCAAGTAAGGGCTGGCAGAAGTTTGAAACTGTTCATTTAGGCAGAACTGCAATAAGATCAGGCTTTGATCCTCAACCTATCTCCTTGGAATGAATTGTCCTTTTGACACAAGTATTATAAAAGATTCAGATTGCAGTTCTTGTATTTCAATCCATGCATACAACATACAATTTATTATTTTTATTATTATTTTTCAAAGAGGAACAGACATGGAACAGGGCAATTTCCTTTAAAAAGATCAGAGCTTGTCAGGCAAAAATATGGACAAGAAATGAGTCACAGAAGCCTTTTCTACAGAATAAAATAGTTGTCAATGAAGAAATGATAGCAACTTGAATATTTAGAATGGGGCCACCACAGTCTTTGTTTCACAAAATACTCCACAAAAATAGAAGACTGGAGAAAATGAAGATTTTATTTCTACTTAGGCTTGAGATAACCCCCTCCACCATTTGCCTGAAGAAACACTCATTTGATGGCACATCATTGCCTTTTGCTGAGACAGCTTAGAAAATTTCAAAACCTCATACTTTATTTCCCATCTCTTCACATTCAAATACACCCTTTTTCAGCTTCAGCACATCAAACTCACAAGGTTCATTAAGTTATAACAATCTTCATGCAAAAATTTTCCTCCTCACAGCCCTCTGTCAATTATGTTGCAAGAAAGCAAGAGTTGACTGAATTAGACTGCATATATGCTCAGTATTCAAATATTATCTCCCAGCTACATGAGAATTAGTGAAAATACTTAGATCTTTGCCAAGCTAGGGAAGATTTGTGGGCTTTGTAATAGGTTGCTTTCTAGCTGGAAAGGAAATTGCTTACCTGTTTTTAATATTTCTTAATGCAATTTATTTTTATAGGAAACACTCCAGTCTTATTTGGGCACTGGTGCCCAAACTACAAAGAGACAATTCTGCTAGAAAGTACATAAAAACGCCATAAAGTCAAGCTCAGTTACTAATATATAAGACAATAGGAACAAAATATATATAGAGAGAGTGCAACACCACTGTTTTCCTCCCTTCCTTTTAAGGGAAACCTATTTCTAAAATGTTAGAATAACTCCACCATCAGTTTATTAAAAGTGTATTTTTACTGAACAAGACTTCTCTACAGCTAAGAAAGCAAGGGACAAGGCTCATACAAACTAGATACTTAACCAAGTTGTAAAAGTTGCTTAGTTCTTTCTGCTGATGTAAAATGATATAACTACCAGAGCTGTTAAGGAGCTATTTCTAGGAGAACCATCCAAAAAGCACACATATTGGAAAAGCAACCAATATTTAAACAGAGATGTGAAGAACAGAGTCTGAGGTGGAATTTCCAAACAAAATGTGCTTATTGTGGGCCTCATAATTATAACCTTCAGAATGATGGTGATAGCTTGCAGAAGGTGCATGAAACTTGCAGGCACACAGACTATTCGTTGGGAGCAGGGGTGCAGTAACTAAGATTTCTGACCTTTCTGTGTGGTCATGGTACTTTCTTCTCATTGCATACTGCAGTGACACTGTTGCACGAGAAGGGTTTGTCGTTTGCTGGAAGTGGTTCATCTAGAAAGGATGGTCAAGTTTCCTACTGTGCAGAGTAATTTTCATTTCTATGTTAGGTACCTTTACATGCATTCTAACTGGGTAGTGTAGTATATTGCTATATGACACATTTAGGACATTTTCCTTCCTGATACTTAGTTTAAAATTTTATTACTTCTAATTCAAATTATGACCCCTTTAATTAAGACTATGCACATCTTTGCCTGCCTTTTTTTATGGTGTTACCATAATATAAGTATTAATAAAAGTAATATAACAAGAATTCACCCCTAATTGGATCTCAGGCAACACTTCTCCTCCCCTCTTACGGGTAAGAGCATTCACCTCTCCCCTCCTTTACAAATCCTTTCTAAGATTAATAAAAGGTAGTTGTGTCACAAATCTTGTCATTGTATACATCAGCTAAGAAAAGGCAGGGGTCACAGATACTTGTCCTTCACCTTGTTCTCTTAAATTTTATTGAATTACTTACTATCTTTAGTGCTTTAGCAATCATCATTCTGTATAAAATATTTTTTCTCAAGTGTAGTGGTGTTTCTTAATGATTCAATAATTTTTAAGGATTTTAGGAACATTACATGTTTCTTGGATGCCCACATGCAACACATCCTTGAAATGAAAATGTTAGTGTGTAAAAATGGGTACGAGGATTCTTTTCCTTAAAAATGTAAAAATTCTAACAAAAAATGGAGGATATTAAAATGGCAAAGTGTGCTCAGCACAGCATGTTGAACAGAGGCAGTCAGACTACATCATTACATTCCTGTTCTGCATGATGTTCCTTCTGCCACTGCTCTCATTGAAAAACAAAGCACAACTAACAGCCTTCAAACTAGCAGAGGAAGAAGCTGGAAAAATTCAGGTTTTTCTTTAGGTTTCTGCTGTTGACCATAAAGTTCTAGAAAACCCTTATAACCCAAACTCTTTGGAAGAATGTTAAAAATGAAAGTTTGTAAGAAAGAGATAATGTGAAAGGCAATAAGGGAAAAAAGTCATTCTTCAGTTCATATTTTTTCTTCTCTCTACTTATGGCAGAGGGTACAAGATCAAAGGCTCTTTCCTTTTTATTTCTTCATGTGACCAACCTTCCTTCTGTCCTCTGTATTCTTTGTAAGAAGCAAAAAGCCGCTTTGTGTTAAATTCCACTTAGCCTCTTTGTCTACATAAACCTCAAGTTTGAATTAAATGTTTCCTCTGAGTGACTTGTAAGTGGTATCCTCAGCAATGTGTAAAAAGAAACATAAATGAACAAATACCGTAGCTGCATGCAAAGGCTGAAGTAAAGTGCTATTTGAAAAAGTTCAAGATTTTAATGTTATCATTATTATATTATAACTGGTAAATATACAACTTATCCCAAAGTCAAAATTCTTCTGCAAGTACAGTATGTCTATATTAATTTAAGCAACTCAAAGAAAAGACTTGTTTCTGATAACAGTATTCTGACTTCATCATTTTGAATAAACTTATGCTATTCCCAGTGATTTATGTGGTCTCCTCCTGATTACAGATACATTTGCATTTCCTATTTCTTTGGGATTTCAGTTTTCTATCACATTTTCCATAGCCTAATTCAAACTCTGTTCATCTTATTATTGGGAATGAATTAACACATTACATACACAGAACGTTCTCCACTGCTAGATAGTTGCCTTCACAGGTCTGTGGGCTGCTGAGGTTCTTCCTCATTTTCTCCTGTCACCTTAGGGCACCTCAGTAAACCGTGATTTTATTGTCATAGAACATACTCCAAAGCTGAATCACAGTATGGGCCACTCCAGTTTTCCTTATCACTGTGTTTCATGTAGCCAAAAGTATACCCCTAAGTAAACCCAAGCAAATCTGTATGGGAAAGAAAAAAAAAAAAGGGGGGAGGAAGAAGCAGGAAAATATAGTTCTACTTCACTCAAAGGTCACAGATATCTTTCGACTGCAGACATTTTATTGTAATAGACTATGTGCCCTGCTATCCCAGAAGACTTCATGAAATAATCCCATTCATAGTCTTTTCAATATTCATTTTTCTCATGCTTAGAAACATTCCTGTAACTCATAACCTAAATTTAGTCACAAAGAGTTTATACCTGTTTGTTCTTGTGCAAACATTGTCTTTTAGCTTAAGTTATCCCTTTCTCTGGTATTTATTTCTAAAAAGCAAATATATCCTCTCCCAGGCTTCACTTTACCAAACAGACTATGCTTATTGAGTTTCCTTCTATAAAATAAAGTTTCCATCCTTCTGGTCATCTTAATAACCTTTCTGTACACCTGATCTTAAAAAAGATGTCCAGAACTATGCAAAAGTTTCTATATAGGATTTTACCAATGCCTTGTAAAATGTCATTACTACTTCTTTTTCTATAACAGAAATACCTTTTCTGATAGAGCCTCTATCAGAAAGACTCTAGTCATTCTGTAATTGTGTAGGATGTTCATTTCCTCCACTTTGGATGTTATTTAGTATAAAAATCACAGTTTATACCAGAAATTATTTTCATTAATACATAAAGGGATGAACCCCCATTACTTCATCCCATTTTTAAGGTCATCTAATTCTTCCTATCAGATATTCTGAACAACTTCTGTATTGATGAAAACTTCCAATTTTCTATCATCAGAAAATTAGTACCTTATGGTTTTTGGTGAACGTTAATGAAAATCAAATTGCTTCCCCAAAGAGCCTTTAAGATAAAGGTGACCTAATGGGTAAAGTTTTCTTGGGTTTCCAAAGGCTTTGGAGAGTTTATTGTCAAATGCTTTTAAAGGAACTAAGTAGCAATGGCATAAAAGAGCTTTGCAAGGTTAAATTATTTACAGAAAGATAGGAAATGAAGTCAGGAAAAGTCAGGTAGTTCTCACAGGAAAGAAAGGTCAACTACTGGTGGCCTACACTGAGCTGGTGGTGGTGAGTTACGCTGATAAGACCTGTGAAAGTATTCATATACAACTTAGCAAATGGGCAAGAAGCAAAGTGACAAAGTTTGCTGGTGACAGGAGTTTATTCCGGATAAACCAGTAAAGATAAAGGTTGATTGTGAGTAATTGCAGGAGGATCTTAAAGAAACTGGGTATTAAATGGCAGAAGAAGTTCAATACGAATAAACACAAGATTAAAGGCAATAATAATTGTCTTTACGATTCTAATAAGAAATTAAATAAACCATTCTAACTTCTCATAAAAAGTGATCAGCTCTGAGCTGACAGTCAACCCCTCGCAAGCACAGCTTGGGGTTACAAAAGCAGGTGTCATAAAAAACATTAGCTCAATATTCAGTAGTGGTCATAAAAGCAAATCAGGATATTAGGAGTTAGTAAAAAAATTAATATTTTATTAAATGCCATATTTTTTTCCACTTTACAGATCCAATATTCTCCTACATTTTGAGTCCTGTGTAAAATTCTGCTTCACTCTCCTCAGTAAGAATAAAATAAAAATGGAAAAAGTTCAGAGAATGGAAACAAGTATGATCAAAAGTATAGGAAAGTGTCCCTAAGATCAAAATCTTAGTATAAGCAAAAGGAAACGCATCATAAATATTATGAATATATATATATATAGCCAAGAATTTTTTTTCATTAAAACTGCCTCTCCTCTGCTGTTATGCCCATCCTTCTAGGTCTAGGGAGGGTTTAGGACCCTCTAGGTCCTAAGATTGATGTCACCAGCCTTCCTCAGGCAGGGAAGAGTTGGAACCATAGGGAACTGTCAACATCGATAAAGGGAGGTCCCTTCTTCAACAGTGTTGGGATCCATTTGGGGATTACTTTCTATGTTTTCCAGTCACAGTCCTCTCCTCGTCACTGGTTCCCAGCTAGTTTCCCCTTAACTGACAAAGGACTGACAAAACCAAGAGCTCCACCACAGCCCTGCCCTACCCCCCGAGGCGGGCCCATCCTCCGCACAGATGTCTTGGCCTGGCCTCAGTCTTTCCTCCACATGCCAGCCCTGCTCAGCCATCCCAGGGCTGTGTTTGACAATGGTTCCCCTTCACCAGGCCCATTCCTGTCCCCAGTGTGCAGGCTGATGTCCCAGTGTGGCCTCAGCCCTTCTGCTCCATGAACCTCCCCAGCAAGGCCAGACTGTTTCTGGCCCTGGTCACGGTCATTGGAGCTGATCCTGAATCACAGAATCATAGAATAGAATAGAATAGTTTGGGTTGGAAGGGACCTTTAAATGTCATCTAGCCCAACCCCTCTGCAATGAGCAGGGACATCTTCAACTTGATCAGGTTGCTCAGAGCCCTGTCCAACCTCACCGTGAATATTTCCAGGGATGGGGCATCTACCACCTCTCCAGGCAACCTGTGCCACTGTTTCACCACCCTAAATCTTCTAGGGCGATCTGCTTTATGATCTTCCCTGTTCATATTCCTGGCTTGTCCTTGGTCTTGCTTCAGTACCATGGATTTGCCTGGTGACCTGGGCTCTGTGCTGACTGTGGTCACCACTGCCAGCTATCACAAGCTAAACAATCTCAGCTCAGGAAATTTCACTTCATTAAATATATTTCCAATTATCAGAAGCTTTTAATTATTCATTCAAGTACTGAGAAACAAAATGATAATTAAACAAACACTTAGGGAAATGCCTCTCCTCCCTCTTCTTCAGACTCAGCTTCAGTCCAATGCCTCTCCTCCCCCTTCCTCATCTCAACTACTCATGTTTTCACCATACATTATACTCAGTCTTTCCAAACCCCTTTGGTGAGGAAACAGGTGGTGCAAGAGTTTGGGAACATTGCGCAAAGGTTTCTTTCTACTACTCCTTGCTTCTTACTGCTACCCTGCTCTGGCATGGGTTACCTCTGGGCCACAGTCCTTTGAGAGGTGTCCCTGCCCCAGTACGGGTCACCCAAAGGATGCAGTCTAGGCCCTTAGGGAGTCTTTGGCCTTTGCTGTGCCCTGACACAAACAAAATAAATGGTTTTTTCGTGCAATGACTATGTAGCTTGTGAGACTTCTACCATAAAGATATTCAACAAGCTGATGTTAAAACAGGTGTGCAAGTGGCCACCAGCGAGTTGCTAAAACAAGCAAAAACGAGCTGAGGCGAGCCAAACCCTGATACGCTGCTCTGTCACTTCATCAAAAATCTTGTGACCTTCTACTAAGAATGACAAAAATTATATTTACTGGGTTACAGTATGAGGACCAACTAAATAACTCATTTTCTGGACAACACGGAAACTCAAAAATCAGGAAATAGTACGTAAATCAGAATGGATGGAGATTATTCATTCTGTCTTAAAAAAAAACCCAAAAAGTTTAGAACATATCAGTAAGGTATTAACAGTCAGATCTAAAAAAAAATGTAATTTTTCATTAAAGAAGTTGAACTTGTTGCCACAGGATACTGCAAAGATCAAAAACTTACTAAATCTGAACGTGTCAAGGGCAGATCATAAGTAAGATATTCACCGAAGTCTACAAAGCAGATTCTACATCTGGATTAGGGAGTCCAGAGCTGAAAAGAGTTAGAGGTTGGGAAAGCATTAGGATGAAGCATTGTATTTTATTGGTCAGTATTGTAGACGGTCCTAGAGGAGATGGATTTCTGTCACACCTGCTATAGACATTCATACTTTCTTGTGTTCTAAGGCTGATAACTACTAAAACTGCTTACTACGCTTCTGTCTAACATCACCACCTGATCCTCAGCATTCATATTCAAATCACTGTTTGAAATCTAAAGTATGGAATTTGCTTTGCTGGGGCCAAAATGAAATCATTTTTAATCCCACACTAACTTGATCAGACAACGTCTGATTTTTATTTCCTTATTCTCTATTTATTGACTCATCTAAAGAATATACCAATTATTCTGCTGAAAAAAACCCCTTATTGTCTGTTGTTGTAATCCAAGGATGACTTTTAACATTTTTTTTTTCCTTTACATGGGATTCAAGCTCCAAATATATCTGTGGGTTATATTGCTGTGATTTTGATCTAGAGAAATTTCATAAATTGTCCACATCCACAGGCCCAAATTTTTTCCCAGTCTTAAAAGGAGAACCTTAGAACCAGATCTTTATTTATTCTTTTATATAATTTAAACAGAATCAATTTAATATACTTCAGTTCAGGGATACTATCTTCCTCCATCTTACATTTTTACTACCTGCCAAAATCAAACTGAAGGTACTATAATATTTTTGATAACTTTTCCAGGAATAAGTGAATTTTACAATATTGATAATGTCTGTAGTATTGTCTCTTACTTTATTTATTATTTCCATCCACTGTGTCAGTAATGGAATCAAATGGGGTTTCTTTATCAAGTTTGAATGGTTTAGTGTGCATCAGCTGTTCATAGTTTCTTTGCTTATATGTAAAATCCTCAATTTCACAGATATTCACCTCTGGAAACCATGAACAGGGCAAAGACAGCTAAACTTCTAAGAGTAGCCAGAACTGAGTGCACTGGCCATTGTTTCTAATTTCATTCATATTTAGTCTACTTAGACATAGGCTTTTTTTTAACAACATTTTGATTGGATTTTCTGGTAGGTGTAGCATAAACTCTCTGCATAAACAACATGAATATCTCAGAAAGTAACAGGATTCTGAACTTTTGTGTGTACTTTACTCTGTTTTAAGACAAAGTAAAAATGACCCCCTGTCCTGGTTTGAGGTAAAACAGAACCAATTTTCTGTTCAGTAGTTTTACTTTGCAGCTAAGCCTCTTTTAACTAACTGAACTCTCTGAAACTCTCTGAAGTTAACAGCATATTGAGGAGACACCGTTCTCAGAATAATAAGACCTGATTAGCTGTAATTTATGCCAAGGAATGGTATGCAGAGAGGCTCCTGCTTATACTTATTGCTATAACACCCAAGGCCAGGTGTAGTACAACTCCCTTTCACCCTCTATTCTTCAAACACTTTTCTTACTCATTCTTATGGAAAGGAGGCAACACCCCTCTTTTCCAGTGGACCCACAAGTCCATCTTATTTTCTAATTGTCACTTTTGTTCCAACTTTTTTATTAGCATTTCCCCAGTGAGGGTAAGTTTCATCATTGCTTCATTTGTTTTTATACAGTAAGGTTTTCTCTTTAACCGAGTGAAAGAGAAACACTGTTGATCAAAGGACAGGACTTATTTTGCTAATGGGCACAAGGTAGTGCCCAGACTAATTTTCACTTTAAGTAGAGTCTCTCTCTGCAATCACTTCATATTGAGCAAGGGCCAAATCAGTAGCAGAGTTTGGCTATTAATAAAAAGTCATTCTTCTAATGAAGAAATTTGTTCTACACATGATGTCTCAGTAATTGCTCTCCAGAAAGGGTTCATTTTGTGGATTTTTCCAAAAGCCTAAAGCTAACAACTTCATCCTGAGATCAAAATGCAGGACTATCACCTGGAATATTAGATACAGTTCAAATCCTGAATCCAGTGCACAGAAATGCAGACACCAGTTCTTTAGTAGCATACGATCAGTGATCTTCTTTGATCTGTCTTTTCAGAGGACCTTGCTTCTCTATGGCCTGAGAACTTTTGAGAGCCTCGTCCCTAGACAAAGTGGTAAAAAGCTGGTGGCCTACAGAACAAGCAAATAGCATTCAGGAAAACATGTTGATTCAAAACACGTTGATTTAGACACAAGTGTCCAAATTGCTCACAGAGAGAGGTGTCTTGAATTAATATGAAGTCAGCATATGAAGCCATCCACATTATGTAGAAAAAGGCAAACGGAGCTCCATTTGATTCCAAAACTTAGGCATCTTACTCAGAATTTAGTGCAAAAAACTTTTCCTGATGTTTTGGTTTTGAGATTATTTTTAATGGAAGTCATTAAATAAAATTCAGAAAGAATCATAACAGCAGAGAGAATAATCCAGGTCTCCATCTTACCAAAAAGTTACAGCCACTAATTTACAGAGTTATACTTCCTTACATCCATTTTCTCTTTTTCTCACTTTATCTCTCTCTCTCTCATTCTTTCTGCGCAAGTCTTATATTCTTTGCTATGCAATGACAGATTAAACAGGAGCGATAGAGAGCACCCTTCTTTTCATATTTTTCTCTCTTCTTCCTTTTCAGAATTGTCCCAAACTACAGGCTGTTGATTAAAGCATTAAGTTGGGAATAAAAATGAATCTGGGTGTCTGAATTTCTTCACTCTGTAAAGGTCAGTGGTCTGGCACTAGCACATTCTGAGACAGTTTTCTATCCATCTGGCTGCTATGTAATAAGGCAGTCTCTTTTCAGGAAACTACATTATAAAATAAAGCAATCACTTAAAATAAAGTATATTTTTAAAGAGAATAGTCACAAGTATACTTTTGCAGTTAATTTCTTCTGATACCAGACATATATAAGAACACCTCCTTCACTGAGCCATTCACAGGATTTAAACAAAGGAACCTCTGAATCATTGATCACCTTAATATGTAAGCGTGTATTCAGCTGGCAGAGGACATTCTAGTAATGCCTCAAAGTAGATGTATGGGTATAGGAACTAAACATTGCGATGTTTGACTCTTACTTCACTGCTACCTGGTAGAATCGTTTGCCCTGAGTTAGGCAGTCAGTTTTGCTGTACAGTTCATATGGAGAACAACACTCATATATGCTGTTTAGAAAACTGCCTAATTTATTATGCACAAAATGAGAAGACAAATGGAAAAAACAAATCCTTGTCCAAGGAGTAGGGTGGCACACTTTTTGCATTCATTGCTCAAAGTCACAAAATTATTTTTGAGATAAGAGAGCTAAACCAGGCTCCTTGTATTCTATATCCTAACAATCATCTAAGATGGGAAAGATTTGGATTCAAATCATGTTTTGCTTGATCTAGAGATAATTGAACACCCAGAAATACCACTGAAATATAAGACATTCTAAAACAAAGTCAGCTGATTTTTTTTTTTAAATTAACTCAGTATAAATACTTAACTATAAATATATCTAAAATCATTGTAACACAGAACAGGACATTCACTTTAGAAATGATAGACGCAGATTTACAGTCCTCCAAAAGCATACAAAGAAGGAATGGTATAAATCTAGTTCTCTACTTACAAAATTAAAATGCATACAAGTACAACTACACAAGCATATAATGTATGTGTTTACTAGACTGAAGAACTTCTGTCATCAGATGTCTTCTTCCCCACAGATTCTCACAGATTCTACTGTCATGGACTAACCTGGCAACTCAGACGGCATGTCTTAAAACAAATTGTTTTGAAAGAGAGTTGACCACAAGGTCGAAGCAAGTTCTGCAAAGGCCAGGCGGTGCCTTCTCCTATACCGACTTCCAGAAGTTTCGAGAAGACAAAATCTCTGGGCCTGTGCTAGCCCTGGATCACCACTCGGTCATGACGAGCGAGGGGGCAGGATGACCACCTGAGACCCTGGGTACCTCAGACTCACTTCCAGAAGTTTTGAGAAGAACAACTGTGCACGCCCAACAGTACCCCTCCCCCAGGGGAGATGGCAAGTACCGAACTCTATAAAAGCGTGGAGGACTCAAGTCTGTGGGTCCCCACCAGCAACGACACCTGAGACTGGACCTGCGAGACATCGCTGGATCCAAGGGTGGTGCTTTCTTTCTCTCTCTCTCTCTTTCTCTTCTTCTTCCCCTTTTCCTCTCTAAATCTTTCTCTTCTGATGTACATAGTTATACGTTGTAAAATTTGACCAGTTAGCTTGTGAAGATAGTTACAGAGTTGGAATGCTCCGTTAAGATTACGGCAGGTGATTTTCCCTTCTCCCCCTTCCCTGGCGGTGAATTGACTGGCAGAGTGGGCAACAGTAGTTGGGCTTTTCCCCACCCATAGGCATAACTATAGCAGCGCGTATGCTTCATAAGCACTCTAATTGGTCGTTTGGTGTCGTTTCACCTTAATTTACTTTGAAGGGATCTCGAGCTTTGCACAACCTGTCACACTACCCAGGGTAGCCTGTGCATCAGGTCATGACATCTACATACAGTCTGATACCATTTTTTGTTAGTTTTCTGTTTTTCTTATCAGAGAGAGGAAGAAGTCTCCATCCAGACTCTATTTGTATTCCAGGTACCACATATTTACAAGAATAACTCAACTTTGTGATGTGATAGAGAGTTACTGTAGGATGAACGTCCATTGTATCTGCTATTATGGCTAGGGAATTTTGACAGTAAATTGAAATATCAGTAAGTGTCTAATATATAACAATGTCTTCAAACTGTTGAAGGAATTTTGAGTGAGAAAAAAGCAGAAGTTTTTTGAAACTCTTTCTGGATTTTATTTTACTTAACTACTGAAGCAAATACAAAATACCCATAATATTCTGCTTTTGGATACATGTGTAATTAATGAATAGGAAAAGTATCTCTTACCTTACAATCACTCATGTTAGACACCATGAAGGACTTATATGACAGTAGTATGTATAGTCAAACCTTTGTATTTGTAGGTGAATATATAAGCTGTCAATTTTTGATTTTCTAAACTTTCTCAAAATACTCATTTTCTGTCAAGTCATGTTGCCACAAGAATGTATCTTACTTACAAATACTCCATTTAAAAAATATATGTTAGGTGATGAGATCAAGCCCAAAACTAGTCTTAGTCTTCTAAAGGTGGGCAGCAGTACCAAATGACAGCTCAAGTCCAGAATCATTCCTCCAAAAAAAATCAATAGCTATTTAACTTCTGGAGATGACACCTCCCGTTTGAGATATATGCTGCTTTTCAGATGGTTATTGCCCCTTTTTTGTTCAGAGAAACAGTATGACTATCCGTCTTCCACCCAAGGCCAGTGGAAATCAGAAACTAGACTAGGTGTCAATGTTAAGTAGGGAGTGTCAAAGAAAGTCCAGTAGAAAAATGATTATGCATTTAAGAAAATACAGCCGCGGCTACATTTTTAAAACACAAATAAAAGAGGTCTGGAAATGCCCTCAGTGGCATGAGTTCAGAAGTCAGAAATATTCTGCCAGATGGTTCAGGCATGCTCCTGAGATGGGGGTTATGGAGATGCCATCAGAATATCAGGAATGTTTATTATTTGAATGTTTCTTCAAATTAATAGATTGTTGTTTCAGCCATTGAAACGCTGCAAACTACAACTTATTTTTTCAGCCTTGTTTAACAGAGAAGTATTCAGTTGCCAGAAGAGATGTATATGCCCATCCCAGGATAGCATTCCACTCTCAGCAGCTCAAATGAATAAGGGCATTTGGCTGGACACCTGAGTTTGATGCTTACATTCTGGCAAAAGACAGCATCGCAAAAACTATGATAAGCATTTGCTAAGAGCTAACCCTTCACAACTCCCTATTCAAAAGGCTGGTTAAATTGGATAATGCTATTGTTCGCTTAACGCTCTCCATACAGACTTCCTAGGGAGTTAGTAGTTTTAGTCGTCGTTTTTTGGTGCCTTTCTTCTTTTACAGGTGTGGTGTGTTAGCCTTGGCTAACAGTCAAATTCCCACCCAGCTGCTCGCTCATTTTCACCAGTCAGTGGGATGGGAGGAAAAAATAGGAAGAACAGAAGTGAGAAAGCTCATTGGTCAAGATAAAGACAAGGAGATTGTTTGCCAGTTACTGTCACTGGCAAAACAGACACAGCTTGGGAAAATTAACTTGATTTCTTGCCAGTTGAAAAATATATATATGTGTATTTAATTAGTTACTTGGGTGTTGGAAAACAAAAAGACAAACATTAGAACACATGGGGAAACCACCTTTCCTTCCCCAGGCTTAACTTCACTCTTTCTTTCCAGGCTCCTGTCTCCTTGTTATTGCCAAAGGTTGCCTCAGTCCCTTCAGCCCCGCCATGAGTGAACAGTGCAAAAGCTGGGAGGAGGATTACAGTCAGTGTACAGTGGATTCTCTCTGTTGCTCTTTATAGTGCTCGTCCAGTACCTGAAGGGGGCACTACAGGAAAGATGGAGAGGGACTCTTTATCAGGGAGTGTAGTGATTGGACGAGGGGTAACAGTTTTAAACTGAAAGAGGGTAGATTTAGATAAGATATTAGGAAGAAATTCTTTACTGTAAGGGTGGTGAGACACAGGAACAGGTTGCTCAGGGAATTTGTGGATGCCCCATCCCTGGAAGTGTTCAAGGCCAGGTATCCCCAGAGCCTTCTCTTCTCCAAGCTGAACAACCCCAACCCTCTCAGCTTGTCCTCATAGGAGAGATGCTCCAGCTCTCCGATCATCTTCGTGGCCCTCCTCTGGACTCACTCTAACAGGTCCATGTCCTTCTTCTGTTGGGGGCTCCAGAGCCGAACACAATATTCCAGGAGGGGTCTCACAAGAGCAGAGTAGAGTGGGAGAATCACCTCCCTTGACCTGCCGGCCACACTTCTTTTGATGCAGCCCAGGATATGGTTGGCTTTCTGGGCTGCGAGCACAAATTGCAGGGTCATGTTGAGCTTCTCACCCACCAACACCCCAAAGTCCTTCTCCTCAGGGCTGATCTCAATCCATTCTTCACCCAGACTGTATTTGTGCCTGAGATTGCCCCAACCCACGTGCAGGACCTTGCACTTGGACTTATTGAACTTCATGAGGTTTGCAGAGGCCCACCTCTCAAACCTGTCCAGGTCCCTTTGGATAGCATGACTTCCCTCCAGCATGTCGACTGCACCACACAGCTTGGTGTCATTGACAAACTTGCCGAGGGTGCGCTCCATCCCAACATCCATGTCACCAACAAAGATGTTTAACATCATCTTGCTCTATCTGGAATGGCTGGATAAATAGATACCCTTCTAGCACTGTTATCAAATCTGGAATTTACTACATCTGCAATTTAGCCAGATACAGCATTACATGAGTGTCTTTTAATCTATTTCAGTTCTAGGTCACCCTTTTTTGTCACAGACCCCCTTTATAGGCAGTTTAGTAAATCCTAAACTGAAGCTAATGAAGAGTGCGCACATTTCCTTCTATTTTTCATTTTCTAATTTCTTTGTCGTATTCATGAAGTGATACCTTGTTAGAAAATACTTTGTAGTCTTTTAGAAAGACTAGTGAAATGTTTCATTTCCCTTGCCCCCCAAATGATCATTAATGAGCAGTAAAATAATTCAAACTGCTACAGTTTGCTAGAATATTTTTAATCCTTTGCAAAGCAAACCACAAGATGTAATTATTCTCTTAGCATTACAAGTGTCTGATTGCTAGCAGTCTCACATCTCTAGATGCCTGTAATTATCCATAGTAATTTGTTAGCTCATTTGATTAATTCAGAGAGACTGTCTGTTTCTTCTCATACAGAAATATATAATGATATGGACCTCTTACCTCACATAGTGTACTAATTAATAAATTTTATTTTCTATAACAGTATAACAACATTTGAAGGTTCAGTGAAGAGATTAACCCTCCCAGTCTGAAGACAGAATAATTAGTCTAACAAATTAACTAGCCATCTCTCTCATGAGTGAAGAATCTGTGTAATTGATGGTCAGTTCATATACAAAAAATTAGTATCAGCTGTTCAATCATCATTTGAAGATGTTTGCAGTAGCTGATATAATTTATCTGAATTTTAAATGCAAAACAACGTCAGTGAGACAGTTACATGTATTGAGCATATCATTTAATAAGTATAATTTATGAAAAGTACTGTAAGGAGTATAATTCATTGTAAGAAACAAGCTCACAATATATTACACATTAAAATCATATGCATCGCATAATTGCATATTCTTCACTGAAATACTGTTTTTTTACATTTATAAAATGTCCCAATTAGATAATTTAAGAGTCTGTGCAGTAAAACTTAGCAAAGAAATGCAGGTATATATGCTGTAATCAGTATTGCATTTTGGAAAAATTGGACCTAGATACATAAAAGAAATTAGGGGTATAGTTACACAGAGTGTGATTCAGGCAGAATTGAAATATCAAACTACAAATTATGTTTTCAAAGTTCCATGCTTACATACTCATCTGTTAAGTAAAGCTGGTTTACTGTTACTTGAGGAACCTAGCCAGTGTTTTGGTGACACTGTTCACTATTAATTTGATAAATCAATTGTTAGAAAGCTCTATCAAGGTGACTTAAGGTTTTCCTTGAATTAAGAAAATTCAAACCCCTGTATCTCTCACAAGTGTTCTATCTGCTGCTGTACTTGTGTTAAGAAACAAGGTCATAAATTTCTTAAAATTGTGTCAGTATATTGAAAGGAATAGAAGATCTATAGACAGATATACAAGCAGAACTCTGACTCCGCAGTTTATTTTCAGGTAACTCAGACGTAAGTGGAGAGCCAGGATCTGAGTCCCCGTTCTTTATGTATTTGGCATTAAGCAGTCATTGGACAAAAGTCAGAAAGAGTCCCTTCAGAATAGAATCTTCCAACTATTTCACTTTTTATGTTATTTTTTGATTTGCAAAGTGACTTAAAGTCAGCCAGCAAATAGTGTAAAAAGCAGTCTGCAGAATCACACTCACTTTTCATCTTCTACTGTGGGACAATCAGCGTTTAATTATTTCATGCAAGACAGGAACAAATGAGTGAGCTCCATTTAAAGCTGGTGGTTAGGCATATGCTGCGAGAGAATTCTGCTAGTAACAGATTAAATTCTTCACAGGTAAAGGAAAGAACTTAAATTGCATGTCTTACATTTAAAGTAAGCCTGTATAAAAGGCAAAGGTAGTGATATTTATATAATATTTAGCTGTGATCCAAATGTCCAACTCCAGAACAGTACTCAGGTTTATGAAATTTAACTGCAAGTTCTACTTGGTCAGACAAGTAGCATCAATCTATTATCTATGCCTGACAATATGACATATTGTAGTTAATCACGAACAGATTTTCCATCAGAGATTAAAGAGAGAAAATAAAATTTCATTCTTTGTAAATAGCTTTGATTTTTTTCAGGAGAGAAGAAGAAAGAAATATTCAATAATTACTATTATTATGAATCATTTGTTTCACTTTATGAAGAAAAAGAGAATAAATATCAAAGTCTAACATATATCTTGATTCATATTACAATGTGACACATAAGCACGCAAGCAGATATAAATATAGAAACTGTTTATTAACAATAACATTTCAACTATGTATCTAGTAAGCAGGTAAAGAAAAATCAAAATTCTGTTCTTCTGCTACACATGATTAGTTAAAGTAGTAAGTTTTAATTGTGTCCCTCAAAACAGGTTAAACTCCTAAAATCATTATTGTGTCAATATCATGGTTACCATTATCTCTGGTCTTTTCTGAGATATATTAAGTTAACTTACTCATGCAGCTGTTAGATGTATGTTTAACAGATCTTTCAAATGTGAACTATGAAGTTTATATGTGACAAAATTTCACAGTGGGGTTTAAACGTTTCCTAGTGAGGAAGAGTGCTGTGTCTCACAATGACTTTGTAACTTGTTAATAGCTCAGCTAAGCATAGACAGTCATTAACTACCTGTCATAAACCTCATATTAAAATTGTTCAGTACATTCACAATGCAAATAGTATTTTCAAATCAAACTGTAGAAAATGGTGGTTTGTTGGAAATACAGCTCAGCACCTTCTTACTTGGGTTAAAGAAAACAAATAAAGAGGAAAGGAAGAGAAAACTATTATTAACCCAAGTAACTTCCAGAGTAAGCAATTAATTACAAAGACATCCAGATCTGGAAACTTTAAGGACTGTGTGGCTGATGTAGTCTTTTTCTCCAAATCCAATGAAATGTATACTAGTTTGTCATGCAAACCTTGAGGGGAAACAAATATTTTGCATTCATATCAAATCAGCTGTCTTATGCAGTTAAATGTTAATTAGCTAAATCTTAAGCATTTTTCTCCTTTGTCTTTGAGTAGACAATCCAAAAATTTAGTTACATGAAACATTTTTGACAGCAGAAATATAGGGTGTTTGCTGGTGTTCAAAAGACACAGAGGTGATGTTACGTGTATGTTACCAAGATAAACTTGGCTAGGACTATTTTCTGACACTGAAGCTAACTAGGGAAACAGCTCACATTCATACTTTCAAATTTGTTACTCTCCAAAACAGGTGACTGCCATTTAAGGATTTTTCTCTGACCTATGCTAGCTTCAGAACTGTACCCAGGAACTGTTTGGGCAGCTGCTACATGTCACAGAGCAAAAGCATTTCAGGGAACATTCTAACAATTTTATGTATGAACAGCAGAGTTTCAGAGCCTGGAAATGTCCCTTGCCTCTGTCTAATTTACTAGAATTTCTTCATGTGACCTTGCTTCATTAGCAAGGAAAATCTTGCGACATGCATCAAAGACGTAGAAAGTTAGCCTGCACCCTGAAAGTGGTAAGAGATACACAAAATTGTTGCATTCCACTTACTTTAAAAGAGAATTTCACTGGGAGCTGAAATACCACATAAGNTTTCCGCTTACTTTAAAAGAGAATTTCACTGGGAGCTGAAATACTACATAAGTTTGGTAGATGGTTCACCAGCTACTAGATTTCAAGGCACAAATATAAGCCCTTTCTCAATGTAGATAGATCCTGGGAAAACAATAAAATCAGTCTTAATGGAGAAGAATGAATATTGTTGAATATAATTGGAGAAACTACATAAATATCAGGACAAAATTAGAAATGCTCCTTTGGCTTAAGTTTGCCTTGAATCCCGCATGCTTTTTCTTTCCTTGGAATTCCATCACAAGTGAAAACAATAAAAGGGTAAAATAAGATGTGTATCGTCAAAGAAGAAAAAAATCTTAAGGAGACAGAATAACATAGGAACATCTAGTCTGCATGACAGAGGAAGCTTATATAGGCCGTGTTTTCTGACAGCGGCTAGTATGGAAAAGTAAATCTCCAATAAAGAGAGAGAAGGAGAAACCTAATCCACAAATTGAAAGTCATCCTAAATTCTGATAATAAAAATTGTCTTGTGATATAAAGATGTATTTAGCATTCATTCCAATTTTATGTTTTTTATTCATCAGGGCAACTGAGTATTTTATATCCATGTTATAACTCCAATTGAGTTTTCCCAATGGGGAAAAACAAAAAAAAAAAAGAACAAAAACTTACACTTCTGCAGGAACAGTGCTTCCAGATCTAAGTGTTCTTAGACCTCCAGAACTGACCCCTAACAACATCATTCATGTTCTTTAAATGCAAGGTTCTCCCAGACCTCTAATTTTGTTGGTACTCTTTTTTTTTATATACAGTTCTTCCTTCCAGAGGTACATACTATGAGACATATACAGATGCCCAAACTTTACACAGATATTGTGTGGCTAAAATGACCAATATAGTTCTACAAACAGAAAAATATTCATTTTTTTTTCTCTCCTTCCCCAGAAGCTTTCTGGAACTTGGGACAGTCTTTCAGAGAATATAATATTATTCATTGCTTCCTCTTTTAATCTAAATCATAGAATAATTGTGTCAATATGATCACCAACTGTCAGGTAACACCAAGTCAACCTTTCCACATAATTATATACAAATATCTCAGTTGCCAGGGAGGATCACTAGTCTTTGAACAGAAGTTACAAGTTATTTTCAAGGGTGCTTACCTGTCAACGCAGAATAATGAAATCCATTATTAGCTCTTTTTTGTTACCGTGGAAATGCGGGACAGAGATGGAGATAAAAAGTTGCAAAGAATCAAAAAGGAATTGTAAAGATAGCAGTGGTTCTGCAGCCTGTACTATCAAATGAAATTTCTACATTTTACACAGGTGCATTCCTCCGACTGTCTTTGCTTCCTTTTAAATGAATAGAGTTAAATTAGTTCCCATACACCCAGGAATCCTCTTATGTTTTTCCTTAAGAGCAAGCCTTTACTCTTTTTTTTGTTTAAATGTATGAGCATTCAATAAAGTAGCCGAAGTATTCGTACCAATATATAGTTTAATTAAAATACATTAGGTTGGGTTGCATCGACATAGGCTGGTAAGCCTTACTTCATCTTTATGTCAGAATCCTTAGCTTACTCACGCACTTTTAGGAGTTTAGCTGGCTGCACTCAAGGCCAGCTGATAAGAACTGTTCTGAAGAAAAATTAGGAAAAACTCCAGTGAGGCCCTACACCTCCACCTTGCAGAAGCTGCTTCTAAACTGAGACCCTTTGCCCCACTTAACCACTTTGCATCTGCATCACCTCCGTGCCTGACCCATGTACCCCACTGACTCTCATCCTCACCCTGACCCACGGGCTCAATTCCTGGCNAATACGGACATTTTTGATGATCAGGTCTCTAGGCTGCCTCCAGCTGCCTCCAGCTGCCTCCTCCTCAGCCTGCCCTGCTCCCTTGCTGGGGGTGGTGGGACGAGCCCTTGCTGGTGAGGTCCCTGCCCTGCCAGTCGCTGTGGGTAGCCCCTACAGTTCCTGGGCCCCAGGGAGCTGCCGGCCCACGCTGCACCTTGACATTCCAGATAAATAGGTTGAAAAAGTTATTAACAACTGAATTACAAACCACCTCAATAAACTCACTATGAGCAGGACAAACCAGCATGGCTTCTGCCGAAGAAATTCAAGCCCCCCTAATCTACAAAAATAGTGGATAAAAGAGAACAGGTTCATATAATTTTTTTTGACCTTCAAGAAGTCTTTAACAGTCCTTCGCAGAAGCTTTTACTAAAACTTCCTAGTCATGTCATGAAAGGTAAAATACTGTGATGCATTATAAACACATTTAGATATAGAAAATAAAATGTAAGAATAAATTATCAATTTTCTTGTTATATATACTCACTACTAATATGGAAAAGAGGATGAAGAGGAAGGTGGTGATATTTACTAGGAGCATAACATTATTCAGATTAGTCAAGATTGCAGAAATTGTATAAGATTTCCAGAGAAATTGAAATTTACTTCCATAATGACAACTGAAGCTTAATTCTGATAAATGGAAGTTACTGGACACACAAAGAAATAATTTCACATACACAGATAACTTGCAGTCTTACATTAATTCTACCCACTTACAAAGTTAGGTTACTGTATCATTATGGACTATTAAATGGAAACTCCTGCTCAGTTGCAACAAAATAGAAAAAGGTGTAAAGAATTAACTAGAAAATATAATTTAAAATATTGTGAGAAAAGAAACACTATTTGTGACATAAAATATCAATTTTAATTCCCTAATAAATAAGTGTATCAGAAAAAGAGCAAGCAATTTATGAGTAAGGCTAAAGTTTGTCTTTGTATCCTGTGTGATCAAGATAGAATCAGGAAATAGAAACTAACTATTCATATTGATAAATTCATGCGTTTTTCATGTTGTATAGCATAATAGATATATAAATGCATATATAAACATGTTCACTTATTTTGTTTCATTATGAAGTCCACACTGCTGCTTTTGTGTGTGGAAGATAGTTGAACTTTCAAGTCTTAGTATTTCTGTGGGCTTAATTTTTACTGTTTTAAACTCAGGAGGCAGAAAATAAAAATGAGACTTGCTGACCAAATTTTAGTAAGTTATTTCTTTTACCAATTTTTTTTATTTCATCTTCCTCAAACCCACAAAAAATATCATTTTAATAAGCTAAAAATATCATAGAGAAATCCTGTCTTGTTCCCAACAGTGATCATGTGAAGCTTATGAACTAAATTTACTGTGAACTGTGAAATGGAAGTTCTTAAACTTAGTGAAAGAAAAAGATGGACTTTGTAGTATCCACTGACACTTTTTTTGAACATGGTATATAAGTGTACACGTCATACTGTATATGAAGTAATTTAAATTAATAAACCTCCATACACTTACAGCGTAGACATAAATGTGAGATCTATCTTTCCATTTAATGGGTAATTATGTAACTGTGAATGAAATGAACTATTAGTTGTATAGTTGTTTGATCTTATTGTTTTTGTGGAAGAAATTAAAACATGAGCAGATGTAACTTTACATTGCAGACTCGGTTATAGCTAGCCGATATTATATTTTGTTAGCCTAATCCATCCACTTAGAGATCTGTATTGGTACCTAAAGGATCACACAAAATTGTATCTAAAAAATAACATTAGTGATAAATGGAGCCAGATAATAAAGAATACTGTTAATGACTCCAAATAGACAACTACATTCCATTCCTCTAATTTGTAAAACCAATTTACATATGCTATGCCCAAAGCAACAGTTTGAAAGTTCTGAAGATATCCTTTTCATCCAGGAACAAATTGATATATTGGGGCTCTTTTAGTTCTTATTTATCAGTGACACATTTCTAGCTGAACGGCCCAAGACTTCTTGTTAAACTTCCCTCTGTGTAGAAGGTTAAAGATTCTCAAGTCCCATCTCATTCATAGAACATGAAATATCCCTATTGATATTTTTGTCTCTACCTTTGATTTCCTTAGATTACTATGAGAATCAACAATCTTGATTTCCTGATCTGTAACAGTAAGGAAAAATAAAACCCTTCCACTTCTCTCACACACCACAAAAGAATGTAGGTAAGATGAAACTCAGTTTGTTGAGAAGATAGTAGAACAGATTTTTTTCAAGGGTTGCACAAGGCTGTAGAAATGTGTCTCTACTAGTGCCTTGTTATTGTGTGTTCTAAATGCAATACACATTGCTTTGACTTCAACCATACAAAGGAAGCTCATAAAACGTTTCATCACTACTTATTTCAGTGTCAAAAATTGTAGAGAAACCACCAAAAAGAATTCAATTCAGATGCTAATTCACAAGTCCAAGGAGGTTCTGGGGTAAGAATCTATAGAATATTCTTTCATTAGAACCACAATCCATTCTCTTATCTGTTCTGTTTTTAGTGTTAGAAGTATGATGTGGAGGAAGATCTATCAATAAAACTATTATGAAAAGAAGAAAGATACATTATTTGGAAAATAACAATTCAAACATCTACCAAGTCATTTCTTACAGCTGGACCATATCTATATTCATGTGCAAATGCATACGTATGTATGTCCATTTATGCAAAACTTGTATTTATTTTTATACACCAGCAACAGTATCAATATCAGTTTTGGTTTTCAACTGAACTCATTTTTTTCCTGAAGAAGCATACATATCCAATGTGTGACAACACTTGGCTTAAAGATGTACTGTTGATAATGATTTCCCTAGAGGCAATATTATCTGGTCAAAAAGGGATAAACCAAAATACCTATGAGATTCTAATGGCCAAAGGTCAGTGTAACATCTGCCCCGTCTATTTTCTACTGGTTTCTCAATTCACGCACAGCATTCCTTTGTCATAAAAGTTGTTCAAGCATATCACTGCAGTACCAATGAATTGAATCTTCTTTTTTTTTTTTTTAGCTGATATTGTGACAAATTGTTTTTCTGCAAGAGCAGCTTATTTAAGGTTTTTTCCTAGCTTTGTTAAGAGTGAATAAAGTGGCCAGAGACTCTGTACACTAGAGTCTCCTTGCTACAAGAAGTCAGTGATAATGAGCAATTTGTGAAGTGTGATACCTATGCTCTAGTATCAAAAGTAGTATTATCCGATGGATTTTTCGATTTGTACAGCAGCTTCTTTGCTCCTTTTTCAGTTTTACTTTGCTGGTGGCACTAGCTTTTGAAGCCACCCTCCTTTTTAATCCGCTTTTATAACAGGAATCAACTAGTACTCAGCTTGCACGTCTACTGTAATCCATTCCTATAAGAGAACCTTTGAAAGACATAAAGAACTCCAGACTCAGCAGAAGTTCCTGTCTGCAGACCTGCAGACTGCAGCAAACTAACTTCCTATCTTAGTTTCATTTCTGCAGACACTGGAAGAAATTTTGAGTAACTGGAACCGGAACTGAAGCTTGTTACTATCATGAATTTTATTTGATCACTTGTTACACTAATAGCTTCTTACTTAGTGTGTTTGGTCTTTTTTTCTGATGTGTTTTACTAACCTCCTAACAAGGGAAGAGAAATATAAGCAAAACAGTAAATCTGGTTAGAAAGAAAAAGTCAAACCCACTGATCAACAGAATGTTTTTTTCAAACAAGACCTTGGATCACAAGGAAAACATAGAAAAGAAAAATGGAACGAAATGGCAGGGAGTTAGCAGAGGGCTCCACAGTACTATGACCTTTCAGTTCATGATCAAAGGCAGTGTAGTTCAATGATTTCTGTGAAAGTTATGGGTTGTTCTGGTCTTAGGGTATGCACATACCATACCACAAGAACAGCATTGCAGTTGACATTAATGGATTTTGCTCTTGCAGCTTGAACAAAGATGCCAAGAGCTAAGTGAGCTTGGAGACTGAACCAGCTGCTGATCACACCATCTCAGAGTTTGCAGTTATGCATATAGAAGGAAAAAAGAAAAAATCTCTATAACCGTTGGGCTATGTGAGATACACTTGTGTATAAAAGCTAACAATACTGTACTACTTTGTAAGGCATCATGTCTCTGCGTGGAGTATTCACCTTCTGCCATACAGGCATCATTTTGGGAAAGGCAGAAATGTACACTGAGGATACACGGGACTAATCTGGGAACAAGGTTTTACAAAATGAGGTAGAGTCTGGGAGCGCTGCAGCATGCCTGAAAGGGTTAACTGACACTGCCTTGTTCTGCAGCATCAGTACAAGGGTCAAAGGGACAAGAAGAGACGATTAGGGGTTAGGAAAGTGTTATTTTTTTCTCTCCTCAACTCCTGACGAGTTCAGATAATTGTTCTTTTCCTGACCATCTCTGGTTACTTGACGCAGAAAGACCTGAAGAAGCAAGCAGGAGGTGTGAGAGAGAATGAGGAGGAACATTGCCACAGAGAAAGACCAAAGACGGTGTTCAGAAGTGAGCCACTCATCTGCTTGCTCGCTACCCCTCTACCATAACCTTCTGATTTCTAAACATATGTATAATTCTGATTCTATTTCTTCAAAACTTATACATTTATTAAATTTTATGCCTCTATCCTTGTGTCTACTCCCCCTGTTCCTGTACGTATTTGCTCATATACGCCACCATACATAATTGTTTGTATACTGAACTGAAGGCAAATGATGTGTCGGTGGAGGAGCAGCATGTGCACAATGGCTAGGTGAAGGCATTTAGAATGACACAAGTAAGGAGTCAGTGGCCTTCGAAGGTCTGGGAGCAAATCATAATCCATAAAGAATATCTGAGTACAAAACATCAGAACTGAATGAATGGAAGGGAAGTGACTGTGTCTATGTGATATGTTGAAAATAAATACTTTATATGTAAATATATGTAATGTGATACAATCTTATAAGATATGATACCTATCATATTGTATTTGATTATATTTGACACTGTGTATCATATTTGATACTGTGACCGAGCACTGGCACAGGTTGCCCAAGGAGGTTGTGGAGTCTCCATCCTTGGAGATTTTCAAAAGCCGAATGGACGCAATCCTGGGCAACCGGCTCTTAGAGACCGAGTTTGAGCAGGGGGGTTGGACCAGATAACCTTCAGAGGTCCTTTCCAACCTCAACAATCCTGTGACTCTGTGATGGGAACATAAACTTTGAGAACTGTGCTATATACACTGCATACCTGCAGGAAATCCTTTCTCCCTCTTATGTTCTTCTGTTGTCACCCAGCCTATGAGGTCTCAACCTTAGCAGGAACTTCCACACACTCCTGTAGTGAATATATTAGCTAATGCAGACTTATGCAGGCTATTGTCTGACTAAGCTGTTGTGGGTTAACCCCAGTAGGCAGCTCAGCCCCACACAGCCACTCACTCCACCCCAGTGGGATGGAGGAGAAAATTGTAAGCGTAAAAATGAGAAAACTCATGGGTTGAGGAAGGGAAGGGAAGGGAAGGGAAGGGAAGGGAGGGGAAGGGA
>RSEF01000004.1:78005535-78051234 GCA_003993805.1 Himantopus leucocephalus | reverse complement strand
GGAAGGGAAGGGAAGGGAAGGGAAGGGAAGGGAAAAAAGAAAACATACCAACAAAGAAAAACAAAACCACAAAAAACAAGCGCGAGAAAAAAATTGTTCACCACCACTGCCCATCAATGCCAAGCCAGTCCCCAAGCAACAGCCACCCTGGCAAATTTTCTCCCAGTTTTTATTGCTGAGCATGATGTCATATGGTATGGAATATCCTTTTGGTCAGTTAGGATCAGCTGTCCTGGCTGTCTCCCCTCCCAGCTTCTTGTCCACCCCCAGACTACTCGCTGGCAGGGCAGCCTTTTTGGACAGCCTCAACAAACTTAGAGTTGATAACTCTAAGACATTTAGGATTTAACTGTATGGATCTTTGAGGAACTCCCTTCTGACATCTTTAGAACAGTCAGCTTTGAGTGTAGATTGGGGTTCCAGGGAGCCCCCAAGACTTTTTAGAGAGGTTCAAATAGTCCTCAAATTGGTGACTACATCACAGTAAATACCTGAGTGTGGACTGGTTTTCTCTTTCTGTAAAACTAGCACGGAAATATCCCTGAGTACTACAGACAGAAGTTCCTCTTCCATACATTAGAATTTATTTATTTATTTTTCTAATTGAGCTTATTAAAGATAGAAACCTATGAAATCCAGTGGACATTTTGTCTGGAACAAGCTCCTAGCAACCTAAAGAGGAAAAGTGAACAAGGATTCAGAAATCACTTCTTGAAGGTACTTAAATTTAAAATTATATAATTTAAAAATTATAGCAGCAAATTTTGCTATAGAGAGAACAAGATATGTCTCATAGCCACAGTAACTCTCAGTAACAGAATTTTAAATACCAGCAAATTAGGAGCAGACATTTAAAGGAGGCAACACTGAACAAATCATGAGGTGGGGTTTTTTCTTTTTTTCTTCCTGAAGAAGAGTAATACTAAAAGTTGCAACAAGTACCTTATGTGAAAACAAGTCTGTTCTAGCAACGTGTACCACTTCTGGAAACCAAATGAAAAATTTGGAGCCAAGGGATTCAATGTATATTGGTTTTATTGGTTTTATTTCTCCTTTGCTGGCAAGTAAAGGGAAATTCTACTGTCAGCAGCATGGTGTAAGGAATGTTAAACATTAGAGCTGAACAGAAAACTGAATTGCACCACTCCTGTATTCACTGTTTTTATGACTGCATAGAGTTACATGATAATGAATTTATACTTAAAGGTAAAAAGAGGTGGTTTTGTAAATCCAAAAAGGTCTTTTTTAAAGCTATAATAATTAAATAAAAATCTTAGGTATTATTCTATTTAAACTCAGTTTCACTTACCCTTCATGTGTTTTTCTGTATTCTGTATTTACCTATCAGGCAAACTTTTCCTCCTTTCCCACAGTTCTGGTGCAATGACTGTTTGGAGGAGTGTCAGGATCACCTAAGTCATCAAAGTCAAAGAGATGGGGTTTCTTTCCAAGTGCCAGAAGACATAATGCGCTTTTGCACAGATACACAAGTAACGGAAATAAGCTGATGGCAGCCTGCATCAGCCTTTACAGAAAAACTAATGGTAATCAATAAACTTTACCAGAAAAGTAATGTAGGAGTAAATGCAACTATACCTGTGAAGTTGTGTTTCTTCTTAATTTTGTAAAACCACATTGTGTTACAAAAATGTAATGTATGTATATGTATGTATTACAGATTTCACAGTCACCCTATGTTGAGATTTCACAACTTCTCCATATTTCACATCTTACTCCATCGTATGTCTAGCTCTAGAATATACATCTAGTTAAGACATTTTACACTGATAAATGTGAGAATTAAAGCACTGGTGTTCCCACTCTGAGAAACTGAGTCATATACAAGTACATTTAAATGCAGTATATTATTCTTATTGTCAAAGAATGAAGTCTTAGGGGAATTTGTGTTGGAACAGTTGCTTCCATGACAACAAGAACATCATAAAGATTTTAAGCAGGACTGCTGGCACCACCTATTATTAAGGTTGGTCAGTGGTTCATATTTTCAGTTGATTATAACTTTGCTTAGGTTAAACAGTCTGAACTCAAATTTGCCACGCTGCGTGAACAACTCAGGATGAATTTATTTGCATTGTTTTTCCACCATAACAGTTCAATCAAACAGATTCCTAAGAAATTGTCTAAAGAATAGAAAGCAAAATAAAATACAGTTTCCCTGTATCAAAAAATCTGCAATGCCACACATTGTGGAAATGAGATTTTTGCAAAGTCTGTTCAGAATGTGTCTGTGGTTATCCCATTAAAATTTTCAAATTTGCTCAAGGTATAAGTCTCTGAAAAGCTTTCACATGCTTATCATTACAGAACTGCTAACAATAAAAGCTATGTGGAATCGACTGAATATTTTCTCAGATAGCTACTATTGCCTGGAACTCCTGACAGCCATACTGGTACTAAATTCAGGAAGTTCACTTTCTTAAGCTATTCTAATAGAAAAGTAGCTGTTTTTAACGCAGACAGAAAGACACCTGCAATAAGTTAGAAAGAACATGGGAACTGGAGCTAGGAACCTGATGGACAAGGAATTTTGGACTCAGAGCTCACTTTTTAATGAGAAGGAGCATGGGATTAAAGACTGAAAGAGAAGAGGCCAGTGGGTGGACAGAAAACTCAAAGGTTGAACTTGTGATGGCAAACAGAAATGACAAGGAAAGATCTGAGAATAAGCAGAACAAAAGAAATGGAGATGACTGGTGAGGAGCTAGTGTATTTGGGTGAACCCTAAATGATAGCACGGAGAGCCTAGAATAAAGGGGATAAGTGAAATAAGATGAGATAGAGGAGCAGGCAGAAAGGCAATTTGGTTAATGACCAAATTGAAATGGGACAAACTGGGACACTTCACTCTTTGAACTATCAGTGCAAGCCAAAGAGATGTTTATTCACATCACAGTGGTGAAACACTCGCTCTAAGACTGGGAAGACTGTGATTTCTACAGTTATATGATGAACTGAACTATGTGATAGTTCGTTGCATGCGTACCCCATTGCAGGTTCTGTTTATAGGGGATGGTTGAACAACAGGGAAAAAGGCTACTTGTCCAGGCTGCTGCCCTCCTATTTGAAATGAATGCTGATGGGGAAGGGAAGACTGCTCTCTTAGGGTGAACATCTGGTCAGCTGGAAAAATACTGGGTGAAGCAACAGGGAACAGAGGGGGAGCCTACAGGACAAGGGAGAGTGAGACCTTGTGAGAAGCAAAGGGCCTGTTGTTAGGTAGAAACAAAAGCCAAGCCTGGGAGAGAAAAGATTTCTTAAAGGCGTGGAAGGAATCCATGGAGTTTGTTCACCCGGAACATGTAGAGTTATTTGATTAAAAAGCAAAGCTAGAAAAAAAGATACAGTGGGAGTAAGGGAGAATTGTTTCAAACCTTCTCAGTTAATTCTGATGTGTGAAACAGACTACATCTGGGGTTTATTGGGGAGGTTTGTTTTTTTATGAAGAGGATTACCTTGTTTCAGTTTATGTATTTTTATATTCTAAACAATCCAGCTGCAAAGACTGAGAGCCTTTGATGTCTTTTGGTGTGTTCTTTTTAAAGAAAGGAACGTGGAAGCCTACTTCTCTCAAGGTTCTCATCTGCTTGGGTTTGTCACAGTCCAGCCATGCAAAAACTTTACGATATAAGGTTAAATCACACCACTTACATCAAACTTTTTCAATGCAGCAAGTTGTAAGTTCCTCCTTTTCTGGATGTACATTTAATACCATGAATGGCTAAACTGCTGAACTGCAGGGTGCCTGCAGCTGCAGTTGAAGATGCTGGGAACAGTACTCCAAACTGAAGGGCTAAGTACTCTAAAAATAAGTCTCTAGGTACTCAGACCAGTCACCGATTTTTCAGATAATGCATCTCAGTGTCCCAGTCATAAAATGAGGATAATTCTATCTCTTCACCTCTCCAATCTATTTTGAAAATAAATTCAATAATATGTTGTGAGGCAGTGAAATACCATAAAGTTATGGCTGCTGTAAAAGATGATGTTAAAATTAACAAGCTTGCTAACAAACCCATTCAAAGCAGGTTTTTACTAGTGTGAATTTAATAAAACATAGGCCATATATTGACGAATGCTCTGCAATGAACAAGACCAGGAGTCCTTTGGAAAATATAGACAACATTCATGTTGTTGAAAACTGTATTGAGAGAGTGGATGTTAATAAGGGTGCAGAGTCAGGTAAAACAAAAAAAGAAGCTTGGATACAATTGAATACCTATAAAAAGTAGAATAACTTTATATTTACAATTACTACAAAGGGGCTAGATAAAAATTTTGTATTATACATTTAAATATCTTCCTTTTTAAAAGATTGTCCTTCCAAAAAAAATGTATCAGCATCAAGGCTATAAATATAATTAGCGCTAAGCTATTAAAGGTATTTTCAAGATGTTCACAAATGTCAAAACTAATAATTAATTTTTTACTCATTTAATCACATTTTTTGAAGTATCACTTTTCTTTGACACTTTTAACTCTGGATCTATTTTCCAGACATTATTAGAGTCACTTTTGCTGTAGTTAAAGCCAGTTCTTCAATAATATTACCCTCCACTGAAATCTAGTCCTAAACAACTACCTACAAAGCTCTAGGTCTCAGTGTCCCAGAATTAAAGAATTTGCTTAAGAAATTCAATGTAACTTGTGACTAGGCCTTTTACAGAAGCAAGGACTTAAGGTCCTAGGCCCTATCTTAAGGTCTAAGTGCTAGACATAAAATAAGTTTTTTAGGAAAGCTGCAACCACCATAACACTTGGATTGCTGCATGCCAGCTGGAAAATGTTGTATTATCAATGACTCTCGCATCCTACGTTTTTTTCAATGTTGGTAGCTTTGCACAATTCTACCAAGTATTTTTCAAATATAGTTTACAGTAATTTGTTAAGAATATTTCAAAATCTGTAGGGGCGACCTATGATTTTAAAACTAAGTTTTAAAAATCAAGAAAGAAAATGTGTTAAAATCAAGAAATTATCTAAGCAAAGAATAGGATTTATTTTGAACTCAGGGTCATCAATTTAAAAGGGTAAGACAGTGGCATATTGTAGATGTACTCTGTCTGATAAGATTTGGGGATTTTTTTTTTTATTACAAAGATATTTGTCTGCTCTTAACTTTTTAATGGAACTACTGTCTTTTTAAGTCCAGGTAAGAAATGGTAGTTTAAACCTGAACGAGACATGTAAATATCTGAAGACTATAATTTAGAATGGATTAAAAATGAAGGATGGATTAAAATATAAAGGATTCAGCAGGAAGTGTCCTCATGTTGTATATGAATTTTAAAGAAGGCAACAATGAACTGGCATTTTCTGAGGTGCCTGAAAAGATCCATGTGCATTGATTATGCTTCGAGTGTTGAATTGAGCCCTTCTCAGCAAATTTCTGAATCTGGCTGATTTTAAGCACCAGAAACAGGATAGTGAAGGGTATGAGATCATAAACTTGGTGCATAATTTAAGAAATCGCACTACTATTTCTAGTAGAGATAGAAAAACAGTAATACAATCACACAAGCCACTAGTGAGACCTCACCTGGAATTCTGTGACCAATAACTACAAAAATTCAAACTGACAAAGTCCAGAGGAAGATTGCTGAGACAACTTGAAGAAAAATAAGATTAAGACATCCTAGCAAAAAAGGAAAAAAATCCTTAAGACAGATAAAATAGACTTTTATAATTGTGTTTAGGTAAAAACAGGAAGCCAGGATAACTGTCATCCAGTATCAAATTTATCATCAATATAAACTGACAGTCAAAACCCACACAGAACATGAAGGAGCATTACCAAACTGATGAATAATATCCTAAAAATCTTTTTAAATGTGAAACAAGAATAGAGGAGATGTGGATCATGGAGACAAGGATCCTAGATTTTTCCAAGAGGAAGCCTGAAACATTCCACTTACATGTGGAGTTGTATGGCGTGGTATGGATTATGAAGCAGCAAAAGAAAGGCAAACCTAGAAATTAAATTTGTTGAAATAGTGCTTCACATGTCCCATTTGTTGATAATAAGAGTTTTAACATAATTCTTAGTTAACTGATTTCTTCAAAGCTTCTGCTGGCCAGTGCAGAAGGGGTTTTTTTTTGCCCTTAGCCATCATTTGGTACCATGAACGTTAGAAGTATAGAGGTTCATGTTTCTCTAAAG
Source organism: Himantopus leucocephalus (assembly GCA_003993805.1). NCBI lineage: Eukaryota > Metazoa > Chordata > Aves > Charadriiformes > Recurvirostridae > Himantopus > Himantopus leucocephalus. The sequence continues at coordinate 78,045,056 of RSEF01000004.1, read as the reverse complement.
CATCAAATATAGATGACAGTTAGAAACAAGAGGCTTCTCTTGTTCATTAGTATTTTTTCACACCTTTTTTTATGCAAAACAATGGAAAAAGTATCAGGAATAATTTTCACCATTTAAGACTAACAGAAACTTCTGAGTTTGGTGAGTCTGGAAGAGCAGAAGGACAGCAGAGCCTACTACTGGTGTGTATCTGCCTTCTAGGTGAAAATATTCTGTTTCCTAGTATTGTAAATACTGAAGAAACCAGGTTTTTGAGTCTTTTGAATTTTTATACTGAAAGTATAAAATTTATTAAGAGTTTTTGAGGTGGATTTCATGCCTTGCAGTATGTGACAGGGTACAATGGTAACAGAATGAATACTCTTTTAGTCCCTTGTCATTTAACACGTAATTGTTTCCTCTCACCTCCTGTTATTGAGGACAGAACTGAAGGACTCAGAATATCTTAGGTGAAAAAAACAAAAATTATATTTTTTCCTTTTGCTTTGTCTTCTTTATTTGATACATGCAGTTGTAAGGTAGTAGTCAACTGCAGTTTAGGTGCTTTAAAGTTAAGAAAGCCTGTACTGACTTCACTTAGCTGAATAAAAGATTTACTGTCCTGAGGGGATAAATACTGATGAACTTGTCTTCATTCAGCCTGGATAAATTTATTTTCCGCTGCAGTCTAAATCAGGTAAAATTGTCCCAAACGTTAGTACCTTCCATCTGTGAATGGGCAGATATTTTTTAAATAAATAGAATAATTTTCATTTACATTTATTATACTCACAATATTTATATAAAAATAGATTTTGATACTAACAGCAAAAAGACCTTAAAACAACACCTTTCCTCACCCCTCTTCCAGGCTTAACTTCTGTCCTTCACTCCCAACTCCCCTCTCCGCTCTGAGCAGCTCAGGGGCGATGGGTGGGGGCTGTGGTCAGCGTCTCTCCCTGCTGCTCTTTCCTCCCCACGCTTGTCCTCAGCTGCAGCGTGGGTCCGCCATGGGCTGCAGTCCTTTGGCAATATCCATCTTTGCTGGCACAGATCCTCCATGGGCTGCAGGGGAATATCAACTCCTCCATGGAGCACCGCCTTCTCCTCTTTCCCTGACCTTGGTGTTTGCACTGCTGCTTCTCACTCTTTTTCTTCTCTCCTCTTCTCCCTGTTCAGCATTCTGCCCATTCTTAAACAGGTTTTCACAGAAGTGCCACCAGTTTGTCTGAGGGCCTCAGCTGGCTCCTGTGGTGGGTCCATTGGAGCCAGCTGGAACCATCTGGAACTGGCTGTGTCCTCACAGAGGCCACCCCTTCAGCCCCTCCCTGCTGCCAGCTCCTCACCAGTAAACCCAATACTTAATGTGGAGGAAGCTCAGCACAGAACATTGTATGTGAACTTTTTAACGACCAAGATAGAAACACGAGGGACCAAGAAGGACAAAACCACAGGTTTTTTCCTTTCTAACTGAAAATCTCCATTGCGAGATGGCAAAAACACACTCACATTTTCCATTCAAGGTGTGGAGTTAGCCTCAAGTTCTAGCTACCTAAAAATTATATCCATCGATGAGGTGGCATGCTTCCATTTTAGATCTACCCTCAACATGCTTTTAGAAAGATATCTTCTGATCTTAATCAGTGTGCAGAATCAGAGCCATCATAATTTTCCATTGCTGTATTTTTCTCCTAGAAATGAAGCACAATTATGGACCATCCTGTATTTCGTTGAGGAGATATCACCTACAATTATATAAAGTACAGGACATAATTCAGTTTGCAGGCCTATGCCGAAAAAGTAGCTATTTAGGAGCATTCAAAAATTCTAAAAGCTTAAGCAGATTTCCTTCTGTTTTCAAAACAGCCAAAATGAGCACTGTGGTATTTCTGTCCTACAGGGCACTGCTAATACTCAATCTAAACTCCATGGTTACCAGAATTTGATTTAGAGTTGCAGCTCTGATGCTGTACTGCTCAGTGTTATTTTCATAACTGGAAGTATATTATTCTGTTAATATATTTCAGAATTCTAAGGAAAACAAAAATGTGCATTCTGTACTGTTCAGCTGACATTACATACCTACCCGGTCAAACAGAGAAGCTTTCCAGAGTGGGTCCAAACAAGAACAAAATGTCATTGCTGAATGGGATGGAGGGAGTGGAATGATGACAGCAACAGTTATTTATTTCTGCATACAGTGTATAGTGACAGCTAGAATACTTTAAGCCAAAGTGAGACAAAACAAAAATATACATGACCTCTATGATTTCTTTTCCTATCAACTTCTTCTGGCAGTATAACTTATAAAACTAAAATCTTTGTATTTTTGTTAAAAAACAAGGTTACAAGTGATATTTGTACCTTCATTTCATGTTTGCATTCTATTTTCAAGGGAGCTTTAGAGGTTCCTTATTTATTCAAGGCATTAAATACTTTGGACGAATGATATTCTTTTTGCAGTGGTTACTTTAATTTCTGTTTGATTTCCCCTAGGCAGATCTTTGTTTGTAAATATTTACCTGAATGTTAAGCAGTATTCTAATACAGCTTTCAAAAAGTTCTTTGTCACTCTTTTCATACCTTGCTCATAGTTACAATATTCTTTCTAAAACAGTTGCGATATATGTAATCCTGAAAGCTGCTTTGATCCCTGAAAGAAGCTTGTTGGAGCTTATCAGTGTGGATTTGGAAGATATGTATAAGCAACTCTACAGATGATTAGAATCCGGATCTGTATACTTACTAAACCACCTGACTCCCCTGTCCTCACTAAAAAGTATAATTTTTAGCACGATGGCAGAACATGCAGCGTCGGAGCCTTACTTAGAAAAAATCACCTTAGAAAAATTTAAATCCTCCTACTTTCTGAGTAAACCATAACATCTTTTTCTTCATGCTGATGTATCTACTCCTTGTACCTGCTGTGATGACCTGCTTTTTGTCAATGAATTGTCATAATCACTCACAAGTTGTAGAGGTATAGACCTTTAAACGGAGGTCACTGTACTATTAAAATAATCTGACATTTTGTAGCAAACTGATGTCTATACTGAATGATAATCAGTGCTTTTAAAGATTAATATCAAACTCATTCTGTGGGATTAAAAATTAGAAAATTTCAAAAGTATTTTCATTTTCAAACTTTTTGTCCTGTTGTGGAAGCCCCAGAATAAATGTAAGAGGTGCAGGATTCTCTCTGTATCTTCTTGATAGAAGTGGTATTTTCTTCTGTGCTTCTGGCATTCATATTGCTATCAAACTTTTATATGACTTTATTTCTGATAACTTTAAAATGCAACTAGAAGTGTAAACAATAGTGTTAACTTTGCAGGCACAGATAAAAAAGAATCTACAGAGATGTCTTGTAACTAATTAGTTCTAGCTACTTGATATCAGAAAGATTTTCTGCACAAAGAATAAGTACATATAATTTATGTATCATTATTTTATAATAGGTACACTATGTCTATATGAAGTCCAGGTTCAGTTTGTAAATCCCTGGATGTACAGAAAATATTTTTAATGAACACTTTGCAATCCCTAGTAATGCAATTAACTAATTACTGGGAGCAATTACTTAGAGATGTAAATATGTACTACTTTGTGAGTTTATAAGTTTGCCCTTATAAATATTAAATCACACAAACAAAGTTTTATCTTCAGGCTAACTTAAATACATTAAAAGAAAAATCAGAACCAATCTGGAGACTACTTGTGCTGTTTCATTGCTTTTAGATATTTTAGGCTTCAGTACAAAATATTTTTTATAGGACAAGGAGAGGTAGAGCACAGAATATGCTAATATTCATGACTTGTATTATGTATCTCCTAATTTTCTTTCAATATTTTGCTTTAATAACCTTCACTGAAACATTTTGGGCAGCAACTACAACTGACTTAAAAAACACAATGTATTCAACAAAACCACTAAAAGCTACATGATGCTAGGTTTTTTTTTTACATGTTTTCACAGTGTGGTCTTATCATTAGAGTGAGTTTAATAGATTAGAATAAAATAATGGAATAACATAAATTCTTAGGATTAAAGCTATGGAGCTGAAAAAGGATTAATTGACAACTGAAGAGGTAGTGGATAGCAAATGTCTTGTTTTGCAAGACTAATATGGGGAGACGGAGAGATTTCAGAGAAGGAAGAAGTTAAAGAAAAGCAGAATTGGATGTCTTCTAACAAAGACAAAACAAACAAAAAGAATAAATTATTCAAAAACAAAAAAGACCAATTTCTACAAGTAAATAAGGAATTAATTAATGGATAAGAACATCCTAATGCTTGGGCTCAACACTTAACAGAGAAACAGCTGAATTATTTACTTTGATATGGAGTCATATCCTTTTGGAGGATGCGGTTAAATGTTGTAGGCATCTGGAACAAAAAAAAAATGCGTGTGATCCTATATTATTTACTGTAACACATGTGTTCTGCTGGTAAAATAGTGGCAATAATTGACAAATGCAGTAAAGTGCACAAGCCATTCAAACACACATTAATAACATGTGTTGATTTACCAAAGTATGTTCTGAATACTCTGTTCCTTGGCCTGTCAGGTTTTTGTCTGTGATCCTATCCAAGACATCTAATTTCTTTAAATCTCCATTTTACAGATATAAAACATCAAGTCAAAATATATCTAGGCATTTAATATTTCATGTATTCATCAGTACACGGGAGATGCACAGAAGCAGAGCTGACAGAAACAGTTTATTTGAGTAATATGAATAAAATTTATGTTTTATATCTAATGTTCTTCGAAAATTTTAGAAGGGGCATAACATAATAGAACTATTTAAACAAACATTTTAGTAGGGAGGTTATACTTACTAGTGAGTCTGTAGTTCGAAAAGAATTTTGTAATGGTAGTTCCCATGTGAAAAAAAAAATCATACAAACCCCAGACCCAAACCCCAACCAAACAAACCATTAAAATCATAATGACTCTGTCTTTTATTTATTCTGTTTATTTTTGGGAGGACCTGCTAGCCACCATGGCATAATACCAGCAAATATTAAAACAGGTATTTATTACCCTAATGTAATCTCTAATAAACTGTTGAATTTTATTATTTTGTTTCACTTCTCTCTTCCTTCTGAAGTTCATACATTCAAATTTTTCTGCCTAAATCAACTGAAGACTGAAATTTGCAGTTCCCTGGCTTAGTCTCTGAAGGAAGAACTAGCACATCTACAAAGACAATGACACTTGCAAGGCCCACTGTCAAGTATTCTTTATTTTTATTTGCACCTCATTCACAATTTATTAAAAACAAACAAACAAACAAAAAAAACCCCACAAACAAACCAAGCTATGAAGCTCCACTTTTGAAGACCCTGCTATGTGCAGCTGATGTTGATTCGTCTTTTATGTTGTCAAATTCACGTTATATGTACTGAAAATAAAAATCTACTGCCAGGTCTAAGTAAACACATTCCACAAAATACCACTTGACTATAATGCCAAGCAAAAGGATACTGAAAAGCAGAATTAAATTTGAGAAGTTTGGTTATCATTCAGTGATAAGATGTACTAGTAGAATAGAGGGTTTCCGGGGTTTTCAAGTTTGCTGTTCCCTTCAGTTCCTTGAAACTGAATCGGCAGAGGCTGGAAGTTTTTTGAGCTATGACATATATCCTAGGCATGAAGATTGCATATCCCTTAAAAGTGAAGTTCTGAACTTACTTTTTTTTAGAGATTCAAAGTGTGGCTGAGTTCACACAGCTTTATTGAATGGACAATCCATTCTACATTCCTTTAAGGACTGAGGGAATGAATGAAAAATGAAAATAGGAAACTTCTTAAGGCATAGCAAAGGGCTTCTGGGAAACTGAAATATCAGTATATGGATTTACTAGCTTGATTCAAATTTTAAAATATTATAGTAGCTGAAGAAGTTTCCCCTGGGTGAAACTCACTGCACTCCTGCAGCAATAATTCATGATATGTGGCTTCGCGTTTTAAGTATACACCAAACTTAAGTATATACGAACTAATGTGTTATGAAATTACCCCCTAGGAGGACGTAATAAGTAACTTATACGGTGTCTCCACAATACATTTGTCAGTGATTGTTTCACCTTCTATTCCTTTCCTAGCAAGTGTCTGGGTTTACCAAGGAGCAAAATCTTAACTTATGGGGAGTGGCCATACGACATGTATATACTAATCCAAACATAGATATTCAGTCTCATCCCTGCATTGCAACATGTCTGCAGTTACTGTCCAGTACTGCTTCCCTCTGTAGCTACTGAAATATCCTACTTGGATAATGGCAGCATACATTTATTTTTCATTCCTATTACTACTACTAATATTATTTCCTACTTCTTACATACATTGTTTTAGTTACAAAGGGAGGTCAAAGAAACCATTGAATGTCTCCTCCTCTGAGTCTTATTCAAGTGATTGATTTGATTTGGTATGAATTTATTTTATCCTTTACTAATATGTACTGGTTTATTCTTCATTAGAATTTTACATCCAACATTCTGTCATCATATTCCCTTGGGAAGTTGTTGCTTTTCTTCTCCCACTCCTTGATTTTACACATTCTCTAGCTCTAAGTTTTGCTGGCTTTTTTAGAGGGAGGGTTATGTGTTGCATCACTGCCATTCACTATGAAAATTCTCTTTTCTGATTTATTTTACGTCCAGCTTCTCAAGAAAGGCATAGTACATGGAAGAGTTGAAAGCTTTACTATGCCTTGCATAGCACTTTGTGACCTTTTTCTCTACCTTTCCTCGTGATCACTTAAATTAATACTGAGGAGTGCTCTCAATCACAGGATGTCTGAAAGAGTGCTCATCTATATATTCAGTATAAGGCATGTACTTAATTTCTTTGCTGAAACAATCATAATAAACCTTTGTCTTTCACAGAAAGAAAAAAAAATAAAACCAAAAAAGCATGTTTCAAAAGATGCGCTATCAAATTAGAATCAGTGTTATTGCTTCCTTTTAGGTTTGTTTTCACTGGAAGCATGACATCTGAAAGAGAATGCCTTATTTTTTAAATCTGTTCTTTTTAACAAGGAGTAATAGTTAAAAACATTTCGGACAGAAGTAGAAGCTGAAGTGTATTCATAGGAGGAAATAAACATGCACTTATTTGTAATGAAAAGAAATGTGGTCTTCTAATGCTAAAATTGTCAGTAATTATATAAGATTAAACTACAAAAAAAATAAAACACAGCAGAATATGGGATCCACGGATCTCATCAGGGTGGTAAAAATCATGAGAATTCTTGCAGCTCAAAACTATATTGACCTGAATTTTTCTGCTGACGTAATTTATTCTTCTTTGTTTTGCCTGCGAGAGCCAAACACTTGTCGCTATGTGTAGCCCTAGATCCAAAAAAGAATGCACAGCTCATGTAATACGGTAAGTGCTATCTCCAGTCAGGAAGTCCCTCCTGTGATATTTAAGTGCCAAAAAAAGATGATCTGCAAAGTGGAGACAAGTACATAGAATTCCTGAGTATCTGAAACTGCCAACAAGACAAATTGTTTTTATAGTAAGTGCCTAAGAAACCCATTAGTACCACTTCCACTTGGAAGCCAAAATGAACGCAACATAAGAGCACAGTCTGTTTGTAAAGCAAGCCTATGGCAGACAATGACATTGTTGGCACCTGCAGCGTAAAGGAGGAAATTGAGAAAAGTTGTCCTGGGTGTGGAGATAACTAATTCAGTACTATTAAAGTGAGCTGCATCTGTAGCTGGATTGAGTTTTACACACACGCACACACACACAGAGGCAGCGAATCCTGCAAGCTGCACAGCAGGAGCCCAGAACTCAAGACTGTATATTCTGAGCTTCCACCCTTTTACTTATGCAACATATTTTCAAATGAATGAACATCAGGATGCAACAAATACATTCAGCTTCACTGGATATATACCTTTGCCTGATTGATGTAATGTGATGAGGTCAGTCCAAAAGTGGATAACACTAAACAATGAGAAAGCCTCCTATTCTTTTTTTGGTTTATCTGTCACCTAGCTTTCACAGTGATTTTATCTATGAACTGTCATTCACAATATTCCTGATATTTAACAGTTAATTAGAAGTGAAAACTGAAGACATGATTTTTTAGATATCTTCCAACTATCTTCTGTTTTAACTGTCTGAAAAAAAACACTCAGACTCAAATTGTTCTCTATTTGTTTATGTATCTTTTTGCAAATGTCCTAGATCACTTGGATAGATAACTTTTATATAAATTCAATTATCATTGCTGCTGTTTCAGCTGGTTTTGTGGGCAGCTAAGAAGGATGTGATACTGTGTGTGTTTACATTGAAAAGTTATCTTCTCAACTAAGAGGGTAAGAAAAGTCAATCTTCACCCTACAGTTTTTTTCTCATGAAAAAAAAAAACAACAAAAGAAAACAAAAAAAACCTGTTGGAGGATCAGGCCTTTTAGAGAGTTTAATTTGTTTGTTTATTTTCTCATTACAAGTTTATCACCCAGCACAGCTTCTAAAGAACTGGAAATCACATTATAGACTTAGTCCCCTAAGTCTGTGACTCAACTTTGCATTCTTAGTGTGAAAAAAATAATCCAAAATAACCTGGAAGGATCAAATTAATGTCTCGTCTAGATTTTCCTTTATAAATTGATAAATATGGATATGTCCACTAAAATCCTGTTTGTGCTAGAATTTCAATCATATTAAGCAAATTCATTATTTTTCTTAAGCTTGTAGCGAAGTTCTTGCTTGGTTCAGTAGGACCTGATTACACCATTTCTGTATATTTTCATGGAATAACAGGTCTTTCATAACGTTCAACAGATGATTCACAATTTGACAAAGTATAAAAAATGGAGCAATAGGCAGACATTTTCTCTGCCATAGAGGAAAAATGTTACATACTCATTCAATGAAAACATGGAAGAAAGCCCAGCTAAAACTTCTTGAGAGATATATACATCCATATATCCTTTTTTGAGCATATATAGTTCATATTTTTTAATGAGTTTTCTTGTTTACAGATCTGGAAGAAAGGAAGAAAATTATATTCGATTTCACAGATTGTAAGGCTGAAGTAGAGAACAATACTGACCTTCTACAAGTCACAGAGCAAATCTGCAGTAAAGCCAAGAATACAGTCTACTTCTGTTAAGTCATGATATATAGATATCTATCACTCTGCATATAGACAGATAGATATCATAAATATATCTATATAGAGAGAGGTATATTTATATATCAAGATGTTTTAGCTGGGCTTTGTTTCTCATATGTTATGAAATATATATTATGTTACGTGTGTATACATATATATTCATAATTATGCTGCTAACATAATACCATTTTAAAAACCAATGTATACTTTTTCATGGCTTCACAGACAATGGCTTCTCAAAGTGGTATTCATTCTTCAAAAAACAAGCATGAACACTAAAAGATATAGTCAGTCAATAGCTTGTGGAGGAAGCCTGTACAGCAAGTAGCATGTTTTCTGCACTAACTCCTTGATTTTGTTTCCCGTCGAGAAATATTAAACTAGAAGGATCCACACAACCACACCAGAATACACAGGTAGAGACAGTTTGCTCAAGGATCTTCCTGGTTGCCTTGTCTGCCACCTAGTGTCAAGAAAGCTGATCATTTTGAGACTGTAGGGGGTTTTTTAATACTTATTTGCTGGTTATGAATCAGTTGGAGCTTCACTTGAAGGAAACTTCTAAGATTCAAGTTAAATGCAAAACAAAAAAAATACATTGGGGTTTGATCCAACATCTTCTGAAACTTTTATTTAATATTACAAATGTAAATTTTGGAAGGAAAAAAAAAAGGAAGAGGTTAAAAAATATCAGTCAACATGATTTTTAGATGAATTCCAAAATATACAGGAGGAAAAAAAGGGGCTTATAGGCACGTTAAAATCTAAGTAGCCTAATTTTAAAGCTGTTGAACACTCATAAATTTCATTGGCTTCACAATTTATGGAGAGCATGTCTTTCAGAATAGGAAAAAATAATTATCTGTGAGGAAGATCTACAGTGGGAGTTCTTATTTAGTAATTCTTATTTTATTTCAGGGTTAAGCAGATCTGATTACTTATAGGATGCATTTTAAATATTGCACAATGATTAAAATATCTATTCTATGGCTGACTGCAAAAGCGGCAAAGTGGTCTTGATGGCTCTGGTCCCTGTTCCTGTAACAAAACACACATCCCCATTATTTATTATGTACATGATCTGGTCTCACCTGCTGATTAATTATGAAGAGGTTTAGACGTTGTTAATCTCACAGCCTAGGCGCTGAGCTCTGCAATGTCTAAGCCTCTCCCAGGTTTAAATAGTCCTTGCCTCTTTTCTCTAAAAATTGTATTTTCTGCCTTTCTCTTGTCCCCCTCCAGTCTACAGAAAACTTTTTCAAAAACTTGTCTTTTGGGAAGCCCTGAAGAGTTGAGGATAGAGCAGTGTCTTTAGTCAGAAAACAGCTCAAGGATGTTCAGCTGCAATGTCTAAAGGGCTTTCTCTTCCTCTGCGGCAGGCAGCTGCAGAAATTGATCTTGATCTGTCAGAAGGTGCCCAGTACAGAAAGCTGGGTATGTTTTCTTTGACCAAAGAAGGATGTCCTTTGGTTTGCAAATGCCAAAATAGCAACCATCTTCTGGTTTTCATCAGGTCATTCTAATAAGTTCATGAAGAGATAAACCAAATCTTTTGCCATGATCTGTGTTTAAGCCATCCAAACCCCTTCATTCACATTTTTGTGAAAGCATCCTTTTCAAAGGACTGGGCTCCCACTTGTTATTTTGGGGTCAGAAGTCCATAGTGCAAATATGCTTTAATTGAGCTTCTAATATATACCTCTTAGCCTTCCAAACACAGAATCAGCCAGCCTCAAGACTTGGTGCCTGTAAAAATTTCCCCTTGCAAGTCTGCAAGCAGTATGAGTATCCACAGATTAGAAGGCATCTTTCTGAAAACAAAATGTGATTTATTTGCACACAGAAGGGGTATTCACTGATGAAAAAAATGCATCTGCATACTCTCCTGCCTGTGCTTGGCATTTCCTTCACATCTAGATGAAGACACAATTATCCCTCTCTGCATTCTGGTCTGCTATTAGACCCATTTTCCTGCTATGTTTCTCAGCTGTATTTGCCATTCATCTGACTGATTCAGACAATGGTCACTGACAACTCCCCCACGTCCCATCCTGCAGGATAGATCTGTTATTTGAGTGAGCCTTATGTTTAGGGCTGTATTTTTAACTGCTATAAAGTGGTGAAGTCATAGAGTCAGCTTTCCACAGCTATTATAGTGGCTTTTGTGTTCAAATTATTGTCGATCTGCTCCTCAGTCAATCCTTATAATGCTTTACATGTTTCCAGATTTTCTACATTATGTGTGAAATGACATAGGACAAACAAGTGATGGTATAATAAAATATTATTTAACATCAACAGGTGTGTGTTAATTGCCATTACAATTAGCAACCGAGAGTAACCTTCCTGAGCTAAAATATTACACAATTTATTCTATTTTGTTCAAAAGTTTTTCTCAAGAAAACATAATACATTAATTAGAGTAATGGATTCATCTCAACTTTAATTAAAGAGTTACAATTCAATATAAACAGAAGATAATTACTTATGTAAAGAAATATAACACAATTAAACATAGTTAAACTGGTATGGTGGGAATAAATGTTACTTTGAGGATCTTTAAGCATAGAACATTTGCTTACCAACAAGATAACATACGGATCCAAACAATGTGTAGACCTTTTAAAGGAAAGCACTCTTTTAGGAGATTTTATTGCGCTCTGACTTGAAAAAAGAACTTAAAATATTCAGTCATCAGCAGAGGATACACATATTTCATGTTTAAAAGTACACTAACCATAATACTTAAGTAGTTCAAAAGATCTTATTCTACCACAGTCTTAGTTTTTTCTTAGTTGACAATAATTGCAATTGCAATTGACCAGTAATACTTGGCACCCACAACAAAGTCAAAAGCAAGGGTGAGATAAAGATTAAAACAATTTTTGTTGAGTTCAAATGTAGGCAAAGCAGTTGTCGATGTGCTGTTAAAATCAATGATGTGAATAAACCCTGGACTGAGTCATGCAATGTTCATAGAAAAGGATGTTTACAAGCATGACTTCAATGATCTTTGCCTGACTACACAGTGTTGTGTTAGTTCACGTAAGTAAGAGTAGCTATGAATACTTTTAAGGGATCACTCACGTTTTCATTAGCCCAGCAAGACCACAGTCGTGACTCTGAAGGTTTTAGTTTAGAATTAGTTTGCATCTGTACAAATTTAAAGTATGCGTATGGAGACATTTGCAGTCTTCTGCGAAAGGTTTCACAGATGTGCCTCAAGAGTGGTTTTGTTTACCTGTGTAATGAAAGAGTGGCTTTTCCTATCCAAATTCCAATAGCACTGCATTCTTGCAAATTCTAAAATCCAATTTTTCTGAATGAGAAACTAAGGACACACCCCCAGTGAAGACATACAGGATACATTTGTTTAAAAGTTCTCCCTCTGAGCCTTTTTTCTTTTCTTTTCTTTCCTTTTCCACTTTAACTACCATTAATAAAAGAAAATTAATATAGGAAAAGGAAATGCATTAATGTTGTTTTAATGATTTGCCTTTAACCCAAGAAAGTAAGAAAATTCAAAGATAAGGCTTCCAATTAATCTTTAACTTGTAACATAAAAGCACTGATTTCAAGCCTTAACAACGTTGCAATTATGCAGGCACAGGGGGAATGTACTGTGGACATAGTGAAAGTTTTAATCCTAAATATGTCTGGCTCTTGTGAATTTATTAGAGCTTTAAAATTTAACATCATTTCTGTGTATGATATAAACATATGTGTTCTTGACCCACTTCGAAAAACAACCACAAGTGAAATACCATTTGCATTAATCATTCAAGAGCTTTGCAAAAAGATTGCATCTCAAGAGATGACTTTTCCACTGAAGTTTACACTATTTGGCTTGGTTTCATTACTTTTTACATATATTGAATTGCAGCTGCTTGTTGTTCAAAGCATTGGTTTTAGAACTTATTCCCATTATTTCATTCCAAAGGTATAAATTTTCACTTAATATCCTGAAAAGAAAAATCATTTTCTATGTAATTATAGTTTTTACCCTGACAACTACAAAAATTTAATCGTAAACTAATACCTTGCAAATGAAATTCTATTTTCACCCTTTAATCACTATGTAATAAGACTATGAAGGAGATATTTGTACTGTATTGAAATAATAAACAGATTTTTCACACTTTTCACTAGATTTTTCATTGAATTTTTTATGGGAATAAGGATCCACACTAGTGGCTCTCCTTGCAAGACTAAAACCTAAGGTTATTATGTGTTTGTAGAAATTACTCTTTCTATCCATGATATAATATTATATTATTTTGGAAATATTCTGTGACCGTTATTAGCACTAATAAGACAGCAGCATTTAAGGAATCATAGCAAATTAATCCTTGAAGCCATGTATCTGGATGTTAGACTTAGCAAAATCTAGCTTTTCTACACCGCAGTTTCTTCATGGATCTAGCTCTGAAATCCATTGCTCATGAGGAGCAGATTTAAATTAAGTTTGAACATTTTAAAATCTGTACTTTATGTTTACCTGTCTGTGCAATAAAAAGTATAAGAAGACTGAAAAATATTTCTGGTTGAATGTTTGTGCTCAACCTTAGGAAGCTGCATGATCCTTGATACCTCAAAACCTGTGTCAAATAAGGAAGATATCCTTGATTCTTGAACTGAATACTAATTTGATTTTTTTACTTAATAGAAAATTAGATACAAATCTAAGCTTGTAAGAGCAGGTGATGCAGAAAAATTTAAATTAAGTATGAAAGATGCAAATTGTCAGGCATAAGTCTTCACTATTATGCTTGAATTAGTGCCTTCAGAAGGGTCTCTGGAAATACTGCAATATTAGTTGAGTATGTTTCCTAAGAACTCCTTTTTCAAAACTAACAGGATTGGTAACATTATCCAGCATTGAGGCTTTCAGATATTTCCTGGCCTAAGCTGGTTTCCACAGACATTTGTTAGCCTGCTAAATGATGACATTTTGATCCACAGTTTTCTTTGGAAATAAAGTGGGACAGTCCATTTTATTTTTCTGGAAAATAGAAACTATGTATATTGTTTTGCTAGTGTTAAAATACTCTTGACACCTTTTCTTTGAAATGTTCTAGCACCTGCCTATTTTGGAACAAGGTCTTGGAATTTGGCAGGAGGAATGGGGCTTTGTTGCAAAGATATAGATCTGAAAACAAATTCTGCCAAGTCTGGAAAAGTCATAAGGGTGCAAGAATCACTGTTCATGCTGCTGAGTACTTTATAGTGTTTACCTAATAAGTTTCTGATTATTTTTTCCCTCAATAAATGTGCTCTTATCACAGCTCCAAGTGTGATCAGACTGTGCATACATCAAAATATGCAGGAAATGAACATCCAGCTCAGAGGCAGAAGAGAACAGGGGGATTTTTCCTGCTCTCAGCTGCTCTGGATTAAATCCCAATGCTTTAATTAGAAAATGAGAATCCGGTTCTCCTGTACCTGAATTACCATCCACATCACTGATGAAAAGAAATTATGAAAGATTAACACCTTTGACCCAAATATATAAGGGATTTGGCCTGGAGAAGACAATGGACTCCTACAAAGTCTTCCAGTACTATTACTGGAAGTGGAGACAAGAACAATTGACCAAAAATTCGTGGTGGGTTGACCCTGGCCAGCAGCAAAGCCCCCACCTAGTTGCCACTCACTCTCCCACCCCAGCAGGATTGGGGAGAGAATCAGAAGGGGGAAAAAATGAGAAAAAACTCATGGGTCACAATAAAGACAATTTATTAAGTGAAGAAAAGAAAGAAAAAGAAACAACTGGTGGAAAGGCAGTTACTTACCACCTCTCACCAGCAGACCAATGCCCAGCCAGTCTCCAAGCAACGGCAAAACTGCTTCCTTGCCTGCTAGTTTTATTGCTGAACACGACGTCATATGGCATGGAATATTCTTTTGGTCAGTCAGGGTCAGCTGTCCTGGTTTTGTCGTCTCCTAATCTCTTGCCTACCTCCAGCCCACTCCCTGGGGGAGCAGAGTGAGAAACAGAGAAGTCCTTGACGTTGTACAAGCACTGCTCAGTAATTACTAAAACATTGGTGTACTATCAACCCAGTTTTGGTCACAAATCTAAAACATAGCACCATATGGGATGTTATGAAGAAAACTGACTCCGTCCCATCCAGACCTCGTACAGCATTGTATCAGTCTGACTGGAAATTTCAGCAGAGGAAAACCAGAAACAGCAGGGAACAGAGAATGGAACAAGTTGAACAGGGAGGCTTTTCAACATACAAAATAGATAGAGCTCACTTCTGTATCCGAATTGAATAACCTAAAGATTTATTTACTNTGTATCAGTCTGACTGGAAATTTCAGCAGAGGAAAACCAGAAACGGCAGGGAACAGAGAATGGAACAGGTTGAACAGGGAGGCTTTTCAACATACAAAAACAGATAGAGCTCACTTCTGTATCTGAATTGAATAACCTAAAGATTTATTTACTGCAGATCAATCATTTTTTCTTATTTATTTTATTTTTTCTGAAGGGAGAATTATTCATTTCCAGGTAGACTTTTCTGAATTAATTGCATGTTTCACAAATACATTTTAGTATAATTTCCCACCACCTATGTGAGGCAATGGAAGGTCAGGGACAGCTGTCAGGTAAGGAAAAGAAGCATCTATAAGTGTAGGGTAACCAAATCTGATATTCATTACGTGAATTTCAGAGTGCTTTGTATTATCTGGTACTTCACATTTTCAAAACAGATTTCATTTCAGTTTCAGCTGAGGGTCCTCAGCAGTTCAGGTTTCAAGATCTCCAGATATGCTGTCACTAAAAAATTTAGTTTAAATTAGTTTCCTAGGACAACAAAAAAAAACAACTTCAGAGACAAAAGGTATAACTCCAGCAGTCTAAGGAAATAACTGCTTTTTTTTTTCATTTTTGATATGTTCAATCTTGAAATGAAATCATGCAGTTTTGTTTTAAAATACGAAACATGAGCCATCTGAAAGTAAAAACTTACGAACGAAACTGATCTACATTATGTTTCTTGGGTGGAGAATAAATGGAGTGTTGTCTGACATCTCCTATTTAAGTAAAATTTTGGAAATAACTAAAAGCCCCACAGATGACCACTCAACCCCAAAGCATGAGGGATGCTGCCATAGCTTGCCTTTTCTAAGTAGAAGGACTCTTGTACCACATGGTACAAGATCTTTAGAGCTGAAGAGAGTAAGAGCTGCCCTGCTGAGTGATGGTAGCATAATATAGGACAGCTGGCCTGGTCAAGATATTCCCATGAAGGCTATGAAGTGCTGCCAAACATATTAGCCACACACACAGCTGCTTTGTACTGAAGGCACAATACTGGTTTGGTTTTTTTTCCCGCATTCAAATAAAATGGAGCTCCCTGAATTAGCATCTTTCTTCTTCTCTTGTCAGCTTCATGTTTTCTTATGTTGCTAATGGTACCATCAGTGAAACTGTGCAATGGTATTAACTGAAAAACACCAGTTTTATCCTGGAGTTACACTACTATTAAATCAAAAAGTTGGTACATTGTGAACATCATTTCTAGCTCTCATTTTGATTTGCATCTCTTAAAAAATGGTTGTTCAAGTAACAAGAATCAGTTGTACAAAACCCCAAATTCACTTTACCTGATATTATCAGCTAAGCCTTTGAGAGAACATTAGAAGCACCTGTATTTTAAATTGCAGCTGATAAAACAGCAAAGCTCTTGCTGAAGATAATGACCTAAAAAGGGATAACATCACAGTAGAATCAGACAGTGCCATTCAATTGTCTGTTCTGCCATTTGTAAAGAAATGTGCTATTATTTCTTGATTTAAGATTATGAAGAACACTGCTCAGGTAATATTCACTTCTTTTGGAAAGCTTTTCATGCACAGAATCAGATAAACAAGATGCTATCTTCTGAGACTGCTGAAAACCTATTGAACACAACAAATTCCTTTCGTCTTTTTAAAAAGTCAAACAGTAAGCTTTCTCACACTATAAACATGTTAGCATGTGATTCAAGATCCAAAACTCAAGCCATAAATATAGGTCTCATTGAGTTTTAAGATGACTGAAAGAAGAAAGAAATCGCCTAGGGTTGTCAATGCTGAAACAGCAGAAAATAGGACAAATGTACAATTTATTGGAAGGAATTTGTTCATAACAAGGAAAAAGGGAGGCCAGCTCCTTTGAAGAAAACAGCCATCTATAACTGGTTCAAGGGACATACTGATTTTGAAAGTCTATACCTTTAGACAGTAAACGTAATCCTTTTCAATACTTAGAGAGCAGTTATATGCTCTATTTATAAAAGATGAACTTATTAATATTTAAAGAAGAAAAACAAAGGAAAGAACTAAAGTAAATTCCCTATGAAATTGTTCAGTGTGTGTATATCATCCTTGTAGGTGGGTGTACCTGAATAGAAGATGTTTCTTTACACTTATACATGAAGCATAATAGCAAAAAGTCACTAGAGGATATAAAACAGAGAAGGAAAGCCCAGACTTCAGCTTTAACTAAGACCATGATTTTTTTCTTATGCTAAGAAGAAAATAATGGCACAAATTACAACCTTTTTTCTTTCCTGTTCTTCAGGGAACTGATAATCAGAAATGTTGGAGCAATTTTCTTTTGCACACTACAGATTAATGCTGAGTGAAATACTCACTACTGAGGGGAAAATGATTCAAATTTCATCAAGCTTTTACCAACATTTGACCTAGTGAATGGTACTTTTGTCTATTAAAATGCACTTAAATAGCATATGTTATTTCTTCAAAAAGCTAAGTGTTTTCTTCTAATCTTTGAGGTATTTTAAGCATGGATACAGATAAGTTTTAGAAAATGCTACTTTTTCCTTCTCCTAGATAAGAATTGGTTTTGATTTTCAAATGAAAGACAGATAGCTGCACTTAGTACTCTTTGTTTTAAGAAAAACAGAGATGTCACATATTAACATCAGAAAAGTGTCTGGTATAACCCTTGCAGAATACTGAAATATTTCCTGGCTTTTAAAATAAAATTAAGAAATGAACTGTTATGCTATCATTAAAGGCTTTATCCTGTGGCTATGAAAGTTGACAGGATCATTGTTCTCAAAGTTCAAGCTCAAATTACTTTCAAAAGGAAATAAAGGAAGAACAAAGAAAATTTAAAAAGAGGCTGGAGGCCAGGATGACTGCTTTAAACTGATAGATCTAAATTCTAGATGGCTATCTTTGTGGGAGAGGTGAGGAAAAATCCAGTTCTCATTAAAAATAGGGCTTAAATTCCCTGCTTCATCAACGAAGGAGGGGTGGCATTTCTGAAAATCCCCATCACGCCTATACTAAGTTCAAAAAAATCTGAATGGTGTGATTCACTATATCTAAGTTAGGTGGCTACCTTTTTCCATCAGGCAACTCGTTCTGCTCAGGATGTAATTTGTCTCAGCTTCTTCTGAGATGGCTACCTAAGGGTGGCTCTTTTAAAGAAGATGTAGCAGTGAGTTTTTTACCTTTTGCTTAATACTTTATGTCATAGCACTTTGCTAGGAATTTGAAGAGGTGGGTTCTGTGCCTGCTTCAGCTCCAAGGGAATTAACCTTGTATCTTAAGAAAATACTGAAACGGCTGAAAGAGAAAGCAGCCCAACACTTAAAGGTATGGGATTTGGTTTTTTTTTTTTTGTTTTTTTCTTTTTTTTGTGTGTGTGTGTGTGTAGCCAGAAATGCAAAATCCCTGAGGACAGCGTAGAATAAGAGGGAGTTAGACTCTTGTCTAGGAAGGATTAAAACTGAAAAAACTGACGCCTGTGTACTATTTATTGTAATACATATTCATATGCTACTAGGCCACCACTGAAAAAAAAAAATGGAACTATTTGCTGGAAGTAGACCCTCCTGTATGAGAGTATTTAAGCATTTGGAATCAAATATCCTCTCTTGCTTTCAGTACCATGTTTCTTTACAGTTCAGTAGAAGTGCAAAGGTGGCTTTCCAGAATTTAGAAGATAAGAATTAAAACCTAAAAACAAAACTTTCAGATTTCTCTGACAAGTGCTAGAAGCAGCAAGTGATTGTGAAGTAGCTGAACAGCACTACAAGCTAAATGATCAGAATTATGGCTGTTTTTTCAGAATTCCCTTGTAGATCTGGGTGCCTGTTTAGCTGCGCCTTACTCAAGTAGAGACATAAGTATGAAATAGATAATTATGTCCCCAAAATAAATACCTCCAAAAATGTGTGAAAGCATTCAAGATGTCAACTAATCCTTTAGTTGCCTGTAAGCTTAGGCAGGGATGTAAAAGGGTACACATAGATGGAACAGATGTTTAGAAATTAGGTAGGACTTCATGTGCCCTTGATAAGATTTCAGCAGAACCAACACCATTCAGAAACTCACTGATTTGTTTCAAAGCTATTTTTAGAATGAAGCAAGTAACTTGAAGCAGGAGATTAGGTTGCCTTTCAGATGAAGTATATCTAAATCACACCATATAGTGAAAAGTTAGGCACACAAGTTAAAAAGGAATAATGCAGCCCTAGGAAAAAGGAAAATGATTTTATGCATATTTTAATGAATTTTGGTTAGCTACTTTTTCATCTGCCTATGACTCTACTATGACTGGATTTTTCTAATTCTTTCATCTTTTCGTTTGATTAAACAATAACACTAATGTTGAAGACAATGGAAAATGGGACACAGTCCTCAATCACTTATATTTCATTGAGTTAGCTGACAAAATGAATAACAAAAGTTTAAAGGTATAAAACATACATTATTAAATCTACCAAGTAGCAGCTTTATTCAATATGTAACTTTTTGAGTAAGAATCTTTAAAATTGCCACAACTTTACACCATTTCTGAGTGTGTCTGAGGGGTGACTGCACTGATAAATGGACACATTCTCCAAAGTCACCAAGCACATGCATACCCTAATATCCCTTAAGCATAAACTTTGTTAAAATCAATGCAGGGTTGAAAATGTGTTTTGATGGATCTCATCCAACTCCGATTATCAGTAGTATTCTCCCTTTGCAAAAATTACTCACCTGTTTAAAAATTCCCAAATGCTAGAATGTCAGAAAATGAAAAATGATGGAATCTAGCCTGTTCCCAGCTAAGGTATAAATCTTCATTACTTGTTAGCACATACCTGACAAATGCCCTCCCCTGCCCCAAATATGTAAAGAAGTCCAAAAGTCAATATTTAGGAGATTGTTTTGGATGGAGTCTATAAGATATAGCATTTTGTAATAAATCTAGGGTTAGAGTACAAGTTTAAAATCCAACCTGTGTGTACACAACACCATTTCAAAGGAGAAATGGGATCAGGCTGACTCCATCATGATCAGCTTCTTCACCACTTCTGCTTTACAGTTTATTTCGCTCTGTGCTAATAAGGATGTCTTTCTGTGTCTGCCTGCACTTAGGCAAGTGAGCGAGATAAGTAGTCTGCTCAGAGGAAAATGGTTTCATTTGTCCCCTTCTTTCCTGCATTGGCACACAATAAAGTGAACTGGTATTAATTTAAGAGTTTGACTTTTCTGTGAGTGTTGGCATTTGTATTTACATATCTCTTCATTAACATCTGTTAGTATGAAAAGGTATAAATATGTCTTTCATACTCCAGAAAAAGGATTTATGGAAATAGCTAAGAATACTTGTAATGAACTGAAGTTATACGCTGCTTACCTGTATGAATAAGGAAAAGAAAGTAAGGGAGATAACCTTTCTCCCCTTTCTTTCTCTGGTCTCTGCGGTATCTGGAAGTAGAGGAACAAGAGGGCAAAAGTTATGGAGAAAAGTAATTTTGTTCATTAGACCAACTGATAAAGTTGGCAAAGAAAAAGAAATTTTTTGTGCACAAAAGACTTTCTTCAGAGATAAATAAGCACCGAAGCACCTTTCCCCGAATTGCTGGCTAGGGTGTAAAAGATGTGAAGGGTTTCTTCCCTGCACCCTGTTTCTGCTGCTGCACTTAACACAGCAATGTGTGAAAGTTTCAAAGTCACTTATCCCCATTAAAGTTATACTGTGATATTGCAAATATTAATTGCTAGACGGTGCCTTGTAGGTAGAATTGTTCTTTCTGCTGTGGATCTAAACATTACAATGACTCCTCTTGAGAATGGTGACAAAAGAACAGTCAGTCACAGCTTGTGTCCTCCTTTCCTCTGTTGTCTGCTTGCCCCAGTGCCTGAACATCTCGTCAAGTTCAATCCAAGTCAAACAAGACAGAAACAGGGTTTAGAGCCATGTTTCGTAACCCACCATGTTTACTTCAGTAATGAAAGATAGGAATCTTGTTTTAGAAATATATTTGATTCTTGGTAACATGTACAGAAACACTACGCACTGCCTACAAACTTTACCAGGATGCACGTGCATGCAAGTGTTCTGCAGAATATTGTCAAATGGCCATTTAACCATATTTTAAAAGACAATATGCATGTGCAAAGTATGCTTCTAAAGTCCTGTGCAACACTGAGACATCACAGTCCAGTCTTACACAATGTGTGGAAACCACTCCCACAACCTGGGGCTCACCGTGTTTCAAGATTCTAAAAAGTGTCAGGACAATTGTTCCAATCAGATTTCTGTTACATATGGGAAATTCATCCTTGAATTCCCAAGAACCAGTTTCACGCTAAAATAGGCACAGACCCTATCTTAGCATGTTTTATTATACCCTCTGTCTGATTTTACCCCATTTGGGGTGTTATATCTAAATTCAGGGACAAATTGGTTCTGTATAATAAAAAGAAAGAAAAGAAAAAAAGGTTCCGTTAGTGCTGGGAACCACCAAAATACATAAGATAAAATGACATTGCTGTAACACAGGAATCTTAAAGTTCTAGAGTCCTTTGGACACTGTTGTTATTACCAGAGTTCGGAGAAAGACACACCATGTCTTATAGATTATAGAAAATATCTTCAGCTTTTATCCTTTGATAGAAAAGCAGGAAAGTTCAAACAGGTCCAAATTTCTATAAATAAACAATACTGTATTACAGTGTTCTGTGAATGTGTCAAGTCTTGAAGAGCCAGATTGTGATCCTGGCTTTGTGCCCACACCAGGAACTATGAGGCTGTTCAGCATTCATGCTGCCTACATTTGCTGCCTATATAACTGCTATCAAGATGAGAAGCAAGAAGCTTCTATAGGGCTGTTGATTCACCCTCTTTACAAGCGGATGGAGAATGGACAACAGGAAAGTTGACCATAAATGTTATAGAACTCTCCAGTACATGGGATGAGTAGTCATATAAAGTTACCTGCTCTAAATAAAAGACTGATACATACTGGCATGTTTCCCTACCTGAAAAAGAGAGTGGGAAAGAAGTGTGAGAACACAGAACTCTGTGGCCTTGAGTCATGTTATGACTTTTTTTAGGCTTGTGCATTATCATTGTTGCTAACCTAAAAGTTGATCCTAATTTAATCTTTGCATAATGGGGAAAGAACCCACTCCTGGCNTAACCTAAAAGTTGATCCTAATTTAATCTTTGCACAATGGGGAAAGAACCCACTCCTGGTTCCTGGTATCTGCAGTTCCATCTGTCCTAATTAATAAAGAAAGGAAGTTGCTCAAGCGCTGGACCTCTGTTCATCTACAGCTGCTTAATTGCCATTTCCTTCTCTAGTTGTGCTTTAGACTGCTCCAAATATCTCTCTTCAAGACAAAGTCTGAGCAGGCTTTGGGAGACAGTGTAGTTCATGAACTGATTCCAGAAGTCTATGCAGATGAAACTGTCAGTTTTCCACCAGTTTTCCCTCCATATATTCTACATAGTCCTCCAATACCATCCTCACAGCATAATCACCCAGTTGGACATCGCAGATCCTCATGTCATACCTCAAAACTTCTGATACATGATCCTCTGAGTTTCCTAATATAAGATGCTATTCAAGGAAGCTGCAACATAGTTTTCACATCAGTTCAGGCACTTTAACCTGGTGGGGATGGGGGGAAACCACCCAACCCAAATCCCCAGACGTGTAAAATAAAGGTGATCTCTCAGGGCCTTAAGGGTTTAGCTGAAACTCAGGGGCAAGTACAGTGCAGTGTGGATCTGGTAAACCTATGCAAGACTGGCTATCTCTAACCAGCGTGGAAAGGAGCTAACTCTCTTCACTTGATCTCCGAAACTGAGACCCTCAATTCTCAGAAACTCTCACTCCGTGACTATGTTTTACTTAGTAGTGTGAACATAGTCTCAAGGTGCTGTCCATTCACTGGCCATTGTTATCTGTCTTTCCCCTGCTATCTGTCTGTTAAATTCTTATGAAAAATATCAATAGTACAGCACGACCCTGAGAAAGTAAATATGTGGATGCAGAGATCCATAAATACAAATCATAATTTTAAAAGGCAGACATTTACATCATTTGGGGGTCTTTTACACAGATACTGTTTATCATATTCTTCTTCAAAGGCACTAACAGATGACTATAACAACTTCTAGTGCTCTTGTGAAGGCAGACCTCTCTTTTATAAGCTGAACACTCCAGTCGTCTTCCCACTCATTACATCCTACATGTTGTCAATCTTAGTTTCAAAAACTGTCAATCAGAAATGCAGTGGGTGATATGTGTAGTATTTTTTTTAACCACACTAAGGTGGGCATTTCTTTGATTTTCCTTTATTCTCTTGATTGCAAAGTACAGTATGTGTCTTACATGCATACAAGCAAACACAAAAGTACATGAAAAACAGTATTTTGAAACTGAAAACAGAACTTTGGTACAGTAACCCTTACAGCTAATCAAAGTCTTATTGTTAGTCAGACGTCATCCTGATTATTTAATACAGTGGTTCTAGATATTATAATTTCATCTTTAGACTTAAGGTTATCGATTTAGTAAGAACAATTATGAAATATTAACAAAAGAGAGAAAATGAAAGTCACAATAATTTGCTGAAGCACATTGTGACTTCTACAGTTATACCAGTATCTGTGATCAAGCTGTCAGAAGGAGAAGGAGAAGGAGAAGGAGAAGGAGAAGGAGAAGGAGAAGGAGAAGGAGAAGGAGAAAAAAGGAGAGGGTGGCACAGGAGTGCAAATAAAGACTGTATTAGATGGGTGATTAATCTGACTCAGAATGGGAGTTTTTGTGCTTTAATACTAATAAAATAATCGCTGGTACTGTTACAGATATACAGATGTCTTGTATAACACCATAAAATACAAGCAAAACGCTGCTCTTGTTTAATTCATCTATGGAATTTCTGTGAAAGATTTTTTTTTACTGTTTGAGGAACCACATTGTTGACAAATACTTCAGGCAATCTCAAGAGGTTTACCCATTGCCATTGTTATCAGAAAATGACAGTTTAACTTATCCTTATAAAGCCGCTGATGACATGTAATTTAAATAACTTGCCAGACTTGCTGAGCTGGTTTGCCTCAAAGGCATTAAGGTTGACCAGCTGGTGATCTATTACGGTGTTACAGAATTGATACTGAAATTATTTTAGCAGTAGGTATATACAGAACAAAAAATCTTCAACAGAGAAGAGAATAAATGAAAACAAAATTGCACTTTCTATTCTGGCTCAAAAAAATATATTTTCTTCCTGTCTTCCCTACTAGCTGAACTTTTTTCAGTGATGATTCATAGAACTGCTTGCTGAGGTACTTCAGCAACAGGGTACATTTCCAGTTCAGACCTAAATGGATTTTGTGGGATGATCAAGAAGTTAAGCACTGATGGTGGTTATTACATCTTTAAAAAATACTCCACTTACACAGTTTGAAATAGCTAAAGCCTTCATGTCTGACAAATGTTGCTTGTAATGAAAATATTTACATTCTCCTAACTACATAGACTGTCAGATGTTGCTAAAATTACCAGTCTTGCACAATACTGAAGGCAACACGAATGATTGTCAGCCACTAAAAGAAACAGGTTCTGTGTTCCAAAAAGCCTTATCAACTCTAGCTTCTCTTTTTAAAACTTCTTTCTGTGCCTCAAAAAGTACTGACTTTCTTTAGTGGGGCAATGTTATCACTTCTCTTTCAGTCCTTGACACAGAGGATACCAAGAGAATAGACTCATTTTCTATTTGTCTGACTGCTGTTTTCTGCAAGGGCTCCTTGAACTATAATCTATTTTATGGCTAATCTTTTTAGTTTAATTCCCTATTTATTGGCATAACTGACAAGGGAGAGGTAGTTAAATAGCATTCCAAACTCCTCATCCCTATTAAGGGGCAAAAGAAGTTAAGTACCCAGAGAATGCCGATATGGTGCAAGATGAGCTTTCACAGCCCAGTGTTTTTGACACTATATTTTGGAATTTCTCATCATTCTTATCCATACGTTGCTTTTCAAGGTTTCATTGCTTTATTTCTCGTGAGAAGCAGATATCTGTTCCCTGTCTATGGAATGATAGATGCAAAAATCTCTTTATTATACCTCTGTGTCACTGTTCTCTGCATGTCACATGCAGAAATGAGGGTCATTTCTAACAACGAAGTTTCCAAATAGAAGTAAAATAATAGCTCATGTGACCAGAGTCACAAAGTAGGACATCCTTAAAACATACTAAAAAACTGTGGAGAAGATGGACTAGAACTAATTTCTGAACAATAGTTCAGAGGTTGGTACTTTTTTCACACATTTTCTGGAGTGCTTCTAACCTCAGCTTGCTTTGCCTTTGTTGCTTTCACAAAGTACTTAAAGGTTTTTGGAAAAGACACTATGTAATGGCTAGATTTTTAGTTCAGTGAGATGCCTATGCATTGGAGTACGGGAGACTTAAAACAAAGGAATACAAGAGTATGCAAAATTAATTGGGTATTGTACATTCTCTTACTCCTTCCCTTTCCAGAAAGCAAAGATCTAAGATGAATGGGATCATCTTCATCGCCTTGAGTTAGTGAACCAAAGTAAGAGGGGGAAATAAGACTTTAATTTGTTGGTGGTACTTGTCAGTAACAATCATCGCAATCCTAGCGCCAAGGTGGCACAGAGTTGATTAAGACTTCCTAGAACCACACATCTCCCTTTGAATGCTCAAATAGGAGCAATTCCTGTTTCCGTTTACCAGTTTTGTCCTGGAGATTAACCTAGCCCTAAATTAACAGCTATAAATGGCAATTTCTCTATTAAATGTTTGTAGAATAACCAAAAATATATTTACAAGTACTACAGAGTGGTGTTGATCCACAAAAGTGAATCTTACACTGCATGTTAACATTTCATTCCATAAAAAAGAAAAGAAAGTGGAAAGAGAAAACGTAAGTAGTAGCACTCTTGGAGAAGGGGAAAGGATAATTCTTGACTATCTGCCCACATCCAGTTGCTATATAGTATGATTCTTCATAACTCAACTGAATTGCTTCCTGTTTGTGCTTCCTTTAAAAACACGGTTATGCAGACATTGAGTAAATGAACTGAGAGATAGCAAGAAGCTTTTTGCATTGTAAAAGCCACTGGAAAAAATGTACTGGGAAATTGATTAAATTGTGCAGGTGATGAGATGAATTTAAGAATTCTTTAAAATTTCGTATTTATAGAATAATCTGTGAGTGTAAGCTATTTTAAATCTTGACCAAATCATTCAGCAGGGAGTAGATTGGGAAAAGGAGAACTTATTAATACAGAGTGTACGCTTTTCAGCATTCATTTTTCACTCTGACAAAAGTACCGAGTACAAGAAGGTTCTCCCAAGTACTAAAATAGGCTGTGGCAAAGAAATTGCCAAAATGATGAAACATATACATGCCAGATGGCTGTCTTTTCACGTTCCAATGGAAGGCTGTCATAATTCCACTCTTGACCGCAGTTCTTTACATAAAAGACACCAAAAATAGAATGTATCAGAAAACCATATTCTGTTGTGAGTATCAATTTTAGGAGTCCCGGTGCATAAAGGGAAATGACTGGTTACATCACAATTATTTTGGATTATTATTAAATGTTTATTATTATTATTTTGGATTATTATTAAATGTTTAACGTCTCTGTACAATAAAAAAAATTAGCACAGGCTGCACAAAAAGCTATCTAAAGGTATCTGACAAAGAAACACTAAGTATAATTTTGCATTTGAGCTTCTATTCCTTTTTCTAGATGTTAGGTGTCTTGTTCAATCAGAGCAGACTTATCTTTTGAGAGTACCTAGTGAACCGAACAAAATTTGCCTTTTTTAATCAGTGACTAATTGTGTCCAGTTTTGCACAGCAATTTACACAGAAGTCCAGAAAAGGTCTCAACTCACCCAGAGGTATTCAAACCTACCTCTCAGAATTAACCTTCCTATTGAAGTTGCACTACAATTCAGCTATGTATGCAGGAGTTCCCTGGCCTGAACAAAAGCATGCGATTTCTGTAGTGTAGTAGACAAAGTACTTTGGGTATGGTCTGAATTTTGAGTTTGGTAATTTCACACCAGAGATACACTGAACTAAAAACCAAATATGAAGAGAGGGCAGTTTGGAAATTGAGGGGTTGGGCTCCTTCTTTCCTGTTCTCCTGGCCAAAATCCTCCCTCTCCCTCTTAGACAGTGTGCCAGAGATCAAGGATCACCTCGAATTTAGTCCAAAATGTTTCTCCGTTATGAACTAAGGCTAATACAGACATTCCAAAGCAGTTTTTTGAATGAAGGAGTTTAATTTCTGCTTGAAGTCCATTTCAATTGTCCAATGTGAATCTCACTATCAATACTTGATTCAAGTAACTGAAAATTTATGTTCTACTACTAGGCAATGTTCTTCCAACAATGTTGTAAAGAGCAGAGTTTGAAATGACAGGCCTTTCCAAAACAAGATAATACTTTAAATTTGTTACAGATATATGTTTTCTTATGGTTAAAGAAATTAAAAAGGAAAGAAGCTTTACAGTGGCATGTTCTTAAAAGTTCTCTTTTTACTTTTTTCTGTCTAATTTCTGCAAAACAAACCAGGAAAATATTTCTTTTTAAAAGTCAATTATGGATTAGACAATACAAGACAAATACTGATGTAATCTACTACTATTACTGAAGACATTTTTACTGAAATAAAATTTCTTACAGGAATTTGGATAAGGGGAAGGTAAAGACAGAGATACAGTTTTCTAATAACTGGATAAAACTAGACAGGAGTAGGATCGTTTGGAAAAAAAATGGGAGAAAATAACAGGCACATTAAAAATAGAGTAGAGAGAAATTATCAAGAGTAATTTTGAAATTTATTATATCACAGGGCACATAAAGAATGGTCGTTAAAAATAAGGCCTTCTGGAAATAATAATTTACAATAGAAGAAACTGCAATTTCATTTTTTCCCTGTTGTATCAGGGATACATTAAAAATGGAAAGTCAAGTATTTTGTACATAAAAAGCTGAGTAAGTGTATAAGAAGTAAAAGATATTGACACCAAAATGTCTTCAAAAACAAAGAGGTATACATGAAAGAAAAGGAACTAGTTATGGTGTGCATGTCTTTGTGCAGGAATCTTTGCAGTTAACTCAAGGTATGAGAATAGTGTTTCATGGCGTCTCTCCTCAGGACATCAGTGCCACACAGAAATAGTTGACAAGATAGAATCACAGAATCATAGAATTGTTGAGGTTGGAAGGGACCTTTAAGATCATCTGGTCCAACCATTAACCTAACCTGACAAAACCACTTCTAAACCATATCCCCAAGTACCACGTCTACCCTCTTTTTAAACACCTCCAGGGATGGCGAATCCACCACCGCCCTGGGCAGCCTATTCCAATGCTGGATAACCCTTTCAGTGAAAATTTTTTTCCTAATATCCAATCTAAATCTCACCTGGCATAACTTGGACCCATTTCCTCTTGTCCTATCACTTGTGACTTGGGAGAATAGGTCAGTCCCCATCTCTCTACAACCTCCTTTCAGGTAGTTGTAGAGAGTGATAAGGTCTCCCCTCAGCCTCCTCTTCTCCAGGCTAAAGATACATGTGAGCTAAGTCACCTACGCATGTTGTCAAACAACTTAGCACTCCATTTCACTTCACTCTGCAGTTCACACTGCTTGTATGTTGGTTCGCTCCTGGACTCTCCTTTGAACCGTCACAGCTAGTTTTCTCTCAGGGAAACTTCAGATGAGGATAATTTACTCCAAAATAAACCTCTAGGCAATATGCATCTGCACCACCACAGTCATATACATGCATGTACACCCTGAGTCTTCCACAGCAAAGCCAGACCTCGACTGCCCACAAGTTCTCACATCATACTTCCAGCCATGCGACACACATTTTTGGTATAATTTTATAAAAACACCTCTTCTGGTCTACACAGGACCTTAGACTTCCCCAGGAACCCTAAGCCCTATGAGGATGGATGACCACAGCAATGTAGATTGCCTGCGATGCCAGAAACAGCACAGCTGTATTAGCGAGGTGCTTAGCCCAGATTAGTAACCCTCTTACTAGCTGTTCTATTACGCTGAATACATACATATTTAGAATATCCACTCCTATGCCGGAATTAATACAGCAAGTGTCATATAAGAAGACAGGGCTTGCAGGGTTCTGGCCTGCTGTATGCTGTGTACACACACTGATAGTTTCTCAAAACAAATAAGTAAAATAAAAGGTGTAGGAGTTCAATATTCAACAGGAACGTGCTCCCAGGGTTGCAGATGCACTTGTTGGTAGATTGTTGAAAAATGGTTCAGTTCAGAACACAAAAGCTTCACACTGTCAGTGTCATGCATTTAATATTGTATAACATTTTATTAAAACATATCTCAAAGTTATTTACAAAGGAAGCTACTATCTTCCAAATACTAGCACTACCATAACAAAACCCTAATGAATGCGTGATGAGTTTTCCATTCTCTAACTTCTTTACCTATTCACAGCACAGGGAGCCAGAGGACACAGGCTGAACACTTTGAACACACAGTTCATTCATGGAATAAATTTCTTCAGAATTCAGGGAGTATGTTTAATATCCAGGGTCCTTTGGAAATAAATGTATGTGATAATATATTAAAGACAGCTTGATAGGACTAAATGAAGATTCTGCAACCATTTCTATGTATATGAGCACTTATCTTTTAAATTATATCTTTTATTACTGGTTCATATTTACATTTAGCTAACACATAGAAATCTTGTTATCAATCTTCTCACTCGAGTAGATATACCTGAACTAAAAACTCATTTTTATAATACTGGTTGTATTTTTCATAAGAATAAGATGGTATCAGGGGCAGCACCACTATTTATGCCTATAGCCAAAGAATTAATGTTATTTTCATTTTTTCCAAAATTGTTCATATGAAAATGACACAACCTGAAACTAGTTAGATAACTAAAAAACTGCCAAAATTTATTTGAAAGGATTTGAATATTTATCATAGTATTCATCTCTTTTCCCTAGTTATAGGGAAACTTTACAATACTTAGACAGCAAAAACAGATCAGGGGAAGAGTACAAATCAAGAAATACTTCTGCTTATGGGACCAAAACATAGACTACTATATCAGGTTTGTCTGTTTCCTTAGAGGACAAAGATAAACAACCAAAACCAGAAATAGGGGTGAGAAAGCAAAAACTCTTTAAAAATGAGGCTTCAGCCTTTATGGCTTTGACACCATGCTGGCTTTCCACCAAGACTTCTGTAGAACAGTGTGCGGAGGCAAAATGTTCTGCACTGCTTCTAGGACATACACTTTCCTTTGCCAAGTACTCCAGGGCTCGCTAACATACTCACACAGCCGACACATTGTCGGTGTTTAAAGTCTAATCTAAAAAAAATCCACTCACTAATTTGAAGGGAAATCAGTGTTCACGTCTTGAAGAAGATTTGAGTCAAACCTACCTCAGTTTAAATCATTGGCTCAGAGAATTCAAACATTTCCATTATGTTTAGAACAGTAAGTCACTCCCTCCAGCAGTGCCTGAAAGAGCCATTTCTTCTCCCTTTCTTCCTTGCCTTTGAAATCGGTTTCTCTCACCATAGGAAACATGCTGGCAAATTGTGAAGTGCAAAGAATTATTAAGATAAGTTACTGAAAGAGGTGGGAATAGAAATCAGGGACTCTAGGCCTAATTCATGCGCCTTGAGGCTAAAAAAGAATTATATAATATGAGGTTTCCTATATAAGACACCCACTATTATACATTACACAAGAAAATGCCTCTCAGAAATTTTTATGGTAATGCTTTTTACTTGGTTGGCAATGCCAAGATATCAGCACCTTTTAAAAAATGGAATAAGAAACTACTGTATATTCCATGTATCTTAATGTTTCGATCTATATAAAGAATTCACTAAGTTTATTATACTATCTACTTGATTTGAAGGGGGAGGAATTAATGAAACACCAAAATCTAGTGAGGCATGTCTCAAAAACTTACTAAATTGCTTGTTCTGTCACTGGAATGATGACATTTAAAAAGGTCTTTACTGAGATCAGAGAACTGATTTTTCATCGCAGCAATCTTTCTGTGGGAAAAGCAAATTATTTGTTATAATCTATATTCAATATACTCTTCCACAACTAGAAAAATAAAGTACATCAATAAAAGAATCATTTTAAAACAGAAGAAGGTGACAGGAAAAATAGTCTGTCCAAAAGCAGCCGTTGCTTCTGGTCACTCAGACTCAGCAGAAAATTAATCTTTAGGAGATTTTCGCACTGCATTGGAAAGTTTAGAGAACATTATATATATAGAAGACTTAGGCAGCAATGTTTTGGATGTTTTTTCTTCCTGTGTTATTATTAGGGTCATTTGTAAGGCCTTTGGTTTGAAGATAGGCAGGTAGGGAGTTTTCTACTGCCATCTGTTGATGAATTAGGAATAGGATTGAAGTCCACTGGACAACGAGCTTGCTCCCACCATCCTTTTGGTGAGCAAGAGGGAACTGAAGCTTGGAAAAGAGTCAGTCTGCATCAGCTTTCCCCGGGAGGCTCTTTGGGACTCACCAGAAATGCATGCAAACTCCCAACAGCCTGGAAAGAAAGAAAAGATATCTTGTTTTGTGGTCAGGGTGCTACTCAAAGGTCATGCAATTGATCCCATCCTGCCACCAAAGGTTTTGCAAGGAAGTGATACAGATGTGATTGCAGGAAGGCATCTTTGCAGTAAAAGAGCACTTTGGTAAAGGGGCAGAGGGCAGCAGCAGAAAACCTAGTTCTGGTTGTTAACTTCCACTTTGACAGGTCCTGAAGATTTCAGAAGCTAACCCAAAAGCAGAATGGATCAAAACATGGCTTTAAATATGCATAGTGTGTCACAGTTATTGTATTGCAAAAAGACAAAGAGAAGGATATATACTCAAACTCAGTACTTGAAGGACAGTGATTCTAGTTGAATAAGAACATTGTTGTTTGGTAGATAGTTTTTGCACACAGACTGAATATGCCTAAATCTGTATTCATTACAAATTTTGGACAGAAATATTGTAAGATTAGAATGGCAATTACTTATATATATATATTTATAGACATACATTCTTTAATACATGGTCTTTGCAGAGAATTACAAAAATACTATCTGTATTGAAATCTGATTTATAAGAAAACACAATTTCTAGAAGATGCCTAATAGGTCCACTTTTTCTGCTTGCTTTTAACAGCAAGTCAGCTGCTGTAACACTCTTTCTTCACTGTAACTTAACATGAGTACTTCTACATTGCTGGGAAGAATATACTTAATTGTCCATTTCTTTATCTTTTCTAGAAAAAAAAAGTAAAAGTCTTCCATAAAACCTTTTAAAATTTTAAAATTAATTGAGACTAGTAGAAATTTGCCCCAAGTACCAGTTTAATAGCTGCAAGATAGTAGAAAAAGTTGATATCCAGCTTCAACTGCTCATGAATAGAATGAAGTATATTTTTTCTTTCCTGCTCTGTGCTTCACTGCTGACGTGAGGCATACCTCCAGCCTTACTGGTTGGGAACTGGTGATTTTCAAAACTCATGGGGTGGTAAGCGTTCTTATAAACAACTGGCTAATTTGTTCCTGGGACCCTTCTTTGTCCCCAGTTGTCAAAGCTTTGGGAGGCTTATGGAAAACAAGTTTCACTGAGTGGAAAAAAAAACCCAAACTAAAACAAAACAAAAAAAAAACACACAACAAAAAAAAACCCTAAAAAGATCTGCTGAAANACAAAACAAAAAAAACCAAACAAACAAAAAAAAAACCTAAAAAGATCTGCTGAAGCCCAGGTACTTCACATCAAACACAAAGGACTGTCAATCTTCAGTTTGAATGATCACTCACTCCCTACTGCAACCAGAAAACTGATCCCCTTGCAAACTGCTTAGGTCAAGTGAAGACTTGATCAGTAAGGCAGCACTGAGACACCTATTTGCCTGAGAGTATCTCAGATCTCCAGGATAACACAACCCACTGACACCAAACTACAACTAGCACCAGACAACTAAAGAAGTGGTATGACAAAGGGATATTTACTCATCTAATACAATTTCGTGTGATCAGAGAGGCAAAACACTGGGCAAGAAACTTTTCTGAACTACTGTGTTTTCCTTTTCTCCCCCATTTCCCATTTTTTCACACTGCTGTACTTGACCATCTTCTTTCCTTTAGTTTGCTACTGCTGGCAGCGCCAGTCTGGGCACAGAGCCTAAGTTAATACATTCATTGGATTATTCTCTGTTCTGTGTTTCACCTTTAATGCTGGCACCTTTCTCTAGTGAGAGCAGCCTCACTTAGTGGGAAACACTGAACTAAAGGACTGAAGTGCAGTTGGTGTTTTACTGATTGTTTATATAAACCAGTGGCTGACATATTCTTCTGGAGCTTTCCCCACATAGATTATTGGGTTCTTTTATGCAATGTTGATACAATTTTCTTGGGTTTACATCTCAGTTCAGCACTTGCATTTGAGTGAACATTGCGTGTTAGGAGACCCAGGGAAGGTATTTTGGTTTTTTAGGCCTTTTAAATGGAGGTTAACGTTAGAGGTCTTTGCAAAGGCCAAGTAGAGCGCCAAGAAATTTGCTTCAGATAACTTGACAGAAATATTACAAGTAAAAGCTTTTGATTTTGAAATTCAAATACAAAATTCTATAGTAAAAATTGATTATTCAGTTTCCTTCAGTTTTTTTCCCCATGAAGATTCTTCTTTCCAAGGTTGCTTAATTTTGGGTTTTTCTCAAGCAGTAAATGGTCTCAAGTAGTAAATTTTCCCAGAATGTCTAATTTTTTCTGTGTCTAAGAACTACAGCAGTGAACAGCCCAAATTTGGCCACGTATTTGATGCTTCCCTTTATTGTATGTGAGAGGCATAGTCTTGTAACGTTTTCCTTATTTCCTCTTCCACTACCTCCTCAACACAGTAACCTTCACACTGAATGAGAATAGCTGGATACAGCTTCCTGCATGGCTTCTCAATTGCTGGCAATTTAGTTGGCCAGATGGGGTTTCTGTGGAGAAATGTGAAGGTTAAGTGTGCCCCTGCAGAGCTCTTGGCTCCTGCTGACTCAGCAAGTGAAGGACACAATCAAATAGTATAACTTCCACCTCTTTTCTCTCCTTCTTTATATCCCCTTCTATTTTCCCTCCTTCCACTCATCCAGGACTGTGTCTCTACTACTATTTCAGGTGAGGGATTTTTTTTCCAATTAGGATCTGCAGTAGCTTGAAATTAGGGGAATCTTTACCAGTCTTACTATAAGTTCCTACAGGGAAAATGTGAAGTTGCAGAGACTAAAGTGAGGCATGAAGCTTTAGCAGACACGCGAAGCAGAAGCAGTGTGTGTAGATAATATGAAACGGTAGCGCAGAGCTCTTCAGCCAAGAATGGAGGATAGTGCAGTGTCTGCATATTGTCTCTGGATGAGTAGCAGAGTGAGGCATCAGTTGGTTTCTGCTCTTACCGATACTAGGAAAGCATTAAGAGCAGGAGCAGCAGCTGAGATATAATTTTTTCCGGAGAAGCCTTAAAAAAGACTAAGTGAGGGCAGATATTGAGGGAAATGAGATTTAAGCCCCATTATAAATGGAAATGTCTTCAAATAGAGTAATTTTGAAAATATGCTGAGGCACCAGTCCATTTAAAAGTCATGGGAACATATTCATTAGCCACATTAAAGTGAAGGAAAGTCCCATAAGACACGCTTACATTTACAACTGATTGACTTCAAAATGCCTTAAATTGGCACGTAGATATTTTTATAAAGAATAGACAGCTCTGGGAAACAAAACACTGAAGAAAGCCAGCCAGTCAAACAAAATGCCTTATCAAGAGCAGGCTACGAGCAAGTGGGATTTTGGCTCCCTGACATCCTTCTTTAAAATGGAAATGTATCCTTTTCTTAGAAAGGTATGCTTTTTTTCTTTATAAATATGTCTTAAGTTCAATGAAACAGCCACAAGATGGGAATATTTTCATCTCTCTCCAGTTCGCAATAAGGTTTAACAAAGAATCCCAGAAATCTTACTGCTGTAAAGATAAGGCAAGAGCTGGATATTTAAAAGCTTTCTTTTCCATTTATAAAGAGAAAAATATAATTTTAAAAGCCGTATTTCATGACTGATTAGTCCTTACTGTGGCCCAGAGGTCAGGTTTTTTTGAATCAGCAAGTCAGACGTGACGGCGGCCTTGAGTGGTGATTTTGATGAGAGTGCTGGTGTGGTGAGAAAGCACTATTACATGGGCTGTTCTCAGTCTCAGACCTTACATTTCCAGCATGACTGAGGATCAGTTACGATGTTTCCATTCTTCTACAGGTAGGTAGTTGACATCTAATCCTTCTTGCTAATTAAAAACAAAGCTATTTTCTAAAAAGCTATTTCTGCTTTTAAAGTACATATAACAGAAACAAAAGCAGCCTAAAGTATTAGTTCTGAGTCTCTCTGCTGATGAATCTAACCTGAGAAAATTGACCGTATTCTGTAGATCGTTGATAAATAATTTTTAGCTCCTATTGACAACTCTAACAGTTTATAGAATTTTACATCTGTCAGCAGCTGGTTGCCAAATATTTTCTTGCTATTATCAGGTAACCAAATACAAATATATTTACAAATATATACATACAAACATATGTATATATGTCAGTTAGAAATCTCTGAAATCAGGCCTAAGTAAATCAGTTTATCTGGTATGACATTTTTCCATTTCCCTCAACAGGAAATTACCCTCCGGTTCACTGACCTGTGTCCTCAAAGTTGTTTCATCCTACCTGAGCTACAGCATAGTGGCTGAGAGACTTGCCAGAAGTTTGAGGAAAGGTAGAAATGTAAATGAGTGTTGCTGGAGGAAAAGGAGGGACAGAAAACGTACCTAATTCTGCAGTCTAGTAGTTAGGTTACTTAATTGAATATAGGGTGGCTGTATGTCAACTGACTTTAAATAGGTTTTCTAGCAACTACTTAAATGTTTTGTGTTACATATTCCTTTGAGGAAAACAGAGATACCCCTGGATGAAGGGAAGTGACTCGGGTCTTCTTTTTCACAGATAGATATTCCAACCTAACCTAACCCCAATAAAGTTACTGAAGGCAATTTAACTGGTGATCCAAACTTTTGTTTACAGAACAATATTCAGTTATTACATCTGTGTCGCCTCTCTGGACTTACTTGACCTTTTCTAATTCTTTTCACGGAATCCATTTCATGTCCGAATCTTCTATCTTTCAAGTCTTTCCACTAAATTACATTCCATCTGTGAAGCCTATAAAGCCTTAATCATGCTTTCTAACAAATGTTATCACACTTATATAGCAAAAGATGCCCAGAGAGAAGACTAGAACATTTGGGAACTTTTACCATCTGTGCGTCTCCCACTTATGCTTGTTCAAATATTCTTCCCCCTACCCCAGTTCCTTCTTCTCCAAAGTGTTATCTACCTAAATTTGTTTCCTTTTGTGGCGATAGGGAACTTTGCTGTCCTCTGTCTGCAACAGAATTTACTATATGCCACACAATTGTATTAAAAGGGCATTATTAGGGTTAAAAAAGTAAACGCTTATTTCATAGTTAGAAAAATATCAAAATTAACTCATAGGTGGAATCATAGTTCCACTCACTTGTACTTGTGCTGTCTGACCTAGTCTTTCATTAGAGTCATATTTTTTGCCCTCAAGGCCCCTACTTTCTCCGTTGTACAGAACTGACCTTCTCTGAAGTGGGGGAAAACAGTGTTTCATAGTGTTAGAACATTGCACTTTAAAGCTGGAGACTGACACTCACTTCTGTCATAGAATTCCCCCATGATATTAACTCACAGAGCAAAATATTTTGATTGTGATTTCATCTATTTCTGAGTTCTTACCTGAAATCCTGAGACTGATTTGCAGAACAGTGAGTATCCCCAGACGTACCTCATGTCAGTGAAAGTTTTGGTTTGCACAAGTAAAAGCTACATAATTCTAATTGGACCCAAAGTATGGACCTAAAAAGCTCAAATTAGATATCCTAAATCTGTGGATATTTTTGACCTGCATCTCCATATAACCTTCCCACGTGTAATACTTGAATCATAATAACCCACAGTATAATACAGTTCTTCACAAATTAAATAATATTTTTGAATATTTTAGACAATGCAGTGATGCACATCATGAAAAAATCCATTTAATAATTCTGTGTCTAGGATGTTATTTGAACAATGTGCAGTAAATAAGGTCTTGAGACAAACACTGAACGTGGAAAAATAAAAATATTAAATAATATCTTATTAGGTGCCACCTTACACATTAGTTCTGTGTAATTAAATAAAAATATTGTTTAATTTATTAAAATGTGTTTTTTAATTATTTATTTATTATTCGTTCATTCATCTGTGTTTAATTTATTTATTTATTTTTTTATTTTATTCCAAATTAAAATCTGGTGGAGAAAGAGTACATAAATATGTAATTAGATTGCAATCAAACATGGCAATGGATGGTGCAGTGAAAGCTGAATTAGGAGTCTGCTGACAGTATTATTCTGATATTTTCTAACTTCTGAGTGTTTGATCTGGTAATATGAATAATGTTCTTGATAACAGTTTTGGGGGTTTTATGCTATTATTTTTTGCTATATGATTTCCCAGACAAAACCCAACCAAACAAACTGAAAAGAGAACATAAGCTTAATCATATGCTATATTAGCGATGCTTACATGGTTGGTCATCAGGACAGTATCATTTTGATCTGCTAAATAAGCATTTGTGATTTAACTAGAACTAAACATATACAATGTTGCCATTGTTTATGGAGAGCATGAATGGGATAATTTTATGGTAAATTTCACTGTTCTTTTTTGACACCTTTGATACTTAGGACGGTCAATAAAGTTTCGTCATCCTTTTCTCTCTATTCAGATCTGACTTTCATCCCTCTGTGTTCAAACATGGCAGCTTCCTGCTTCACATTGCTATGTCCCAGAAGAGAGGTCACATAATACTAGAGGAAAGTAGTTTCTGGTCAAAGAGCTGAAACAGCCAAGAAAGTATTAGTCAGCCACATGTTAGCTACACCCAATGTGAATGAAATCTTTCAGGAATTTATTTTCTAAAAACGTAAAGTCCTTACCTATCTTATGTAAAATTCAGTTTTTTAGTGGATTGCAGCTTGAACAAACTTGGGTGGGTGGATTTTAATATTCGGATGAAATATTCACAAAAGCTAGCCTCCTGAAAGCTCAAGTTCATAGTGAAATGTATGAAAGTGATAAAATTATTTAAATAAGATTGTCTATAAATTCCATCATGGGTAAAATAATTTAGCTTCTTTATCAGGTATCATTGAATCAACCTGACTTTTTTCAAAAATTTAACTATAGCTTCAGACCTGGAAAGAAGTTACGTGCTAAAGCTCAGTAAAGTAATAAACAACTAAAAATAAAGATATATTATTTGAAGTGTCATGAAGTCATAATATCTGATGTTATCCTTCTTACTTATAACTTCCAGAGTAGTAATAATACCAAGTTAAGTCAATAACTTCTTCCAAGAATGACACATTGGATGAAAATTAGAAAACTTTTCTTCTCATTACTTTGTGTTCATGAACTTTTTGGAACTGTAGTAAATCAAATATACCCTCTTTAAACCACACTACAAGTCATGTAGCCTCCCTTGAGAAAAAAACAAAATAAAATAGAAGTTTAGTACAAAAATGCCAAAATTTTTTTAAAGAAAAACAGAAGTTAGTAAATAAAAGATATATAACTTAGTTAAAAAGTAGATTCACCCAGTTTGCTGATGCATCATTTTAAAATGAAAACTGGAACTCCCTCAGCTTTCTGAAATCTGCTTTTTCTCATTGCGCACTTACAAAATTTGAATTGTATTTGTTCATAAAATTAAAAAAAAAAAAAACCAACACTTCCTTATATTCACCCCCTCATTATTCTATTTCTAATCTTCTCTTTCTGATCTATCGTTCTAAACTTCTCTAAGGTACTTAATAGAAGAATCTTCATGGAAGGATATATTCTCATATCCAGATTTTGCTTGTTCATCAAGGACTTAAAATTATACACACACACACACACACA
>RSEF01000004.1:77977167-77998955 GCA_003993805.1 Himantopus leucocephalus | reverse complement strand
AAAAGAGAGAGAGAGAGAGAAAGAAAGGGAGGGGGGCCGGGGGGCGCAGACCGCATGTGAAAGGCGTAGTGTGTGTATGAGAGGCCAGCGAGGGTAGGAAGGGAAAGGGAAGCGAAGGGGGGAGCGATTGCACATGGCAAGAGAAAGAAATCACTCATTCGCTTGAAAAGAGGCTCTCGCAAGGCAGACCGTTGTAGAAGTAGGCATGGGAGACAACGGGGAAGGAGACTCAGACAAGAGGCGAGGTGTCCATGCCGTGCAACAGCCCGGAATCCGATTAAAGTTTATGGCGGGGAGGTTAAAAGCGCTTTCATCCCGCCCCTCCCCTGGCGAATACATTAAGTTTCCTGGCTGCGTTTAAAAGCACAAAGGGAAAGGAACAGCGGGAGCTTGGGGTTGCGATTGTATTGCTAGTGCGGGGAGCCAGTGTAATGCAGTATGCTGGTATTCCTACGTACTGGTATGTCTGGATCCTACACTGTGGGCAAAATTTCCTCCTCTCGGAGCTCCAGAACAGCGAGGGGGAATTTTGATAAATTCAAGTTGCTTGGCAAATATAATAGGGATTTGGTATTAATCCTACTTAACCCGCTGCGAAGATGCTGAGCTCCCGAGCCCCCCTCCTCCGTCCGGGACTGCGGCGGTGAACACTGAGCCTGCGCCGAGCCGGGTTTTCTCGCTGATGCTGCAGATATAAAGCCGAGTCTTTCCAGCATCGGCGGGGGAGGGTTTTTGTGTTCTGGCGAGGCAGGGAGACCGGCCGGGGCCGGGGCCAGGGCCGGGGCCGGGGCCGAGAGCCGCCGCCGGAGGAGGAGCAGCCCTGCAGCCCTCCGGAGCTGGGAGCAGCCACTCGCTTCCCCAGCGCCGATTCCACGCGGCGCGACTCTGGCCCTCTGTGCCTCTGGACTCCCCAAGGAAAGAGAAGAGGTGGCAACCTTCCCTCCCTCCCACGTTCACTCACCGCCCCAAACGACAAAGACACGCTGTGACCGTTGCTTTGAACCGCCTCAACGTATCCGGCCGCTTTTCGCTCAAATATGTCATCGCGATGAAAGAGACAAATTTCACTACATGCGTCTTTATTCAAAATTACCGTTTAAAACGAGGAATGCACACAAGCACACACAGAACCCGCAACAACTTGTTTTCCCACATGTGTTCACAGAGGGAGAGAGAGCAGCTGGATTCCTGCCCCCCCCCCCTTGCTGCGCCCACACGCACGCGCACACACACACACACACACACACAAACCGGTTCTCTTCCCAGTGGCTGCCCCATGCTCGCCCAGGTCCTCCCTGTCCTGCCAGCCTAGCGGAGTCTCCCTCTTTTCCCTCCGGGATCCGAGCGGAGAGGGCAGGAACAGGAGCCAGGAGCGGGGACAGGGGCACGCAAACGCCACAGGCGATTAAATGGCACAAAGGCAAGAGGAGAAGCGAACTAGGGACGCTAGAATAAACAAAGTTGAGCGGAGAGCTTTAACGTTAAAGTTTATTTCCCACTTACCCAGGTAGGTGACGCTACATTTTAGCAATCATCGAAGCAGCAAGTCTCTGTTCGGAAATAAATCTGTTACTTCTTACATGTGTTTATTCTACTAACCCTCTCGCCCCCTTCCTTGATCATCTTCTCCGAGGGATTTTTTTTTTTTTCTCCTAGGAAACCCACAAACACGCTGAAAAGACACATTCAAATCATGGTAATAGGAACATCAACACAAAGACCAAAAGGCTCAAACAGCAGTGGGAAACAGGACGAAAGTCTGAGATCTAAGGCAGCCCCCCTTCCTCCCTGGAGTTTTATGCAGTTACAGTGACTGCAGCTATTTCACAAAAGCACCGACACGACAGGGGAAGGTGGGAATCTGTGCGAAACGAGTTTTCTTACCAGCGTGATTCCGCAAAATGCAGAGCCCCGAACGTGCACCAGCTCTGCCTAAAAGAAAGGCGAATAAACATTTGCTTTAAAAATCGTTGCTCGGTTCACAGTCTACAGCGGAGGTGGGGAGGGAAAAGGGTAGGAGACAATCGCTACAGATCACGGGTTTGAGGAGGCAACAGCAGCAACACTCGGGCGGTAATGAGGATCGGTTTTGAGGACTGAACTGGTGTTTTGTGATGAGCAGCTATCCCACTCGCAGCACTAGCAGCAGCAGAGACAGAGGGTAAGGCTGGGCTTTCTGGAGTGCAGCGCTTGACTCGTCCTCCCTCCTCCTCCTCCTCCTCCTCCCTCCCTCCCTCCCTCCCTCTCTCACTCTCGCTCGCTCTCTCTTCGCTCTCCCTCTTTCTCTCTCTCCCTCTCTCTTTCTGTGTGTGTGTAGCGCAGGCGGCTCTGCTGCTGCTGCAGCGTCAGGGAAGAGCTACCGAGAGAGGCTTCAGCAGCTCCCACCACTTTGGGCAAACTTGCCGGTTNTTTTTTTTTTTTTTTTTTTTTTTTTTTCTTTCCGAGTGGGAAGCTTCTCAGTTGCCATTCAACATTTTAAAGCACAAGCCGCTCTGCCGTGAAAGCGCCTGAGCCACACTTCTCTGAAAGACACAGGAGGGAATACACAATTGCAGATTTCACCCACCGTGGCGGTGCAGATCACAGGAAACAACTGACTGATATCATTTTATTTGCAAATAGNTTTTTTTTTTTTTTTTTTTAACCGCGTCGCGGATCTTTTCCCCTCCCCTCTGCCATTCCGCTTATATGGATGTAATTCAGAATCTGTGTTAATTCACGTGGGGGATCCAGTTACATCTTGTTCCGCTCCGGGTATATTTACGAGAGACCAATAATCGCCTTTGGACACATAGTTTTGTTGCTAACCTTTGAACTGAAAGGATCAAGTTCAGATCTGGTTACCTGCATTGGGACGGGAAGGAAGAGGAGAGAGAGAGAGAGAGAGAGAGAGGGAGAGAGAGAGACTGACTGCAATCTCATTTGTGAATCGCTCTCAGTGCTGCAGATCCAGATTGCTCTAACACATGCAGTGCAAATGCAGGTAAGGCACACACACAAACTGCGGATGCAAAAACAAACTTGGGACTGTTGTGTGTGTATGCTCATATCTACAGCCTTGCAAAATCTGGGCAAACGGCTTCTGCAGTTTCTGTATCGTTGCTTTGTGACTAATGACCTTGCGCAGAGTTGTTAAAAAAAAAAATCCTCTCCGGAGAAAGAGCTGAACATTTTAGGCGATCTCTGAAGATGGATTTGGGTGCTTTTCTGCCAACCAAAGGGGATATTCTGTGGACTGCTCTGTAATACACGGGGTTCTTCTATCAGCTGTGCAGCTACCGACATTATTGGGATTTTTATTTTTTTCTTTACCTTTTTAAATTATTTTTTTTAAGAACTGCCCATTGCTAAGAGGATTTGGAGTTTCCCGGACACAAGCCCTTTGAATAAAGCGAATCACATTTTTTTTTCCCTGTGTGTGCAGAGAGGGAGAAGAATAAAGCTAATGCCTCGGTCGTAAACGGCTGAGAGAGAGAGAGAGAGAGAGAGAAAAGAGAGGGAGAGTGTGTGAATTGTAGTTAACTCTAGTGTCGAAGAAGACGACCTGGGGGGCTTCGAATCGCGCAGTGCTTCTCCTGCTTTTATTGCAAACCTTGCAAAGTGATTACAGTAAAATCAGAGAGGAGGAGGAGAAGGGGGAGGAGGAGGAAAATCCCATCCTGTCTGCCGAGATGAATCTTTAAAAAGCAAAATACACTGTCCCGTGAACTGTAAGTATATCGCAACTGGAAGGCAGGGAGAGCAGCAGAGGAGCCAGCAGCGGGGTTTTGACCACCAATTGCACCAGCCATGAGACAGTAAGTTTCCAGGAACAGAAGGATTTTATAATTGACCACCTGGACGCTCAGCCGCTCTGTTGGCTTATCAGGGGAGTTTATTGGGGGGCAGGTGGGAGTGNGGGGGGGGGGGGTGGGGGGGGGGGGGGGGGGGGGGGGGGGGGGGGGGGGGGGGGTGTCGGTGCGAGGAAGATGAGGAAGATGCGGACTCTCCTTGGCTTTGTGCGTTGCTGCTGCTGCTGCTTCTGCTTCTTGCTCCTCCTGCCTCCGCCGCTCTGGGTCAGCCTGGCAGCGGCCAAGCAGCTCCTGAGGTACCGGCTGGCCGAGGAGGGACCCGCCGACATCCGCATCGGCAACGTGGCTTCCGACCTGGGAATCGTGACGGGCTCCGGAGAGGTGACATTCAGCCTGGAATCGGGCTCCGACTATCTCAAGATCGATAACATGACCGGGGAGCTGAGCACCACGGAGCGGCGCATCGACCGCGAGAAGCTGCCGCAGTGCCAGATGATCTTCGACGAGAACGAGTGCTTCCTGGACTTCGAGGTGTCGGTCATCGGCCCCTCGCAGAGCTGGGTGGACCTCTTCGAGGGCCGGGTCATCATCCTGGACATCAACGACAACACCCCCACCTTCCCGTCCCCTGTCCTCACGCTCACCGTGGAGGAGAACCGCCCCGTGGGGACCCTCTACCTGCTCCCCACCGCCACCGACAGGGACTTCGGCCGCAACGGCATCGAGCGCTACGAACTGCTGCAGGAGCCCGGCGGGGACGGCGGCCGCCGCGCTGGCGGTGGCGGCGGCGGCGGTGGCGGCGGCGGGGGGGGGGGCTCGGCCTCGGCGGCCTCCGAGAGCGCCCTCTACCCCGGCGGCAGCAAGCGGCGGCAGGAGGCGGACGCGGCGGCCCGCAGCAGCGTCTTCGAGCTGCAGGTGGCCGACACCCTGGACGGGGAGAAGCAGCCGCAGCTGATCGTCAAGGGGGCGCTGGACCGGGAGCAGCGGGACTCCTACGAGCTCAGCCTCCGCGTACGGGACGGCGGCGACCCGGCGCGGTCCTCGCAGGCTATCCTGAGGGTGCTGATCACCGACGTGAACGACAACAGCCCCCGCTTCGAGAAGAGCGTCTACGAGGCGGACCTGGCGGAGAACAGCAGCCCCGGCACCCCCATCCTGCAGCTGCGAGCCGCCGACCTGGACGTGGGGGTGAACGGGCAGATCGAGTACGTCTTCGGGGCGGCCACCGAGTCCGTCAGGCGCCTGCTGCGGCTGGACGAGACCTCCGGCTGGCTCAGCGTCTTGCACCGCATCGACCGGGAGGAGGTGAACCAGCTTCGCTTCACCGTCATGGCCCGAGATCGGGGCCAGCCCCCCAAGACAGACAAGGCCACGGTCGTGCTGAACATCCGTGACGAGAATGACAACGTGCCCACCATTGACATCCGCAAAATCGGGCGCATCCCGCTCCGGGATGGGGTGGCTAGTGTGGCCGAGGACGTGCTGGTGGATACCCCCATCGCCCTGGTGCAGGTGTCGGACCGGGACCAAGGTGAAAATGGCGTGGTGACCTGCAC
This sequence comes from Himantopus leucocephalus, assembly GCA_003993805.1. Taxonomy (NCBI): domain Eukaryota; kingdom Metazoa; phylum Chordata; class Aves; order Charadriiformes; family Recurvirostridae; genus Himantopus; species Himantopus leucocephalus. Next base: position 77,993,608 of record RSEF01000004.1, on the reverse strand, counting down.
CGTGGTGGGCGACGTGCCCTTCCAGCTCAAGCCGGCCAGTGAGGGTGAAGGGGAGCCACAGAACAAGCGCAAGTATTTCCTCCACACTTCGGCTCCTCTGGACTATGAGGCTGTCCGTGACTACAACGTGGTGATCGTGGCTGTGGACTCAGGCAGCCCCAGCTTGTCCAGCAACAACTCCTTGCTGGTGCGGGTTGGGGACACTAACGACAACCCTCCCGTGTTCAGCCAGGCTGTGCTGGAGGTCTCCTTCCCAGAGAACAACTTGCCTGGTGAGAGGGTGGCCACAGTAGTCGCCACGGATGCAGACAGTGGTAAGAACGCTGAGATCACCTACTCCCTGGAGGCCTCGCCCCTCTCCTCGGAGGCACCGGGAGGCATCTTCAGCATTGACCCTGACTCTGGGGACGTGTCGGTACAGGCGGTGCTGGACCGTGAGCAACGTGACACCTACGAGTTCCAGGTTACAGCCCGGGACAAGGGGGTGCCGTCGCTGCAGGGCTCTACCACGGTGGTGGTGAGGGTGGCAGATCGCAATGACAATGAGCCGCGCTTCATGCAGGACGTGTTCACTTTCTACGTGAAGGAGAACCTGCAGCCCAACAGCCCCGTGGGCATGGTAACTGTGATGGACTTTGACAAGGGCCGCAACGCCGAGCTCAGCCTCTCCATCCAGCCTGGTGACCACGACCAGGCAGCTGGCATCTTCTCTATCGAGAATGACACCGGAACAATTTTCTCCACCGTCTCTTTTGACCGGGAGCAGCAGACCAGCTACACTTTTAAGGTGAAGGCAGTGGACGGAGGCGAGCCACCACGCTCTGCCACTGCCACTGTGTCCCTCTTCGTGATGGATGAGAATGACAACGCACCCACAGTCACCTTCCCCAGCAACAGCTCCTACACTGTGCTGCCGCCATCCAGCAACATGCGCACCGTGGTGGCCACAGTGGTTGCCACTGACGCTGACACCGGTCTCAATGCCGACCTCAACTACAGCATCATCGGGGGCAACCCCTTCAAACTTTTTGAGATCGACCCGGCCAGTGGCGTGGTGTCACTGGTGGGCAAGCTGGCCCCCAAGCACTATGGCCTGCACCGCCTCGTGGTGCAGGTGAACGACAGCGGGCAGCCGCCCCAGTCCACCACTGCCCTGCTCCACGTCTTTGTCAATGAGAGCCTGTCCAATGCCACTGTGGTGGAGAGCCAGGTGGCCCGTAGCCTCCATACTCCCCTGGCCCAGGACATCGCCGGTGACCCCAGCTATGAGCTGAGCAAGCAGCGGCTTAGCATAGTCATCGGTGTGGTGGCTGGCATCATGACCGTCATCCTCCTCATCCTGGTGGTGGTCATGGCTCGCTACTGCCGCTCCAAGAGCAAACACGGCTATGAGGCCGGCAAGAAGGACCACGAGGATTTCTTCACCCCACAGCAGCACGACAAGGCCAAGAAGCCCAAGAAGGACAAGAAAGGCAAGAAGGGGAAGCAGCCCCTCTACAGCAGCATCGTCACCGTCGAGGCTTCCAAGCCCAACGGGCAGCGCTACGACAGCGTCAATGAGAAGCTTTCGGACAGCCCCGGCATGGGGCGGTACCGCTCGGTCAACGGTGGCCCGGGCAGCCCCGACCTGGCCAGGCACTACAAGTCAAGCTCGCCGCTACCCACCGTCCAGCTGCACCCGCAGTCCCCCACTGCCGGCAAAAAGCACCAGGCCGTGCAGGACCTGCCCCCGGCCAACACCTTCGTGGGCGCCGGCGACAACATCTCCATCGGCTCGGACCACTGCTCCGAGTACAGCTGCCAGGCCAGCAGCAAGTACAGCAAGCAGGTAAGAGCGCTGCGCCCCGCGCCGCCGCCGTCCGCGCAATCACCCCCCCCGCCCCGCGCAGCCCCCGACACGCACACACACATACCCACACCCCCCCACACACCCCCCCCGGCTGAGAGAGCGGCGGTGCCCGCCTCCCCCCGCCTCCCAAGCAGGCACGACCGGCAGGTTCAATGACCCGTTCAGCCTGGTGTCCCCCTCCCCCCCCCCATCCCGCAGGCAGTCAGGTGCCCGGACCGACACACAGCACGCAGGAAAAGAGAGTCAAGAGATCTTTATTATTATCATTTTTATCATTCCCTCCGCTTTTCGGACCCGGCAGCCAACCAGCCCGTCCGTGCAGCCTGCACCGGCGGGGGCGCCGGCGGGACCGCCCCGTCGAGGCGGTGACNCCCCCCCCCCCCCCCCCCCCCCCCCCGCCTCCCCCGCAGCGCGACGGCAGCCGGCCGCGGGGGCGGGCCGGGGACTCGGTCGCCAGCCCAGACGGCGAGCTGTAAGGCAACCTGAGGTGCCTTTACCAGCCGCCCACCCGCAGGCCAATCCCGGCGGGGGGGGGGAGTCAGGACTCCCCCTCCCCGTGGCGGAGCCGCGGTCCCCCGTCCGCCCCCGCGGTCCTCCCCCGCCCCGGCACCGCCTGCCGCGGTCGATGCCGCTTGAGCGAGTGCCTCCCCCCCCTCCTCCCCTCCTTTGATGCTTTCCAAGCCTTAGGGACAGTGAGCTCCGGCGGAGGAGGAAAGTTTCGCCGCGGTAGCCGGGTGTTTTGGGGAAAGGGGGTTGCTGCCCTCCTGCCGCCTCCTAAAGCCGTGGGTGAGAGCGGATTTGCAGCCGCCGGGCTGACGCCTTCATGGCTGTAATTGCCCGGTCGTTCACAAGGACCAAACCGCTTAAATAGTCTACAAAGCCTGTCTGCGCTCTGACTTACACCTCAGAGATTGCACTCATTGCAGCAGTTGCTCTGAATACACGTCAGCGTTAGTGAGTTTGGAATCGCACCCCAGTATGTTCTCATTGCCTTTTTTTTCTNTTTTTTTTTTTTTCCCCCCCCCCCCCCTTTTTTATTTTTCCCCCCCACCCCTTGTATATCACGTGAAATTCATTCATTCAAGTTGAGAGGCCCTAATTTGCCAGCCCAGCTGCTGCATAGCTCTGTCTGGAAGAGAGTGTGACCGCCCCGAGACCTCTCAGAGCGCGGTGTGCCGCAGAGGGACCGGCTCTGGTCTCGGCCGTGTTGGCGGAGATGGGTTCAGGGAAGCTCCGAGAGCCTAAAACTGGTGATGGCAGGGACCTCTTTACAGTCCTTGAAATAAAATAGGGGTAGCACAGAGGAGGATCAAGCTCGTAAGTGAAAGCGTGTGTTTTGGTTATTTTATAAGACACATATGTAGCCTGAACAGAGGTCACTTTTCTTTAGGGGGTACTCTTTGGGTGATAGTAAAATGAGATACTTAACACCTGGTGATTTCCGTTGCATCTTTCCATGTAAGATAATATTCTGAATGTTTCCTCAGCTACAGTGCGTGTTACACAAGAATCTAGAGATAAATGAATGCTGATTCATGTAAATACCGAGCCAAGTCTGGAACAGGGGAATTCTGACTAGTTTGACAAAAATGCTTTCTTTTCAACTTATTAACATGCAAATATGGTACACTATGACTTTTTTTTTTATACTTTGAAACGTCTGCTAGTCTACTACAATTGAAGTTTTACAATGTGTTGCCAGTACTTACATTCTGCTCAGAAATACTCAAAATACTGTAAAAGAAAATGTATTATATGAGCCACTCAGTCTTCCAGATCACACAAAAAAAAAAAAAAGTGTGATTGATGTACTATCTGCCAGTATTTTTGTGTATGTTGTTTTACAAGTGATACAGATTTATAGAACGTTTGACACAGTAGTTTCTGGGTGATACATTTCATTAACTCTCTCCTGGAGAGTACATTACAATTTCAGTTTGAAAATAGTCTGTATAAAATACAAAGTACTAAAAAAGTTCCTACGCTTCCATCTACTAAGGCTTATTAAGCACATAGTAGATTATGTCTTTTTAGTGAAGACCAGGATAACAAAGTAGCAGTGGAACATATGCTAATCAGATACTACTTCTTTCTTGCTGCTGCAATTCATCTAAACATATGAATTATAAACTGTCAAAGTGTAATTTATTTTCAGTGTAAAAGAATGACTTGCATTCTAAGTGTAGGAATGGTAAAGGATTACACCATACAAACGACTATTTTGTTTGATTAAAAAAATATTTAAGATTGTATTACAAAAATGTTTTGAATTCCTTAACATTTTTCAGGGACATATTTTCATTTAAAATACACTAGCACACTCCTTAGTAGAAGAAAATGGCTTTATTACACTTTTACTTGCAACAACCAAACCAAAAGAAGTACATGGTGAATTGCCCCATTATTTCTCTGGTTTGTACAAAACCAATTTCACAGTGTCGATAGTTTTCCTGTGCGAAATATTTAGTTTGTTATGAAGGTTAGTTCACCTGAGTAGCTTATAGTCAATATTCTAATGCCTTGTCTTTTTTTATTTTTAAATATGCAGAAAGTATTTGCACACTTGTAAAGCGTGCACATAAGTTAAGGAAAGTGTCCAAGAAAACAGTAAAGGTAGTGCTAAATAACAGACTTTATAGGAGAGACTATCAGGCACGAAACTTCTGTTACCGCTTTCCTATGGGTACTTGCCAGCTTGTTGCTGAGTGACGTTTATATCGTTTGGGTCACGTTTTTGAATAATAGTGGGGATGTTAAGATGTATCTGCATAAACAATATATAGACTTTTCACATCTCCAACACTGACAGTGCAACATTCCTCAGTTTATCAGGCAAAACACAGGAGGATTTTCAACACCCAAACCACGTGGAACTCTTGTTCAGCGCGTTGTTTAGAGAGAAATGTGAAGCGGTTGCAGAGAAAGGGTTCTGGTGTGGTGGGTATCAGATGGTTTCATAGTTCAGCTGTACACACGAAACAGAAGCAGTGGCGTGTTGATGGGACCATGCTAGGGAGACTGGTTGAAATCTCTGAGGCTGCCTTTCTTTACTCTTTGGCAGTTCCCTTTGTTCTAAGGAGACATTAGAAGGTGTATAAAGTTTTAGAACAAATAAGTGGGCACAGCAGAACACACCTGCTCTAAGTTACTGGAGATGAGAGCAATACTAACTTCCCATTAGTGTAATTAGAATCGGTAATTGATACTTTTGTATATCTACAACATAGCAGTCAGGAAATAAAGCCTCTACTTACATGACCGACTGGTGGACCCCAGTGAATACAACTTGTTTTCATCCTGATTATGTGATACTTCCTTTTTTAAGGTAATGCATCGAATTTCTTATACGAGTTCCCAAATACATCTTGTTTGGTACAGTACTGTATAGAACTTCAGTGGAGAAAATCACAAATTATTTGTAATTCTCCTCCTTCTTGACATCAGGTGTTTTATGGAAAGTTTAAAACTAAATTCTGTATTCAGTCGGCTTCTGACATTTCACCATCGCTTTTTTAGAAGATCTTTCACAAATTTGACCTCTATTCTTGTCTTATTTAGCGTGGTATTACTCTGAAATATTCTTTTAGCCTCCCTTTTATCAATTCTCTCCCATTCAGTAAAGCACTAACATCTACTTAATGGCAAGCAAATGCTTAAATCACTTAGTATTCCATAAGTCTTAATCACTTGCCAAAAGTTAAAGCTGAACAGAAGTATTTTGCTGAATGGGGATGAGTTTAAGCATGTATTTTTATGGATCACAGACTTAAAATCTGAAGCCTCCAGGTGCTGCACGTTGCCTGTGAGGAGCCTGGATACTACTGACTTCCAGCAAAGGCAGCCGGAGATAAGGAAAGCTCAGTGCCTAAGAGGAATCACTTAGCAGCTTGGAGGGTTGCATCCTTAATCATAACTCTAATCGTAGATTTCAATTGTAAAGACTTGTTTATTTTCTCATGTTAGTTACAGATATGTTTATACTATATGCTCATTTTCCCACTTTGTTTCACAGTGCAAAATAGTGGCAGGTTTATTTCGCTGAAACTTTTAATCAGGAATATGCAATTAGCGTGTTAACAACCACTGTTTGAAGAACAGACCTTTTAAACCCTGTTTATATGTTTACATTTTTTGGCCATCGTATTCTTTTGGTTTCTTTTTTACTTGCTCTGCTCAACAAACAATGATTATCGACTACTGAAAACATTGCAGTTGTGGTGGTGTTGGTTGGGGTTTTGGTTTTTTCTTGTATGTGTTTTTTTTTTTTTTTAAGAGATATTGGTCACCATCGGTAGAATTAGCAGAACCAGTACAGGATTTTCTGAGCAGTATTAGTACTTTGCTTGGGGTATTGGCTTTCTGGCAATTCTGTAATCCTTTATGGATTATCCCTATGCCTTTTCTCATTGGAAATGTACTGTTTAGTGAAGAAAAATATCATACCGGAGTGTGCTGACACACTAGTAAAAACTAGGTGCATTTCCTGTAAAGTCTTACTTCCATGCAAGCAAAATACGTAGCATTATTTTTTGAAAAAATTCTTTGTACTGTAGCCTGTTAATTTGTTTCATAACATTTCAAACATTAATCAGTCTCTTGCAACGTAGAAGCATTTTGACTAGTTGGTATCATGTGTGTGAGTTGTATCTATAAACTAAATGGGTCCATATCCTCATAAATATGCACATATAACCAGCAGCCTTCATAGGACCCAAAATACACCCAGTAAGAGGGCAGCTTAATCAGGCAGAAAAGCTTTTTTCTTGCTTATGTACAGACACACACGCACACACAGAGGCTTATTTCAAAGACAAATCATAAAACAACTCTCAAGAATAAAGTTTTTCACAACTTTCAGCTAAGCAAATATATAATAATCATAAAAATAACGATGTTATGGTAGTACTAAGTACAAGGTAGAGAAAAAAATGGGAACATTGTCATTAAGTGTAAACGTTTACATTGGAAACTTCTTTCAGACATTTAATTTTAATACTGTTTGGTGCAAAGTGTACAGAAGTATATTTCAATTTTCTGTTCTCAATTTGCATTATATTAAATACTTTACAATTAGTTTTTAAAAGTGACCCACATTTGACCTTCAGTAACAAATTATGATGAAAGAGGGGCTAATTAAACATGAAATAGATGGATTGTTGATGCTTTAATTAGCTATATTTAACACAAAGTGTTCTGCTGATAAGTACAGCCTTTATTTTTTTCCTCTTCTGTAAAGTCATCTTGTACAGTGCGCAAATGACTAAGTTACCACTGAATCATTCTGCACTCCCAGGAGATGTACAGAGCCAAAAGGGACAGGATCTGAGTAAAGGAGGATTCATGCTCTGAATAAATAAAGAACTGTACTATTATAGGCAAGGGGTAGCAAGAAACATCTTTAAAAGGATAGAATCTGATGTATCAAGTCAGACAGCTCCCTGGCATTGTACAGACCGGTATGATCCTGGGTTATAACCACGGTTAGCAGTTTGACTGTTGCTGTGTCAGTCTTTGTATTGCAGCTGTGTATTTCTGAGTGTTTCTTTTTCTTTCTCTCCCTCTTTTTTTCTTTTTCCTTTNTTTTTTTTTTTTGTTTAGCTGCCTTATTTTCTGGTATTTGGGATATTTACTAGTTTGACCAACTGTCAGCTGTGTTTCAGAGAAATACCTGTCTCGCAGCTTCAGGCACATTTTCTTTTTAAGGATTTTCTTTCTAAAGTTTTAGAAGGTTTATGCAGTTAGTGATCTGCTGGGCTACTTTGAGATGTAAAACTTATCAAATTGGTTTTGCGTTAAAATGTGAAAGAAAATCAACAGACTTCAGAAGCAGTTAGTATTGTGCTCATGGCTCAATCAACTAAATCCTTCACAGGCATTGTGAACTCTTTACTGTATTTGCTGAACATTTGAATACTTAATTACCAATCTTAACAGGACACGTAATTTTCATTTTCTTTGACTATATATCCAGGAAATATTGATACAGACATATAAGCAATTCAGTACAGTATTTAGCAGGCTGTTGCCCTAAGTTACCTAAGCAAGTCTGCTTCCAACAGATATTTAGAAACTGTTAGAGCTGCAAAACAATTTCCTTCCTTCAGTCTTAGGCTGCATGTAATATGTTCCAAGTAATTTATGTTCCACACTTCTCATTTTTTATTTATTACCTTTTTAGGTGTTTTTATCCCACTGTGTGCTCAGGCAATGCTATTTCTGCATTTTTCTCCCCTGATTTTGTTTTCCTAGAAGAGTAGATTTGTTGTCTGCCTGTTATCAGATTTTGGACTTTGCTAGTGTATACTACATACTCATTTTAATCAATAATTAAAACAAGAAAAAGTAGACCAACAGTTACTATCCAGGATCAAAATAAAGTTTTTAATTATTGTTTTTTTAATATAAAATTTCATTACTTCAATTTTCAAATCAAGATTGTAAAAGAAACTCTGACATTCATATGGGTATATGTCAAGTTTATTGACTGTGCAGTTTAATGAAAAGTGTTTTTAGTAATATGGACTGTGCAATTCAAGTTATTCTAACAGTGTACGCTGCATGGCCCAGTAGCAGTATAAGGAGAACTTTTAAAATACTGTTATTAAAAATATTTTAAATTATTTTCTTTCAGTTCAACTCACAGTACCCAGTCCTATCAAGCCTTGTTAGCTCTCTATCCTACAAAGTGCATGTCACTAGGTAAATAGTAAAAATGAAATTCACCCATATTCTGTATCCTTTCATGTTTTTTCTTATTTGTACTAAGTTGCACTGTTTGAAATTTTAAAATCTTAATTGAATGTAAGTAAAAATAATTTGTGAATCTAAGGTCCGAGTAAAACAGCAGATGAGATAAAATTATAGCGTCCCTTTAAGTTTTGGCTTCTATGAAAAAAGGTCTATGGAGAAGGTAGAGAACATAAATAGACTATGAAAAAGCTAGCACTGACTTACTGCCTTCCATGTACTTCAGGCAACAGAGACTTCCGAAGGTGACTTTTATTTTGCTGTTGTGGATAACAAAACATCACACCAATTCTGGAGTAACTAAGGTTAGCTGGGGCATCTAAAATGTGATGTACAACAATAGAAGACGACAGAGAAGGACTTAAAACTTCTTCATTTCTTATTTTAGTGCAATTTCCTCTACAAATATTTAACTGAGAGCAGGTCATGAACAGATGTCAAAATCTCAAAATGTGATTATTCCGAAGTACCAGTTAGTCAAGTTCCTGAATTATGCCAGTGACACACATTGGAGTTGTCCTATAAACTGTGCTTAACACAAGCCATTCGCTCACTCTTATGTGCCCATTTTCACTGACAAGAGTTGCAAAATTACAATTAAGACCAGCTTTTGACTGTATTCAAAAAATAGGGAAAAAGCTTGATATATAAAAGAAATGAGCAGTGTGGAAGAACCACTTTATTATTTTTTTTGTGGAAGGGGAAGATGGGATAAGGTAAGAGTAAAAGTTTTGGATTTTAGAAGTTTGAACAGAAATAATATTCTGGTCACATTTAAAACTGAAAGGTATGTAAAAGCGGTGTGCTTTCTTTTTTTTATTGTTTGTATCAATCAAACAATCGTCTCATTTAGGTAACACAGCTGTTTTGCAATCATTAGCTTGTAAAATGCTGCAGCGTAACCCCAAAAGTATTGCTTGATTTTACTCAGAGTGGATCACAAATGATACAATTATTAGAAGTGGAAGAAAAGCATTATGTTTGTCTTTCAGAACTTAATTTACCTTATTAACTACTGACAAAAGTGAGCATATTTTTTAAAGGCAAACATCATTCCATCACATGAGATTTTGTTACAGATTTTATGTTCTGAATCAAACAACCTAATGGCTGACTTTGTAATCCCTGAATGAAAGAAATATGTTGTTGCAATTGACATTCCTATAGTATTAGGAAGCAATAAAATTAATATTTATCATAGTATTTGATATAGGGTCTTTCCTTATCTACAGATAGTATAAAGTCAAATTACAGATAATGTAAAGCCAATTTTTTAAGAGTAGGTACAGAAAGTAGGTGCTAGCTGACGTGCTGAAAATCACTCACAGAATACGTGGCAGAACTAGAATACAGAAGGACTGTTTCCATCTGCCAGAAATTCAGAAAGAATTTTATCTCGCAGCCTTGTCTGATCCAATTCCTTTATGGTACTATATTGTAAATAACAAAATATTTGTCACCTGACAGGGTAAAGATCCCTGCGTTACATGGCCCCATGATGATCATGGAGAATCCTCCCTAAACTCCCTGAAGAACAGTTTCTTGACTGGGGTTGTGGCCAGGATGCTAAGGAAGTGTATGTCTTTTGTGGTATGTGCCAAGTGTTTTCTCTGTGGTAGCTCTTCTCAGAGAGAAGCGGGAGGGGCTGCCGTAATTTATTCTGCCTATCCCTGTAGAGATGTCAAGGACTTTTCAGCCCTGAAACAGTGTAAAATATGAGAGGTAGCCCCTACTTCCTTTGGATACCAAATCCATGGGAGGCAGAATTGCTTTAACACATTCTCAGAGTCTTATCCTTGGGGAAAATATCCTTTATCAGGACAATACTTTTACAGGGATACAACTTGATGTAGAATTGGGTTTCTGAGTTCAGTGTTATGCTGAAAAATGAACTGAAGGAAATTATGGAGACTGTCATGGCATTCCGGGTGTGATTCAGCTATCTAAACATACACATCCTAGTGTCACTTTAGATACCCTAAAGTTTCTGAGATACCTGCACAGAGCTGCGCAGACAGGGTGTATGACGCAAGCCCTGGGTGTCTTCTGGGACACTCTTCTGTAGCTGCAGCTCAAGGCCAAACAAAAAAGCAATCAATAAATCCCTTGGTTTACTGAAAGAAACAATAATTAGAATAAAACTAAGCCCTCTGTGAATGTAGTGCATTTTGGCAAGGTTGGAAAATGATTTTTCCAGTAAGATCTTAGGCATGGCGCACACATTTGAAAATTGTGCTTATCAATAGAACACACGCATGCAGATATATGTTCACATATATACTGGTGTTAGGTTAACAAGTTATTTTTGAATTGACACAAACTGTTTCTGTTTTCAGAGAAACAATACTGACAGCAGTTAGCTTAACTGAATTTCCATTCATCTTCAGACCTCTCAGGCTGATGTTTATCTCATGTTAGGTGAAACTACTAGTAGTTCAACAAAAGTCGATCAAATTTAACTAAGAGCAATCACTGTAAGTTAAATCAGGTCATATAATATTCAGAGACTGTTTTATATTAAAACAAAATATAGATACAGAAGATCAGTTTATCAGTTTGGACATTATGCATCAAATCTCCTGCATTTAACTTATAGGCATGTATATAACTTGCAAAATAACAGAGTAGATTTTGCTCAGGTATTACATCCAAGTGTAAAATTTTCTTTGTAACAGGCTCTGGGAATGACGTGGCTTTAATGACATTTCAAAAAGTATGATTTTAGTATTAATCACATTCTTACTCAAACTAATGGTACAGCAAGAGTACATGTGGCAAGCTACCTTTGTTCAGTTACCTGATAGGTCACGGCGTTTATTCGTGGAGTTGTGTGTTACCCCTTGTAGGCATACTTACGAGAAACACTTGGCCTGAAAATTCGTATCCACTTTGTAATGCAAAACTTTTTCTCTCAGATGAGATCTGGCCATTTGCTTAGGCAAATCTGTTTAATTTATCTGGGACTCCTTTTTTAAACACTGTATTTAACAAGAGAAAATACTTCAGTAATTTGCAAACTTTCTAAAGATGAAAAGCAAGAATGGAAATATAGATAATAAAAGAACAGCAGATTGAAGGATTAGTTACTTCGCTTGTCTCCAACATTTTCACAGTGATATTTTAAGTCCCTGTTTTACCACCTTTACTGGTAGCAACATTTATGTCTTCTGGTTTCAACGTACATTTGGTCTCATTCTCCATCACGTCACTCCTGTTCTAAGTGAAGTTACGTTGTCATAAAATTTGAGTAATGAAATGGTGAATCAGTTTTCTTATCTCCATCCGTGTGTTCTAAATTGGTTATAATGACATAACGTGTGCCTTGTGTGATAGTGAGAGAGGATATCCATCATTCTGTTGAATCAGAAAAATGCTATTTTCAATGAGCATGTAATTATGTTCCAGTTGCAGCCCAAGTTTACACAGAAGGACAGTAATTGATTTCTTTGAGAGAGAAGCATTTGTTTCATTTCCAAGTAATGTTGTGAGTTCTTTTGCACAAGGCATAATCGCACTGGAAACTAGAAGTCGCTACTTAAGACAGGTCACTACATGCTCAGCCACTGAACCTCAGCCCAGATCTTGGCTAAGTCTGTCATGTAGATTTAGAAAATTTACTCAGAAGGCTACTCGGACTGTATACTGATGGATTTATTCTGCTTCCTGCAACTTAAGGGCCTGAATCTATCACTTCATTTTAATGGATTTTTTCTGAATGTGAATAAAATTCAGCTATTTCTAGAGCAGGTGTTAATTCATATGAGCAAAAGTGGCAGCAGCGGGCGTGAAACAGAGCAGTACCCGTTTTCGTGGTGGCTTTCAACTATGAGTCTTTTTCCTAGAAATGACAACACATAGTCTGCGCCACGTATTTTACCCAATTTATTACTGCATACATATAAAATAGAATAGAATAACATATCTGAAATATCTAACAGCAGTGCAGATGGAAGTAAGTACTTCATAGGAATGGCAAACACCTACCACGGAGGTGCAGTAGGTGTTTCACCAGGATGTGGCTTTATGTAACTTGTGGGTTCACTCAGTAGGGTCAGACTTGACGCTGGCAGCTCCCTGGAGCAGATTCGAAACCAGTATAGGTTGGTGCAGCACGGTAACTCATCCTGTTCAAATTCTCCAAGTCCGTACGTGGAATTGTAGGTTACTAAAAACATTGCTGCTTGTGGTGTTTTTACGTGCGTTTTAACGTGAATTAAAAAGAAATACATGAGAGAGATTCAGCCTAGAGGTGAAGGAAACTTAACTGTTTGCAAAATGGCACTGCCTTTGCCATTCTGTGTTTTGCAGGGATCACTGGACACTCATATAATTTGTTCCATCTTTTTTGTGCAACGCCGGTTCTTCAAATATTTATTTATTAAATGTTGCTAGTATTCTGGATATTTTTGGTTGCTCTCTAGGGCAGAGGAAAAGATAAGCAACAGTGTGAAATTCTTCTGTGTGGAATAAATTGAGAAGATTTTGTTTTCATTATATTGTGAAATATTTTATCTCTTACGTGACATTCAAGGAGACTGGAGGATGTTATATTCAATTGGCCCTTCAAACACTGCTGAATGAATTGAAAATTCATTTGGACTTTCTAATACTGACTATTAGTGCACCTTCCTAGGAACCTCGAATGCTAAATTTATAGGGTTTTTTTTCTTTACTAGTTCTTAATTAAATATATAAAGTGACTGAACCCTTCAAATTATACAGTAACCTTCCTGGAGAATTAATGTTACAGAAATATGAAAGGACTGGCTAAAGTGTCACTCTATCAAATGTTTCTAAAAGGCTTTATGTATTTATAAGACTCCATGATCTACTATTGATGCAAATTACTAAGGATAAAGGAAAATCCATCTGTTATCAAAGAAAAAAAATAAATGAAATAAGTCTAAGGATTTGAAAGACTTAGCATTAAGGACTAAGAATTCATACTTTGTGATGGGTTTATAGTAATTGATGGTAGAAAAGACTTCTATTTAGCATTCACAATGTGGTGGGTTTTTTTTTTTTAATCGAAAGAAAATGACTTTGCCATAAAAGCTTCTCATATAACATATCCTGTTTCATTTCATAATTTCATATTCTTCACCGAAATGTCTCAATTAAAATATGACCTACACCATTTCATGTTGCATTGGGCATTACTAGTTTTGTTATTATTACCCTTACATTTAATCAAATTGTCTGTAGCTAAATAAATAGCATTTCATCAAGAGCCGTTGGTTTTCAATCAGCTAGGAAACAGATTACTGGCATGAGAGCAGATCTAAGGCTAGTGTCTCCGATCCGCAACTAATTGTGTGCTGATAATAGTACTGCCCACAGGCAAATCTTACCCGCTGTCCTGATCTATGATAGATTTCCCTGTACGTTAATATTAAATCAGATGGAGACATTTTGTAATACTGTTACAGTTACTATCTTTAACCTTTCCTTTTTAATTTGAAATATGTACTGTTTGGAGATACTATCTCCGTGTTTCGTTTCTGAAAAGAAATGAAGAAAAGAAAAATCTCAGGGAAAACATAATTTTTTCTTCAGCTTCTCCTCTTGAAACGGTCACTTCTTCAGGAGACAAAGTGCTGTTGATACTTAAATAAGCATTTACCTGTAAAATCACGTATTCTACTGCTTGGCTCAGAGGGGAGAGGAAGGTATGTGACAAATTGCGGCAGGAAGCAGTGCTTCGCTCTAGCTTGGTGGTGTGTGGGCTGGCGGTCGTCAGTGCTCTCAGGATCAGCTGCAGACCACGTACTAACTTTATACCGTACACGCAGATTACTGCATTAAGACATTATAAACATTCACATTTTTCCAGCGTGAAGATGACGAGGGTGACTACTGGAGTACATAGGAGCCCCTGTCCTGTACCAAGACTCCATCATTTCAGGCTCTTCACAAGTGCAGAACGTACTGTAAGAGCTGCTTTTAAACAAGGAGTACATAGAGGGTAGAATAACACATACTGTAGTCAGCACATTATACTGCTCTGAAAGAAAGCTGTCTTCTGGTCTGTGTATGTTGTTCTTGTGAAATGATTCCAACGGTTTGAAATCTGTTTTTTCACCTTGCGAGTTATGCAAACAGCTCTTCACTTTTTCACTAAAGCAAGTGGGAATTGTTCACTGTCACAAATAATAAATAACAAGAGTACCCGATCTGCACAGCATGGAAGTGATAAAAACACATGCTTATGAGTGCTTGAGATTTCACAGCTATTAATTTTGAACTTTTTGATTGCAGTTCTGTTTTACAAGAGGGGATGCTGTTAGGGCAGCAGTACACTGTGACAGTGAAAGATTATGACAACATGCATTTATCATGATGAGCTTGATAAACTCAGTGTAAGAGATGGTCAGAAAAATGTCCCTAAACCTGAAGTCATAAAATGTGTCTTGCCTTTACTGAAAATCAAACATTTTTTCATAACTGCTAATAATTTTTTGTACTAATTTAATGCTAACATTAATATGTTTGAGAAGGTTTCTTTGTGCATAATGGAATGTACAGCTCTTATCAACGTTGGTGAATTCCTTAACACGTGCATTGAGGGACACTAGGAGTTTATGTGCAGAATGCTATTGTGCCTACAACATGTATTCACATACAGAAAGGTCCTCTACAACAGGTCAACAAATACTATGGCATGTTTGGGATTTTAAAAAGTCAGGAGGACTCCTCAGGCTTTGAAGAATATTTTTAAATTTTTTAAAGATACCTTAGCATTTAACATCTAAATTGCAAGTTCTGCCTAAAAGTATACTCCCCGACTACTTCTACGTAAATCAAAATGTGGCAGATCATGTCTTCCATTTTGAGACCGCAGTATTCATAGTGTGGTTTCAAATCAGAAACTGCATTTTTGGTTTAAGGGTAGAAACAGGGATTTCAGTAATAATTAGGCATCATGTTGAAGCTGTCTACTGTAAGACAGCAGGACACAAAGCATCCAAATGCTGAATCTATAGTATTTCTGATCAAATTTCACAGCCACAGCAGAGAAAAGAAATTCCATGGTATGCAGTAGAAAAAGTCCTGAATAAGGGAAGCGATTGAATAAGATCATGTCTAGAAATGTTAGTACCTCATTTTTTTTTATCTTTATCATTCTAGAAAATCCATCATCAGCTTTTCTAAAATCCTCACTGAGCTGGTGATTTTTTTCACATTTTCAGAATATGATCAAAGCCATGCTAATCTGGACCAAGGGCATGTCTCAGAGTCCTAGAATCTCTGAAGAAAACATTTTGCTGTCTTTCCTATTTTTGACATAATAGAGATTCACCTAAAACTTTTTAAAAACACATAGAGGGCAGTCTGTTTATTTACAAGGCAGGTGTTATAGGTTGCGATCAACAGTTTATAGTTCATCACAAGACTGATAAGAAAGAATTGCAGATCCCAGAGACATATGCTGTCAGCGAATGTCTAGCTCAATAATTAGGCAATTTGACTATTGACTGCAGTAAGTTTTTGATAGGTTGTAATGTGTATCCCATGTTGAAGGCACTGTAAGCTTGGAATCTGGAGGAGGAAAATAAATAATCTCACGAGAAAAGGATATCCAGCTTGTAGTAAGTTCATCTTTCTGCCTACCGCTTTTTTTTCTGTAGTGGAAAACTGCAGGTGTTTGTTTTGTCCCCCAAAGGAAAGGCCTAGCATTTATGCAGGGCTATTCTCATAGAAAAGGAGAACTTTTAGAGTTCTGTCTTTTTCTCGTTTCTTTCTTTGTTTGTTTCTTTGCCCCCCAGAATTTTCTTTGGAAATCGGAAAGAAGAGCTATTTTGTAATCATTCTAGCACTCTAGTTTCTGGCAAAGCCTTTTATTAA
>RSEF01000004.1:77963309-77976167 GCA_003993805.1 Himantopus leucocephalus | reverse complement strand
GGGGTTGTTTAGTCTGGAGAAAAGGAGGCTGAGGAGAGACCTTTTCACTCTCTACAGCTACCTGTTGTAATGAGGTGGGTGCCAGTCTCTTCTCCCAAGTATTGAGTGATAGAACGAGAGAAAACAACCTCACGTTGAGAAACCACCCTCACCAGGGGTGGTTTCGATTGGATTATCAAAGACATAAGAAAATAGATTTCCTGAAGTAAGCACCAAACTAGAATTCATTGACTGCTGTCAATGAATTGCTGCTGTTGATCACTAATGATGCTGTACCTTGCAAGAGGGTGGTTTGGTTGCACACTTAAGGTGCTGTGAAGGAGGAACAATGCTTGAGTAGAATGATTAGGAGATTGTTACATTTTGGTATAATTTATTTATTCTGACATAGAAACAGAAGTTTTAAGCAAGTTGTTTGTTTGGGGAGATGCTTGGGGAGACAAAATCTTCTGTATAGTTGTACAACCTGCCTAACAGTCTCTTTCCAAGTACTTAGCATCCACACTAGAAATACTATTGTCTTCTCAGTATTGCCAAGGCAGAAAATCTTTATTCTGCTCATATTTTTAATCCTGAAATACCCCGGTCCCTGATCCATATAGGGGCTTCATCCTCTAAATATGAGAACTTTACCTCTTCTCTGAGGAGTTCCCCTATCAGCAGAGTGATTGTGTCTTTTGTATAAATGACCTCAGAATCATTGCCTTTTTTTGTTTTCCTGAAGGGTGAGCACACTTCTAGGTGTTCAGAGAACTACTATGTATTTTGGGTTGTATCTCAAAGTTGCTGGTTTAGGGTTTTGGGTTTTTTTTTGGTGAAGATTGTCTGCTGAAACTCTTTATGAAAGAACTTCAAAACTTAACCAAATTCTTATGGCATCATAATTGTTATGGGGTAGGTATTTGGCTAAAATAAGAGAGACATGTAGTGATCAATGTACATACTTAAAAAATGCTGTTATTAATATTATAATTTCTGTGTTTGTCAGGCGAGTAAACACAGTAGCGGAACGTGACAAAGTTTTTCTTGGATCTTATTGTCTTTCATGTCTTTTTGGGGATGAATTCCAGCCCAGGAAACCTAAAGAAATTCCTCCCCTATTACACACAATGTGGTGTATGAAGCATAAAGAGACGAAGCCCTTTCAGTATGAACCTAGATATGAGTATAGGAAAACAGCAGAAAGAAACTAAGGAGACCTTGGTTTACAAAAGCTAGGAGTAAGAAAATGAAGACTCGTGGATGCAAATTTTGCAAATGTTTCAAACTTAATTCGGTCAATGTTTGTTATGTTTGTCTGTGATTTCCACCCACAAGACAGAGACAAAGCAGCTGTTCTAATTGTTATGAATAATTTACCTTTTAGTTTCAAAGGCACTGATATTTGTAGTTTAGGTGGGAAAAAAAAAAGAAAAAAGATGTACTTTAAAAGAAATGGTAAGCAGAATACTTTCATAGTTCTTACGATGAAACATTCCCCATTTGTAGCCTATATGACAGCTCTGGCAACATTATAAATCTTTCCTACCTTCTTATTCCAATTTAGCTATACTTGTGAGGATGTATGTTGAGGGTATCTTAAGCATAAAGAAAACGAAGATGCTAAGCTATAAAACAAATATGACAACTAGCATTTTTAACCTGTGTGGATTTGGTAAGGATTTATGCTGCATATCAAAGTGTAATTCCTCCGTGCCTCTCTGCGGTTCAAGGAATTCACTTACGTTTTTTTCTCAGTGCCAGGATTGTTCTATTCTGTTTCTCAACTCTTATATTCTAGAAAGCTGCATCATTGAATAGTCAAGAAATGTGCAGTGTTGTCCATGTTGTCATATATACACTCTCAAAGTATTTGGCAATTAGATTTATGTGCTAGTGTAGTGATACAGAAGAATCTGGTTTCCTTCTGAAGCAGCAGGGAAAGCTATGGAAATAGCATATAAGCCCTCAGCAGCCAAGAGTAGACAGTTCTCCTACCACCTTTTCTTTGCATTTAGCTGCAGACATACCTGTTAGCCTGTAAGGCTGCTTAAGTCGTCCCTGTGTTCACCCTCAATGACTTAATTCTGGACTTCAAGAAATTAGAAGGTTTTTAGGGAGTAGGAGGCAAAGAAGTCTTAAAACAGGTACAGCAGAACAAAGTGAAACAGAACTTGCAGGGAAGAAAGAAACTACCCTCCACGAGATGAAGACAAAAAATTAAATAAATGCACCAATAAATAAATAAAAATGTATGATGCAAGTATGTGACAAAAAATGAAGTGGTATTTTCTGATTCCTTAGATATTCTTTAAATGACATTGGAAAAGAAAAAAAGTCTCATTAACATCTAAATTGGTAACAAAATGGGGCAGTGCAGTCCTGCTGTCACAGCACAGTATCATCCTCTTCCAGTTTTTAGTTTATTGCTTGCTATTCAGGATTTTTTTACTTTGAATTTTAAAATGAAGAGTAAAAGCAAGAAATTAGGTATTATTTCTGGTCAGAATGATAAAAATGAAGTTTGAAACAGCCTTCTATATGGTGATACAAGAATAAGCAAAGGAGAAGAAAAATTCTTCAAAGGGTCTGTAACTCATGGAGCAAAGGAAGTATTGTATTTGTTGATGCTTCTCCTTAGCCCACAGAAACTCTTCTGTATATATACCTCATAATTAGGGCTTCGTGTGCCTGCAGGGAGGGTACACAGCCAGGGAGCAGCCTTTATGCACAGCATGCTACCCTAGCAACCTGATAGATTTCCAGCAGAAATGTGTGTGGGAGTTAATGCTGATCTTTGCAGAGTTAACCCATTTTTGGAGAGAGAAGTATGCACAGCTGTTGTGGACTAGTCAGCATAGTATGGCTTCTGAAATCCATAGGAAAAGAACTTGGGCACTGTATGTTCATGTTCGGTATACGTACCTGAATTTTTATTCCCTCATCCACTAGATCCTTGTGTGGAGATTAATGTGACATCAGCCACAAGAGATGATGCTCACTAACTGTGCTTTTGACCTGTCCTAGGTTTGACATTTTTTTCTCACCCAAGTGTGATATGAGCTTTGAGTGTGTATTTTTCACAGTTATACCAGCTTAACCTTTTTATAAGTGAATTTCCTATTCGCCATTCTTGTGCTTCAGAAGAACTCCAAGGAACTGTTTAGGGGATAGTTGGCTTTAAAACATCGCATTATAAACTTTGGCTGCCCAGGGTCAGTTTTGCACAGCTGTCCAAGCTGCAGTGGTGGGGTGGCCAGCAGACAGAAATAGCCATCTGAAACTGAGCTCTGCCAGTCCCAGGCAGAACTCTAGGACTAATTTGAGTATGAGAAAAGGTGAATGAGCACAGAAGTGAGAGACAAAGGGGTGAGGAAAGGAAAAGAATTCTTGTGTCTCACTGAGAACTGACTCCAACAGTAACAGCTGGTTGGGACCAGAATGTTCATACCTTGTGTCCTTACACTTTCCTCTGGTCAGAGCTAGAAAAACATTGCTACTACAGACTGAATACCATGTATGTGTCTTGTGGTGGTGTTAATCTCATTCAGTATTTTAAAGGAATAGAGTAGAATATCCCTCGTCAGTGTGCAGAGGGTGAGAAATTGCTTAACGGTCAAGATCGAAAGAGTAGGACTGTGGAGGAGACAGTTTTCTGAATCTCTGACAGGCTGTAGGGACTATTTGCAGTTTGTATAATTTAATTTTCAACCACCAGAGGAAGAATTTATGTGCACAATTTCTGCTGTTATCCATCCCCAAAGGAAAGCATTGCTGCATCACAGTCTACCCAATCATCTGATATCCTCATTAATCAGGAGAAAACAAGATATGTATGATAGGAAGCCTATGTTTGCATACAGTCTCAACGACATCAATCTGTAAAAATTCTGATTTTAGCTGTCAATTTTATTGGTAGAGTAATGAAAAGACTTTCACCAAGATACTTGATCTTTGAGAGTTCTATACAGCAGGGAGTTAAGATTCTAGCTTTGCTGAACTTCAGTGGGTTTGTCAGAAATAAAAGTTGAGACCATCTCACTCACTGAAGGTTTCATCTTCCTTGTATTAGCATGTAAAACCTTAAAATTATGTCAGTGCATTCCAGTTAGGGCCCGTGGATTTTTTCCTTGGAGTTACTAATCCAATCTAATGCAATATTGTTGAAGAAAGCTGTTTGGCTTATATCCTCTCTTATTTTCACTGAGAAAATTTCAGATTGGTTTGTACATAAATTAGGTTTGTTTGGAGTTCCAAACCCTTTCTCTCTGGTAATCTACTTTCTACTACTAGTTAAAATAGTAGGGCAGAATAGTGATACCTGAATGGGTTGAAGGGAAGTAGACTTAAGTTGTCTGTATGTCTTCCTAGTGTCCCTGGAATGCCAAACACTTCTCCCCAAACAAGAATTATGCAAGTCTCCACATAACTGATGTGTAAAGGACTGCTCATTTGGCCCAAACCAAAATGAAACAGAGGATGAGGAGTCATTGTGATGTACTAGTCTGCTGCAATGCATCTCCATCATGCTTAGAGAAGTCTAAGGTATACTATCTCTATTGCTTCACTGGGAAAGAGGTAGTTCTATATCGCTTTAAGCAGAGAATGCTGTAAGCAGCACAGTATAATTTCAGTTGGTTTATTATACATTAACCATCATTTTATTTTACCCAGTTGGAGGTGTGAGATTGGGTTGAACTATGACAATTAACTTTATAAATATGTCTTTCTCTGTTACCTGGGTCAGTCAGTCTTTCTACCTACTTTGAAATTTTATATTGTTATCCTTCAGTGCTATCATGTGTTGGATCATCCTCCACATAAAATCAACAGCTTTACTGAAATCCCTGCTAGAACTAAAGGACCATTCACTGGAATAGCAAGAAGGAAGGCTTTGCAAGGTTTTCTAAAGATGCCTGTCTGGATTTACTGGGTCCACTGTAGAATATTAATGGTAGAATTCATAAAAAAAGGCTATCACTTGGACTGCATGAGAAATGTTGTTGGGTTTTTTTACTAATGGAAAATGATGGTACTATAATATTAATTTTTTATTTTGCACCTTAAAGAATTAAAATTAACATTCAATGGCATTTTTGTCTTGTAAGTTTGAAACTTTCATGAATACAGTCTAAATGAAATTTATCTAGTGAAGGGAGGCCTTTCACATGGTATTCATCAGTTGCTATTCTTGTTCAAAACATCTAACTACTAAGAGCATAATCATTGCTATTTAGACTAGTTCTGGCCCCTTGAAAACAACACATTAAAATAAGAAACTATTCATCTCACACCTGGGTAAGTTCATCAGGCAATTAAACATGGAAGATACAATTAATCCTTTTCCTCTCCACCATGACATATATAACGGTGGAAGTTAATTTTCTTGTTTTCAAAATTAAGACATATATTAATAATAAAAGTGCATTCTGTATGTTTCTGAACTGGGCACCTGTGTATTTATTCATATTAGGCCTAAGGTCTTCTACTCCCACAGTAATGAGTGGTTTTTTTCCGCTACTTACCATTATGTCTCTCCTAGGTCAATACTTGTTGGAGTTTAATACCTACATCCTTCTCTAGTAATCAGCTTTAGGTTTTTGCATTGTCTCAGTCTCCTTCAAATAAACATAACAAAGGAAAATTGTTTCTGTTTAGCAAGAGTGTCTAACAACCCTGCATCCTTTCTGATTCAACATTTGTGCCTGTATGATACCAGAATATCAGTGTTCACACTAACCCTGAACTTAATTATTCTTCACATATTTCTTCTGTCATTGTAGCCAAATTTTCACCAGAGCTGTTGTTCCATTTCTCATATAAACCTGTAGGACTGAGACCTCTTTACCACTTTCCTGGACCATACCATCTTAAGAAACTGATTTCTGGGTTCTACCTTTGTCAAATGTTCCTTCCTGCTTTTCACAAACACCAGTAATTACTGCTAAAATTCATTAATTATCACTATGGCAATGGCAGCCTGATGATCGTACTTTTCCACTGACTCCCATTCAAATTCCAAACATTTTCAAAGCTTTTCAAACATTCATCTATCTTCATTTGCTTTGCTTCTCATCCAGTTCCTCTAACACCTGCCCCATCCTTCCTACAGAGTCGTGCCTGCTGGTGTGAAAATATGTTCTTCTGCATAGTTCTGTGAAACAGCCTACTTGCATTTCTCCTTCTGATCAAGCCTTAATTGCCTTTCCAAACTTAATTATAAAAAGCCTACTTTTTCTATTTTTTTTATTTATTTCATTGGCCTTTATTTACACACATTTGCTTTCTGTAATGTTGCTATGGGAGTATGTTACGTTGTACGTACTTCTGCCTGCTTTCCTATTCTAATATATATATTTTTAATGGTGCAGGAAATACATGTGGTACAAATTGGACTGCCATTGGTTGGACTCCATCTCTGTATTCTAGGATGGCTGGTCCCGTTAAAGTGTGTAGCAAATACAATACTCTGTATGGTTCTGTTCTGCATGGATATAGAGGGAGTTTTCGTGATACAGCACATACCATCTTTTGGCAGGAGTGCCTCCACTGTGGCAGCACTGCTATATGCACTTTTACCTGTGTTCATGTCTTTTCAAATTTACCTTTCAGAAGTCAATATTGCAACAGGAGAAGAGATAAAGGCGTAGAGTTTGAAAGCACTTTAGGGTACTAAATAAATCACTGGAGCACTTCAGCCAAGGCTGCTGACGCAGCCTAACAAGAATATGGGATTACCAAATTACAGCGTATGTGCTCACAGCACTTTTATAAAAGTGAGTCAGTGAGGAAGGGTTTGAGAGGACTATTTCAAATAGAGTGACTGAGCTGAAACACAAACTGAGTATGCATCCTCTAGGTATGGGGAAGATCTTCACTGGGCCTTTTACGTATGGCTTTACATTTCCAAAGGGCCAAAAGCAAAAATAAGATATCACATCTGGATTTAGAATAAAGTCTTAACTTACCTTATTGAGAATAAAGTCTTAACTTACTTAACTTGCCTACAGCAAGATTGTGTGGAAAGAAGAACGGGAGTAAGAGCATTTAAGATGGATCCAACTTGTAATTTCAGTCGTATTCAGCTAGTAGAATTTTAGCCATGCATATATAGCCATCGTGAAAGACTCACAAATACCTTTTTGGTCGTTTCTTGACAGGCTTTTGCAGCAAACATGTCAGGTTCCCTGTAGGACCCGGTTTCTGTAAAATTAGGGTGTTGCTTCACTGTATTGTAGAGACTTTCTCGGAATGCCAACATCCTTCTCCTTGCCCATACTTACTTCAGTTCAAATGATGTACTACACGTCTCATTTTACATAGAGCGGAGATCAGGGTATCCCTGTCGTAAGACATTTGAAGTTTGTCATGCAGTCTGCACTATGAAACAACATCCTGTGAGCTGCAGAGATCACCCTGTTGTGCATCTTTCAACTGGTGACACTATTCCCTGTTGTTAGGATGGTTGACAGCTCTTGCCTCAAATCAAGATTTGTTCTGCTGCTGAATAATGACACTGTGCAGTACTTTGGATGTGTGGTTCCCTTAGAACTGAGGTAATCCTTTCTGTGACAGGTTACGTAAATGTAGTTGGCTTATGCTGCTTTTTCAGAAGCTACAGAAACCATACTGTTATTTTGAAAATTTAAAAAGTTTGTAATTAATTCTGACATTCTGATTTTTTTTCCCAATTGCATTCTGTTACTGTCTGAGCATTTGTCGAGTGTGTAGATCTTGTGGTCAGATGTAGTTTGCATCGTCTACACCACCAATATCAGAGTCATTCTTTTTCTGTGCGTTGTGGGATTTTCAGAATAGAAAGAGGCTGTGTAAAGTGGTATTTTTTTCATATGACAAACTACTCTTATGATGGTCTTAATTATTATATAATGTTTTAATAAAGTATTTATTCATATTTTATTTAATATTATTGAAATCTTTCTAAGTTTTTTGTCAAGTTTTATATAATGCTTTAAATTATTATAAGGCTTTTATATTATATGTATTATAAGGGTTTTATATATCTTTAAGTCTTTTAAATATTATATGACTGAGGATGTATACGCATCCGATTCCTTATTAATACTTCTGCTGACATCAAGATGAAATGCAGACTCTTTCCTTAAGAGTCTATAAAGAGGGAGCATACAGGCAACTGTCTTTAGGTAATGTGATCTTCACTGAGTTTAAGCAGCCATTTAGGTCCACATACAGAGGAACAGACCTGTAAGATGAGTTGTGTCCAGGAAAACAGAATTGCAATTTATGTTTCTTCTACTGTGCCATTATTTCCACTACACTCTACTTATACATCTGAAACAATCACTGCCCTTCTCACTAGTGAGTGATGGCAAGAAAAATTGAATTTTTTTTTGTTATCTTTTTGAAAGCTGAAAGAACTAGTTATGCTACTTGATTGGGAGTTGGGATAATGAAAGAAAAAACTTAACTAATTCCATTTTAAAAAAGGAAAGTAAGCCTTTTTTTGTTTCCTTTCAATCAGAGCAATAAAATATAGCTGCGCCAGCAGACAGTTCCTGTTTGGCCTGGTTGGCCTCTTAGAAAGCCCTTTAGACATTTTCCTTTGACTTGACTTCAATGGCATGAGACCCACTTCCCTCCTTCTTAAAGAGAACGGTATTGAAGCTCGTTTCCTACTTTCTTAGACCCTTATCTTTCTAGGTATTGCATCACATGTTTAAATCTATGTGTAGCCCCATTGGCTTCCATGTGGTTGTTCACTTGCTGAGGGTTTAATGCATACATAATGCTGTGTCCCTGTTAGTTGAGTTTATAAATTCTTCATGGATTTGCAAGATAATTTATCTGATTTCTCAAATTTAGTAAACATTCCCATACTAAATTCTCTAAGTGCTATAAATTTAATCTTCCTTTTGATTAGAAAATTAAAAAGTGGTTAATGAAGGTTAATAAATAATAAATAAATAATGCAAGGTTCATAAAAGCAAGCAAGATAGAGAAAACAAATTGCAATGTTGTGAAAACAAAAAACCTGCTTTATATTGATAAGTATTTCCTGCACTGTAAATAATTTTGCATTTTAAGCATTAAGTAAATGTTGGATGAGAAATTATTTCTGTTTTTGTTTTTGTTTTTGTTTTTGTTTTTCCCCTGGGGATGACATTAAAACGTGAGTTCATTTGAAATACTGCTTAGTGTAAAAAGCAATTGATTTTTTTCATCAAATGGCAGATTGAAAATCCTGCCATATCTGTCTGAAGTGAAGAACATAACCTGCAGACTGACCTGGTACAGTAACTACGTACATTTCAATACTAGTTTGAGATGTTTAGTCCTCTAGTAATAGATATGCAGATTTTATAAAAAGGCATAAACTATGATGCTTAATGAGGTACTAAGGCACATCTTGTTTTCAAGGAAATCATGAGTCACTGAAATGTCGCACAGGATTCAACAAAGATAAAATCAATTCTTTATTTTAGATATACTGAGAACATGCTTTGTTGAGCCTACATTAATATTTTTGCAGCTTTCCCTTCCTCTGTAACCTGAGGAAAAAAAAATCTTCTGACAGTACCAGTTCCTGCTTCCTGCTCATTAAATGTCTTTTAATTTATTTTATCCTTCACTGCACTTTTAATGTTTGAAATACAGTTGAAGTTTCATCTAGTCTGTCCCTTCTTCTCTGATAATAATAATGATACTCCTTTCTTTCTTCTACACTATCCTTTGCTCAGCTGAGATTTTCTCTTTTCCATTATTGGGCTTTTATTTGAAATCAAGGACCTTGCAGTTGATTATGTTTATCATACCGGAAATAGCTTTTTTTTTTTTACCGTGAAGATGAGGCATATTTTCAATATATAAAAGTTGTTTTCATAGTACATGTGTATACTACTAATATAGCATTTTTCCTTATTTGAAAGTGTACTGTTTATGTATATTATGCCTCTGTAAAATATATAATACAAAATTTCAGTACATTTACAAGACTTTTTTAATCATGGATTCCCATTTTCTTAGGACTTTTGTTTTTCATTTCTTTCCAGAGATGATTTAAAAATCCCAAATAAATTGCTTTTAAAGTATGAAAAATGAAACTAAAACAATTTACATATAGTCTAAAAGAATTAAAATTATTTCAGAATATACGTCTAGAACTACACACCTATATAATAACTAGAGATAAGAATCATTAAGAATAAACTTAAGAACATACTCAACAGCTGGTTTTAGTTACTTTACATCTTCTTCCCCATTATTTTTTTTAATTCTTTCTGCTTATCTTTTATTCTACATTTTTTAATTCTTCCTTGCATGTAATGTTTATTTGACATTCAAGGAAAATTTTCAACAAGCTCTTTTGACTTCTTTTCATAGAATTCCAGAAAAATTGATTCAGATGTGAAGACAGAGAGTGTTTTGGGGGTGGGGGAGTTATTTTAAATAAATAGCTACTAGGTTTAATTTTCTTCTTCTTAAGTGGATAAGATGACATTCCCTAGTTAATATGCTGTTTTCCAGCTGACAGGATTCTTCTAAGAAAACAGACAAGCAAACATGAATCCTAAGTAATGATACACCACTCAATCGTGCAAATAGAATTATGACAGAATTTAATATAAGATTTAAATCATAAAATTCTTAACCTTTTTCATTGTTAATAAATCACATATGCATTTGTAGTACTCTGTCTGCATGGTAACAGCCATGGCCAAAATAGTTGAAACAATAAAGATATTTTGTTTACAGTTAAAGGAAGAGCACCTGTACGCAGCTGCAGAGAGTTTTATAAAGGATGCTATTCTAAGAGCACATCAGTTTATTTTCTACAGACACATAGAGCATATAAATTATAACAGGGCAATTTGTCAGTTTACATACTCGTATACACATTTAGAACACATTTTAAAGACCTGTGTTTAAATCCCTGTTACTTCCCTCTCCAGGCTAATTCTTGCATTCAGTGTAAACTTCAATGAACTCACTTTAAATATTTTTCTTGATTGAGAAATATTCAGTCATAGACCAGGGCTTGTTATTCTAGGTGCATGAAAAATAAGTGTCTTGTGGGCAATGAAGGCATTTGATACAGAGAAATGAAGATCATAAGCTAATGACTCTACTAATAAAGTTGTCATTAAAACTTGACATGGATTAGAAAAGCAAAACATTCAAACCACTGCAACATTAAACAAACATTTCAAGACAAATTGTGTTAGTTTACTAACTGTTAGTTTCTTTTTTTTCCCCCATCTCTCTTGTGGTAATCTTACAACAGGCATTCCCTATGTTCTCTAAATGTCTGTAAAAGCCTTTCATGAAGAAGGTGTTCAACTAAAACAGATATTATTATTCTTATGCTATATGTGTAGACTACCATTCAGTGTAAATAATCTAGATTGCTTTTGACTCATTATGAAAAGTTATTAAAGGGTATGGTTTGGTTTACCATATATAAATCAAAGTTGTGTATGAACAAGCATGAATAAATTCTAACTGCGCTGAAAGTTCAGAACTGAATTAAGTTAATTCAATAGCTTGAGAAGTCTATTGAAAGTTATTCATTTCCGCCCTGCCCCAGCAAAAGGATAGCTTCTGACAGGGAGAATAATACAAATTTTTATATTAATGGTAAATATATCAGCCTCTGTTTTACAACATAATACTCTATCTAGTATATGCTTAAAAAGGTAGTATAGAAATATATACATTTTAGCTGGAAGAGTTGCTATGAACCTTCAAATACAGCAGCACTTCAATATCCATTAAAAGTCAGTTCTATTTGGAAAGTTAACTTAACCCTCAGCAGTACAAATACGTATGATTATTTTATTGAGGGTTGGAAATCTGACTGAGGTGCCTTCTTGTAAAAATAATCAGGAATACAAAGGAATAATTCATGATAGCACTTTCACCCATTTTTGATCTTTCATGTTTTAATATTTGTTTCTCTGTATTTATGATTTCTTTTTTTGTGTGTGTGTGTAATACCAATAAATTTCACCTTCATATTTAACTTTTCAAAAAGAGAAATATTTGAATATCCTGTGCTTTTGGAGTGCCTTATCCCTAAGAATTGCACATAAGAAAATCAAATGTGGGATCAGGGTGGGACTTATATTGTATTGCAGAATTAAATATTTTTATAATTGGCATTCTAAAATGGAATTTGTAAATTTAAACGATACATTGACTATACACCAGTTGACACACCAGTCTTCAAAAACCATTGGCTTTCGCTATAAGAAAACAAGGCCACATACATTCTGTATAGCTGAATCCTACAACTTAACTTGACAGAGCAACCTTTGGCATTAAAATCTTGTCTGTAAAGAACCCTTTTTGGATAAGTGTAATTTCCTTCAGGTATATCAGCATTTTGTCATAATTGTTACTGATTTCCATGGAGTGATACATCAAGTTCATTTGTGAGGATATTGATTCAGTGGTATATATTTGGAATTGTCTTGGCCTGGTGATGATGTGGGGATGAAATATATGAGGAATTAAATGCTTATGTTTGTTGGTTATATGAGAGTTTCACATTGTTAAGATGTAATTTAAATAGGCAAAGTAAAAATAGAATTCTATGCCTTTTTTAACAAGGACAAATTAAATGATTCATCTGCAAATTGCGTGTCCCCAAAGTAAGTGAAGGAAGAAGTTATGTTCTATGAATAAATAGGTTCAATGTGGGTTACAAAGTCTTTTTTTTTTTCCAAAAGAAAATTGTTAAAATTTGAGAAAATTCCCCTGATAAGTTACATGACAACCAAATTCAGAATTGCATTTTGCGAAATACTTCTTGTATTTTTCTAAAATTCTGTACATGAACCCTGATAATTTTCATTTCAGCTTCACTCAGCACTGTCCTTTGGTACATCAAAGAGTTTT
>RSEF01000004.1:77940986-77962309 GCA_003993805.1 Himantopus leucocephalus | reverse complement strand
CCACTCTTTCCAAATCCTGTAGTGCTGCACGGGGTTGTTGTGACCCAAGTGCAGGACGCAGTACTTAGCCTAGTTGAAGCTCATACCATTGGCCTTGCCCCATTGATCCTGCCTGTCCAGATCCTTCTGTATAGACATGGTTTTGGGATTTTATTCTTGCTATTCAATACAGGAAAATTTGAATATTGTNATTCTTGCTATTCAATACAGGAAAATTTGAATATTGTTGAAATTTAAATCAACAACTACTCAAATTTTTTTTTTATATTTTCCTTGCCATAGAGGGGATACTATTAGCAAAATATCCTTACAGGTGTTTCAATCTAATCAATCACTGAATCAGTGGTGTTTTGTTTATTTCTCTATTTATTTATTTGCACTTTTAACCAGAGTCATTACTTGTCTTTTATTTTCTCTTGACAACCAACCAGTACTACCACTGTAATACATTTTGCTTAACATGGGCGTTTTAACAAAAAAAGTTGCTGTAAAACATCATGCTCTAACTGTCAAAATCATTTGGGTTGATTCTTGCATTCTTACTCACCCTGCATAGTATCTTACTCTTTAAAAAGTCATACCAGTTTCGTTGTGAAAGGATTCTAAAAAATACCAGTCTGCTGCTTAGATTTTAATTTATGAAAAATCTCTGAGAAATTTGGAAAACAAGATGAATCATTAACACTAGGAATAGAATTATCATTCATTTAGATTTTCATCCAAAATAAGCACTCCAGAGGACACCTAAGACTTTGAGCAACCTTGGCATGTATTTTAAAACATAATGTAGAGACTGCAATAAATAAAACTTCCAAAAAAAGCAGCACTCTTCTGTCCTCCCACTCTCTAACACCCCGTTTAATTTCTAGTCATAAGACCCATGCACCTCCATCACACCTTCCCACGAGATATCCCACCCGTTACTGCCTCAGTCAGCTCACACAGATGGACTTTGTAGCATACCCAGAATGTCAACAGTTTATGGCTATTTTAGACCTTGGCAAGGAAAAGCATTCCAGAGGAAAAGTCCCTCGCAAAAGAATGCTTTGCCAGCAGCTCTGCAGTCTTTTATAAAGAGAGGAATCGAGTTTGAGGGCATCTGCAGGTGTCAACAATGGCAATGTGAATTGTACAGACAAATGCTGACCACAACTCAGATCAGCATTTTTACAAAAAAATCTGTCTACTGTATCATTGACTCAAAACACTGGTTTGTTACATATTGAGAAAAATGGTCTCATTTTTTATAATGACCTTCCTGTGCCTACACTTTGATTACTACCAGCTGCTTTTGATTACGTTTAATGGATCCTTCAGTTTTGCCTAGTATTATTTAATATTATTTCCATGTGTGATAATGTTAAGCACAAATTAATAATTAATTTATTAAAATAATAATAAACTATTCTAGTCATTTGCATTTTTCTCTAGATTGTAATCGTGTCTATTGATTAGTTTCCTATTGTTTTTACCCATCATACCACAATTTATATTCGTCATAAAATTCTCCTGAATCATACTCTGTAATTTACTAATATTTGTTAATTTGTAATTAAATCCAAAATTATGTGACAGAATGAAGCTATAATTCTTCACAGATATATATAACTTTGCTAGTAATCCCTTAGAACTGAATGTAGCACTTAGCAGGGAAATTTTTTCATGTTCACACGTCTTTGTAGTATTTTATGTTAGCCTCATGCACGTTAGGAGTTACCATTCTGATAGTAAACCTCTGTGGAAGACATCAAAGACCAATATACATATATTATGTGGGTTTGTATGCATTTTATGTGTGATTGTAAGAAAAGATACTCAAGATCCCTCTGTGTGCACATATATGTTTTGATTTTGCTTATGTTTTCCATAGTCATTAGAACAACTTGTAAAACAGTACAGAATAATAGCATTACAACAACTGAAAGTTTCATCACAAAAAAACATCTCCTTAGTCCATGCATATGAGGTGCAGTTAATTTTAATACCTTCCAAAAGTTTGACTGAAAAGCTTAAGCACTTTAACTAATTTTTATCAGTTATATTTCTGCCTCCCACATACTGAATTAAGAAATATAAATTTGGAGTTCAAAGGAGTAAAACGCCATAATTTTGCTACTGCATTCTTTAACATGTTGGTCAGTTATAGTGCAAAATGGAATTTTCTGTTTTGCAGGAAAAAAACCATTAATTTGCAGTCCATTACAGTGCCATCATTGCGAAACAATAATTAACAATAGTTTCACATTACATGTTAAAATACAAAATGTATGTGTATATTTAAGAAAGGCAGAAGTGTATTTTGAATCATGGAATTCTTTACTGCTGTCTGTACTAGTATGATCAGTTCGAGGTTCTCCTAGTTGCAGACAAAATCAAAGCAGCAAGTCATTCCTACTGCTGGAGAAGCAAAGGACCAGCCTATCTGATCCCTTGCAGCAAAGTCTGGGATTTTGTCAGGCATCCTATTTAACATACTGGAGCCTATTTAACATACTGGAGTGAATCCAGAAGAGGGCCACCAAAACGGTTAGAACATATAAAACCCAAGGAGAGGTTGAAAGAATTGCGTTTTCTGGCTAGATGGGGTTCTTGGATGTTATTGTCAGCTGTGTAATGAATGGGTGGTTGAGCTGGGCTTTTCTCAAAGGTGGACAGTAACAAGAAAAGGGACAAGGCTCAAAAGCTGCAACAACAGGAATTCTAATTAGCTATTGGGAAGAAAAATTTCACCACAAATATGGTCAAACAGTACAACAGGTTGCCCAGAGAGGCCGAGGAAACTCCTTTCTTGGAAACTTGACTGGGCAAGGCCTTGAACCTCCTTCTTTTAAGCTGGCCTTGTTTGAGGCAGGAGGATGAACCAGAGGCCCCTCCTACCTAAATCATGCTATGATTTACTGTGCAATACACTTCCTATTTCACCTGAGGCAGTGATTGGAAGCTAGTGTTCACTACAACACAGACACAAGCTCCCTGGAAAGACTAAGTTTATGGATAAGATTTTCATCTGATATAAATTGGCATAGCTTATTTGAAGTCGTGGAAACTTGACTAATTTAATGTAGGTGAGGCTCTGCTCTTGTATCCTTTAAAATATAATTTGTGGGTCATATTTAGTTAGATCTCTTTTTTTTTGCTTCGAAGTGTTTAATCTAAGGGCTTTGGAAATACTCTGTTCTCATCATGCTGTAATGTTATCACGCTGTTCCACATCTGCCTTTCAACTATAGAAGGTGGGATTTACCCATGAACAGGTATTCTAACTTCTTATGCTTTGTCTCTAAGAAGTCTGGAATTTTTAAAAGAACTAAGTACTCAGGTCTCATTGATATTCTGTTTTGACATTTCCAGGCCAAATTCTCTCCTGACTTATAACCTATCGATTTAATTGGAAGAGAGTTGGGCCCCAAGTTTCTCAGCATCAGATGATTAAATTACTTATCCCCCTTGCCTTCCACACCACGCACCCCCAGCCTTGGTCTGAGTAAAAACTTTTGTTTATTGCCCTTACTCTCGTACCAGACTCAGATTAATGGTGAATCACATTCCGAATTTTTATGTTGCTTAACAGAAGAATCCTTTGTCTTTAGCTTCTCTGTTCATCTTTTAGGGGGGGTCTGTCAACCTAGGAAGCAAAAACTATAATGGAAAAAATGTTTCTGCAATAGTTTGGGATTTTTTTTTGCGATTGTCAATGACATGTAATGAGGTATGCATGCACTCTACATTGTCTGGGCTAAGGAATACCTAAACAGTTAAAATATTAAAGCTCAGAATTTATCACAAACTCTGGAAAAAACAGTCACCAAAACAGTCAACAGTTAAATTCTTTTAATTCACTCATTTAGCTTTTTATTACACAGTATCAGAGATCCATGCACATTTTGGGAGGCCACTCTTGTGCAGACCATTACCACACTGTTATCAGACATTTGTGCACATAAGTGGATACGTTGTACTAATTAGCTCAGACAGTTTTACAAATGTATGGCTTGCCACTGAGCATGCAAAAGTGCTCATGAAATTCAAGTCTTACAGTATGAAAAGCTGATCATTAAATTGTCAAGCATTAGGATTCACCCAACATAAAAGCTGAAATACAATTCCCATCATTTTTATAGTAATAGTTTCAGTCTGTCTACATAAAAAAGTCATATCATAAGAAATTCAGCATAAGAAATATCTCAGTTCTCAAAACCTAATTAAAAATTAATAATAAACTGTGCAGAAACTGATGATAGCAGAAAAAATGCTGGTACCGTTTCATTCCAGTCCCTGATCTGGAATGACAAGAATCTCTGGAGTGATGGTATCTTTTAGCTTCCTTCCTGACACAGAAGGATGTCCTTGAGGATGTCTGTAGAGGGTGCAAAGTATAAAAGGAAACCAGAGCTTTCAAACAGAGTTTTTCTGCTTACTTAAGAGTAGGGGGATTTGTTATGACAATTCCTAGTTGTAAAAGGCAATTCAGTTCACATACATAAGAAATGGGACTGGAAAAAAATTTATTGTGTCATCAAATCCGGTTCCCTTTTTTGAAGCCCAACATACAAACCCATTTACCAAAGGCATCAAATACCATCTTAAAACTATTGTTTTTCCTGACTGTTCTTAGTGGAAATAACCTCATTTATTTGAAGATTTATAAACTGTTCTGATTTCTAAGTTTTCTTCATGGTTAGCTTGCAACCACTAGGGTCTTTCAGGCAAATAGCTTTTTTAAAAATCTTTTCTCTTTTCCTATTTTCCCTGATATTTACAGAACAGTAATAGTGTATGTATTATCAGCTTTTTTATGAAGCAAGTTGTCTGACTCTCAGGCACATACTTACAATAAAAATATTCTTTTGAATGATCCAGCAGTATACTTTCTATGCCTGATTTTAAAATAGTGTGAGTTTTGCCTGCTCTGGAAATGGAATATGATTATTTGATTTCATAAAGTTTAAGGAAATGTGACTCAATGAATTCAGGAGATACCATGGTTAATATAAGGATTCTGTTTTGTTTTGCTTGATTCAAAGTTTTACAGATGATTTATGTTGTTTCTCTTTAAGAAAAATGCCGGTCTGCTCATGGCCTGCAGAAATACTGAAACAATATCTTTTATTCAATTAATATTAACTAAGACTATAGCATTCAGCTATGCATTTAAGGGAAAACAATAAAAAATAAATATACTATAGCCTATGAACATTAAAGGTCCAAAGCTACTCTTTGTCAGTTTGCAAGTCGTTATCCATTGTAGAGATAGGTGATTCCAACTTTTCTTCTGTTGTTTACAGCAGGAACACCTGACAATAATTATACCACTGTCAGCAATTTCTCCTGAAATGATTTAGGGTGTAGTAGCTCAGATGGAAGAGACTTGGATTTGGTACAACTGATTCAACTGTATCTTGAGAATGATGAGCTGAATTAAAAATACATGTCCAAATTTTCCATTCTGAGATTTTTTTTTTTTCACTTTGAGGCTAGAGACAGTTTTGAAGTGGATAACTAAGATAAAAATTGACCCTTGTACAAGAAACAGTTTCTTAGAAATCTTTATCTGTGTGCATGTGTGTTGATACTGTTGATTATGAGAAAAGAAAGCAATGCGTGCTAAAGGGAAAAGTCTATTTAAACACTGTTCCAAACAGCTTTAATAATTATTTGGTAAATTATTACCATTGAGGTTACAGCTGACCTTATCTTTTTTTTATCATATGACTTCTATTTAACAAGTAAGAGGTCTTCTGTTCTGCTTCCTCATATACAGAGTTCCTTCCACTGATTATTTTACTCCAATTATCTTGTTGGATGCAAACTATAGTGAAATATGCTTGTGCTCAACTATGCATGTGTAGAAGTCCATAAAACAGTTTCTTGTATTCATGTCTGGGCAAAATTTGGCGTTTCATTTATCATGGGAGTGTAATTGATTTGTGAGGTTGTTGATAGCTGGCTTCTGTTTCCTTTATGAAGCCAAACTGTAGCCTGATTGAGTTGATAAATACATTCCACATGCTTCCGAGATTTGTGATCAACAGCCACTATTTACTCAACACAGTGTGCTAATGTGATCTTAAAGATGAAAGCAAAGGCAGTTTTGGTTGAGATAACATCTAATTATTGACACCAACTCTTTCTGGATGCCTCCTCTCTGTGATTCTTTTGGGCCTCCTGTTACTGTAGCTGTATACTGTAAATTAAATTATAATAATGATATTAATATTCACAGTAGTCTTATTTGTCGTCATCTTTCTTACTGTTCAGTATTTCAGTCCTTTTTTTCCCCTGTTTGGATTTTCTTTTGTTCATCTTCATTTGACTATTTTGTCAAAAAATGTCATTATTTGAAAAAATAATTTAGAAAGGTTTAAAAAAAATACAGTCTATATCTTTTCATCTGAACAACAATTTTGGTCAAAGTTTAG
Organism: Himantopus leucocephalus; assembly: GCA_003993805.1. NCBI lineage: Eukaryota > Metazoa > Chordata > Aves > Charadriiformes > Recurvirostridae > Himantopus > Himantopus leucocephalus. The sequence goes on along the minus strand of RSEF01000004.1, from coordinate 77,955,890 downwards.
GATTCCAAGTGAAGAAAAAAATGTTGTCCAGACATTCCACTTGAGAGAGAGTCCTTTTTCCTTATATTTTTAAAGTTTAGTGGTTTTGAAGACAGTCAGCTACTACCAGTTATAGTCAAGAATACTTCGAGTAATCTCTTCAAATGCGTTCATGTCTTTCGTGACTGTACATTATGGAGCGGTACTTGCAAACCACAATATCGGTTCCAACTTTCCAGTTTTAAAAATGTTAGGAATGAAGTTTCTAATGTAAGTAGCCAAATAAAGCAAAATTAAGCCAATTAAGACAAATTAACCCCACCCACCCCACCAATCAGTATAAGGAAAATTACCTTTTATATACCTGCCTTGACTCCACAGATACAAAGTTCACCTTCTTTTACATAAAAGTGTGTCAATACAAGAAAACCCAAACTGTGTACAAATCAATTACCTTATGGAATTGCAGATTTTAAAGTACATTATTACACAAGTCTGTACAGCTGCTGACTGCCTGTGTCTCTGCGGTAGTGCCAGCTCTTCTGAAATATTTGAATCCTTTTCTGCATAATAGACAGAATTGTATCAGAGTCTCAAATTCTGAAATAATCTTTAGGTAGTTTCTTTAGCAGCTTAGTACTGAGCATAGGAGATGTCCTCACCTTCAGAAACCATTATTAGTTTTCTGCTTTAAATGCATTAAATTCTCAAGATTCTTTCAATTATGGTCACTTTAAGTGTGACCTACTAGTTCAAAAACTGGCTTCCTTCATGCAGTTCCTGCTTTTTAGTTGTCAGTATATATCCCCTTGAGATAAGTGTGGACCTTACAGAGGCAAGAATCAGAACAAACGGCCTTCTCTTCCTGCAGACCTCTGACAGAGATAGATATATTTCCATATTTAACAGTAAGTTAATTCAGGAAATAGAAAAACATATCTAGAAGACAACTACAGGAGAAATTGTCAACTAATACCTCGCGTTAACTGATTTATGGAAACTTTACCTGACGACTAACTTGTTTTACTTATAAGTATTTTATTTGTCTTTTGTGCCACAACAGGATAGCTCTGAATGCTACTGTTCAATCAACAATTAAGGAAATAATAATAATAACAATAATAGTATATATATGTTCTTTATAGCACAAACTTATGGGGGAACTATAAATATAGAAAAAAAAATGCTAAAAAAATGTGGACATCCGGAAAAAACAACAAAATTTCCAACATTTCCATATCTTACAGTAAAGAAAAAGTGATAGGATTTAATTTTGTGTTCCTCTTGAGGACAAAAATTACGTATTTTTCCTTATCCTGCAGCCTTTCCATAGAATAATGAAACAATCCTTAAGCACCTAAAAACCTCTGTGTTTCTCATTTAGTTTATGAGACCAAACACAGATATCACTTTAGGGAACACATCCCCTTTGTTTCAAACAGATTCGTTTTTCAGTAGTCCTTAGAGACAATACTGGGCAGTACTCAGATACCACAGAGATTTAGGAAATGGTTAATGCTGGTTAACAACTGTAGGCATCGGGGAAACAAAATCCATCTCTGTGACAAAACCAAAAAAACAAACCAGAAAACTACCAAACTATCTGTTCTCTTGTTAATACTCGACTTAGGCACGAGCCTGAGGAAATCATTTGCAATCTATGCAAGGCTTAATTTTTCAGTCGGTTACATCAGTTTCATACGCTGCATCTCCACTGAAAATGAAAACAGTACAATTAGTCAACAAAAGTAATATAAAGAGTTGTGTAAATCTAGCATTAAATAGATGAAGCATCAATGATTCAAGAAGCATTGATAAGTTTTATCAACCCTTTACTAAGTTCACTAATTGTTGTATCATCCAGGGGAGTAATTCAGTTTTTACCAATAATGTTTATGGATCACCTGAAAAGAGCGGGTAATTTGTCAGTTGGACTTCTATAGCTGTTAGAATAACTACTGATATAATTGCTTATATTAATGGCACCTATAATTCAGTTATGTATTTATATAGTCCACCTATTCAGAACTTATATTTCCAACCTTTAATTAATATGATCAAGTGTTCATTCAAAACTAGAGAGAAAATTGATTAAAAAAATCAATGTTATATTTCTTGTATTCAGAGCAAACCTATATTCAATGAGCTAATTTTTTTTATATTTTTTGCTAGTCGTTCAATTTTCAATTTCTATTATTTATATATTCTATGACAAGGCTAGTTTTGTCAGTATTGCTTATCAGTATTGTTTATTCGTGTTCATAGACAACCTACTGACATATTAGATTCTGTATCACCAATTTAACCATTTTGCTTATCTTTAGTTATTCACTTTGTTTCTGTAGAAAATTTCTAAATGTTAGACTCAGAATGATTCTTCTCTTAGTTCAGCTGTATAGTAATAGTATATAAAAAAAAATGCCTCCCAGGAAATTCAGTGGAGATTTTACAGATAATTTTATAAAGATTTATTCTACTTCTTTTTTTTTTCATGAAAAATTCAGAAGTGTAGACTTAAAAAAGTTGTGCTGGTGGTTAACCCTCCCTTGCTACATGGTGATGCACACACAGTTTTTTTCCTTTGTCATTTTACTGCAGAAAGAATGAAAAACGTAAAGAAAATTATTAAAAATAAAGGGCAATCTTTTTGAATGTGCTCAGAATACAAATGCCCTTTTTATTTCAGATCTTCTTAGAAATGGGAATTTTAGTTTTCTTTTCAGAGTTATGTTAAAAGATGACCAAGAGACATTCAAGACACTAGAGATAAGGGCTGTCAGCAGTTCCATTTATAACCCCCTTCTGTCTCTCCACACTGTTTTAAAAGCTTTTTTGAATTGATTTTTAGATGCTTTGGCGGCAACAAGCTTATCACTGGTTACATACAACATATAAAAATAAAATTATAACTTAATAAGGTAGGTGATAAGTGAACAAGTCCTTTGAACTTCACAGAGGAGTGTCTGTCCTTACATGGTATTAATAACAGCCTTAAGCAGCTGTACATTAAGAATACATTTTAAGGCCATCAACAAAAAATTTATCCGAGGTCAAAACAGATTGAGGTATTTTACCTTTTATTTCAGAGATACATATATATGTATATATTTACCATAGACATCTCAATACTTTGCAGTGAAATTACTTTTATATTTTTAATTATAATTACTTTTATATTTTATATAAGGATCTCTTTAGTTTCAAATATTTTAGTGAAGTCACTGGGAAATAAAGATGTTTACGGCTCATGCCATACTATATTATGGTTAGGTCCCACATGACTAACTTTTCAAATTTGTCTAGGAAGCCCAGCAGGTTTTGTACATTTTTCTGCTTAGCTCAGAAGCACAACAAAATCTATGTTCTTAGATATGCTTGTGTCTTCAGACTCCTGTGAAGTTTGCAATCCAATCATAAAGCATCCAGGATGGTACTTCAAATTAAGGCATTCAATGCTTTGCATTGATTTCAGACGCTGTCAGAAAGTAGCTAATGCTAGTGAGTAAGCAGCCTGGACCAGTCTATGAGATATAAAGATTTGAAGTCTGTCCAAAGTTCCAGGTTTGTTGCAGAATAGCTAAAATGTGACTAGTCTCATTCTGGTATCCCTATGAAACACAAAGGAAGAATTAATTCGTTGTGTAAAACCTGTGTGATTATTTTAGTTGGTTTTGGTGTGGGTTGTAAATACACTACTCATTTGTGCTTGATAACAGGAGGCAGAGCTGCAGAAATTACAGGTGATGTAAATTATATGGCAAAAAGGATACAAATTAAGTATTTATCATTGAAAAGTGTATTGCAATCCGTAGTCAGAATTTTGGTTTTCAAGGCACTGACAGTCAATCACTTCATATAAAAGTGCTTTAATACAGTAAGCCAGAACCGATCACAAAACAGTAAATTTCTCTTTTAGAGAACTAATTAGGAAAAAAGCACCTCCAAATCAGGTGTTCATTTAATAGTTATCCTGTCATTGTAATTGAAACTGCCTTATTTTTTTGCAACAATGATTAATATATTGTCTCCACAGAGAATAAGAAAATTGCCTTTTTACTTTGGCTTTTCTAGAATTTGAGGGTTTTATTTTTCAGATGACACTGCCAATAAATCATACTTTTTCCTAAGTATTTGTTCATTGCATTTTTCAACAAAGCTGCATACAAGGTTTTTGCTTGAGAGGTAAATGTTTAGATGAATTAATTTACATAAAACATGGGACAAAGTAGTTATTCCAGATGTGGGGAGATATTCCAAAGGATTAGTCAGCCTCAGAACTGTGCTAAAGGAGAATATGTTCTCCAGTGTCACTATTCTGTCTAATCAGCCCCAATTCTGACACATCTCTGAGTGTACTTGAAATGCAGTAAACTTTCTGTGAGTACTGCAGATGCAGAACGTACGGAAATAGTATCCTACCAAAAGAACAGCCAGATAAATGCCATCGGAGAGAATGTAAAGAAGTCCAAAGTATCAGAGATTTTGCTTGTAGTCAAGAATATCTGGCAAGCTTTTTTAACTACTGTTCATAAAAACAAATAAGAAAAACTTGTAAAATACCATTATTATTACCATGCCCACAAACCTTTATAAAGCAAATAGGGTGAAAGGATATAACACATTTTTGTTAAGCTCATTCATGTTCCTTAGGTTTTCATTATTGTAAATATTTTCTTTTAAAATAAGTATGTGATAAAGGGTTTTCTAGAGATAGGATTTTTTTCAAGGTTAAAAGTTGGATTTCTTTTAAATTTATTGGAGGAGAAATTATTTCTGTCATTCAGAGCCAGTTCTTCTCAAGATGCAAAATACAAAAAGATACAAAGATGCAAAGCGTTATCTTTCCTGTCCTCAATTTCTGTCAGTTATTACTATTTTACAGAGAATCAAATACTGGTGTATGAGTTTACTAAGCAAACAGTGACCAGTGCTGGTACTCAGGTTCTGTTGTGGTCACCAAAAATAGAACTATACATTACATCTAGTAAAGTCTCCAAATAGCCTTATAACTTTCAACTCTCAATGTGTTTGGAGATCCACACAGTTTGTCTGTGGAAAGACCCAGAGATTTCAATACAAAGCTCTGAAGTTAATGCAAATCTTTAGTATACCGGTACCAATTACAAAGAGTGACAGATATCAAACCAAAATGAGACCCCCAGGAAAAGTCTAAAGAACAGAGAAATGTTTATAGCAAAATAAATTAGATGTTTTCTAACATTATAATAATATTTTTATTATATTTTGGATGGGAAAATTCTGATTCATTTGAGCTGAAACCTTTTGTCAGTCTGCTTCAAAAACCTTGTGTTTCTTTATTTTAACATACATTTGAGAGTAATGAAATATCCCGCTTTTCAGCTTAGGAAATGAAAGTTAAATGCCTGATTTCAAAATGGCTTTTCATTCTGGAATTGTGTTCGTAATAGTGGTACAGCATACGTAACAATGATGCACTTTGAATATTTCAGCAAAATGATTTGGTGGCCTGTTTTTAGTTTTTCCCCCCCAGTTATTATTTTATAAGAAAAATATGAGTTACCAGTTTTGCATTCCAACTTGGAATGGGAAAACTGTATCAAAAAACATTGAAAAGAAAGAATTAATTAACAACACCATGCTAGATTATGGCCTGCATGTCTCTGGAGAAGTATGTCAGTTTTACCACCTTAAATTATATATTCAAATTATATACAGTAAATTTAATATTTTCGGTATATTGCCTCAAAGAAAATCTTAATCAAGGTAAAGTAACTATAAATGAAAATCATCCATAATTGTTTAACTTAATTAATATTTTATTATAAAAGTGTTACAAATTTAAGCAATAATTCTGTACAAATTTTCACTTTACATATTTTCATATAGAGTTGCTTTAAGTAGTACACTTTTTTCAAAGTGTGCTGACATTCTGAAGGACCCTTTGTATAAAAAATGCAATTTAGACCTCTCTGTGGTTTATGATAAAACACTTAATAATGGCATGTGACCACAATTCATTCAGCTTTTTTTGCCTTTCAATAAATGTTGATTAGATAGAATGCGTTTGGATTGCTTTCTGTGCTTACGCAGCGGTATTGCAGGGTAATGCAAGCTGTTGACTGAGTCAAGCTATCTTAACATAAATACAACACAAATCAAAATAGATTGTAATTGACCGTGCTTTCTAAAGGTTTTTGAAATGTCTTGGTCCTTCAAATCGAATTGTTTTCTTATGTAAACTATTGTGTGCACTGATTCTTTTCCCAGTTTCTTTTATTCCCATTTCTTGTGTGAGTGCAAAGAGGAATTTGACTAAAACTTTTTCACCTTAACCTGTAGGATGCTTCTGATTTTCACAGCTAGCACCTTCCTCCTGAAGAGTGAAAGCTTTAATTCTGCAATAGCCTTAATTACCTGCAGAATAAACCCTTCCAGGAGGTTGGTTCAATTGTGACTTCAAGTTAACACACCTTTATGAAGAAAACAATGGGACTATATAGTAATACACTTTTAATTGTTTCTAATCCTCTAAATCAGATGAGGTTTAGCTTCACAGTCTTTGGATCATATTGGTAAACTTGGTTAAGTGTCAAGTGGGCCGCAAAGATGGGAGACTTTTAGAGCCTAATCCTACTCTTTTTCTACTTAAAGCAATGGAAAAGTAATTTATTATTTGCTCTTAATAGGTCAGAAGCGAGAAACTTCTGAGTCTTTAATTTAAAAGTATGAAGATATTACGAGATTAAATCTACACTGAGTTGTGATCTGTTAGACAGCTATTGTCATCAGTAAAATATGTCAGCTTTATTAATGTTAGAGACATGAATCAGGTAATCAGCATCTGAAAGCAAAGACAAATAATTTTACCTCAGAATAAACATAAAACCTAATATGAGAGTTTGTGGTTTTTTATTTAAATATTTATTCTTCCCGTTTAGTTCCTGTTTTGCAAAACTGATTCTGTTATTTCTTCATACCCACTATGATCATAAAAAGAAAATCAAGTTAGAATTTGATCTCTCTAATGATTATGCTCAATCACGTCCATCACACTGATACTACTGTAACAGTAGTTACATGCAGATAGATACACTAAATAGCATAAATGTATCAGTGGTTGTTGTAATTACTGTTATTTTATGAACCATCAAGATACAGGAAGACTCCCAAGAGATATAATAGTGATGATCTTGAAATATCACTAAACTCCCTCATCATAACTCCTTTTTTATCCTTTTTCCTCATTACCATTTTGGACTGCTTTTACTGACTGCTTTATTGGGAGCTATTAGAAGTTAAGGCTGTCTTAAAGCGCAGAGGGACAATATCAAATGGTATGAGATCAGCAAGACTATAACTAACAGTGGAGTGGGAGCAAATGAGCAAAATGAGAACAATTGAACAACTTGATTTCAGAATGGTTGTCATTAAACATTCATTTTCCTATGAAATACTACTTGATAAGAAAATTTCTCTTTAAAAAGAGAGTATTTATATAGTTCCAGCAATTATCCGTGTCTATAAATCAGGCAAATTGATGACAAGTATACCTGATGGGACTTTCATAATTCTTGTTTCCATTAAAGTAAGTACAGAAACCGTTCTAACTGACTGGGGTAAAGTCAGCATTGTATCCACAAAGTTTAATTATTAACAAAAAAGGCTTTACAAAAGGAAATATTAATTACTTCTGATATCAGGCTTTGATCTTGTTTTAATGTTATTTACATTCCACAATTACAGTAGAAAGTGAGTGTGTGTGTGAGTGTAATTTAGAAATGTATCCAGAATGAATGCTTTTTTTAAGTATTGATCTTAGATTTTTTTTTCTTGAATATTTACTTTAATCACAGAGTTCTTTCCAGAAGAAAATAGGCAATTTGTTATTCGAACTTAAAAATGTGAATATGAACATACAGGCAATGTTGCTGAAGCAGTGGTAGAAATTCTTTCAGTCCTGTCCCTGGGCACCCAGAACTGCAGGGAAAGGCCAAACTGCATGAGAGAGTGAAACAGGCGGGTGCTTAGCATAATTAAATCTCAGGTGTGTTAGTTAATTCTGGCTTGGATGTGAGATACAAAACAAGAAACACTGAACGCTAATGGTTCTGTTGCTTCCTTGAAAATGGTAACACGCAGCAGGGTGTGTGATTGTTGATTAATAAACAAGCACCTAAAGTGCATGATGAGTCACAGGGTAAAGCCAAATGTTTTCAGACACCCTTGCTAGGCAGCTACGCACACAGGTGCCAAGATACTGAGGAGACTGTAAATGAAATTGCTCCATAAGTAGTTAAGAAAAACAAAGCACCCGCAACCCTTGCTCTGCTTTAAGTATGTCTGTGCAGAACATATGATAAGCGAACAGTCAACTCCTGGTAGGTGGTGATTTTTTTAAATAGTGGTGTTTACTGGGTCTATGTGTAATGCTTGTGAGTCTTCAGGCTGCTCATGACATCGCTCTGTTAGCTCTTGCTGCCCATCCCAGTCGGAGCAAAGCTAAAGCGTGTCCAGTCTGCTACTGTTCATTGTACTTCAAGACAGCAGAAGACCTCTGGTGCGCTGCCTGTGCTGTCGTTCTTTTCATTGCTGGATATTTCAGGTGAAATATTGTGGCAGACATAACAGTGCAACAGTGTGGGGGTTTTTTTTGGTCTTTTTTTTTTTCGGTCTTTTTTTTTTTCATTGAAAGAATGTGCCTTAGTAGTTAGAGCCTTTGTATTTCGGAAAGATGCAGCTAACGTATAGCTTGAAAGTTTTTTTTTTTCTGAGGATGTGAAAGTTTAAAGGACGCCTGTTTCAAAATTTGCACAGGAGATTGTTGTTTCACAGCAGAACTGTGAAAAAAGAGGTTTTATGCAATGAGGGGGCCAAAGTCATCAGTAACACTAAATCCTAGGCACTAGAACAACATGCTTTAATTGATCTGAAAAAAACCATGCACCCAGGAGCTCCATTTCAGCTCAGACCTGGCTGTTCCTGAATTGTTGTTTGGATTTCCTGGGTTGAGCTTGAACCTGGCTCATTACCTTGCTTTATCCTGATGCTCACTAGGCTGTTGATAGGATCTGTTGGTGTCACCACCCCGCCCTGCTTGCCTGGCTGAGGTGCAATGGGGTGGCCTCCATTGCCTGGCCTGTGTCATAGCCACCCTGGGCTCCTGCCTCACTTTCCTGTAGGGATCAGCCCAGCTCTTGCTCCTCCTAGATATTAAGCATCTTTTCTGGCATTGAACTGAAAGCTTTCCTTTCTAGTTGACTTCAGAGACATTCCAGAGTACCTTCTGGGCAGAGTTGGATAGCACGGTGTTATTTAACCTTAATTACTATACATTTCCTAATGGGATTTGGCAAGCACTAGAGGAGTGGGAGGGATTTCAGTATTTCACTCTGAAGCACAGTCAGCATAAGAATAAATCACAATAGCTGACTAGCCAGAATTACAGTGGTATGCATTCAACATGTCACTTTATCCCTATTGATCCTACAGAGGATATTTACCGTATTTATCCTCTTGGTATTTTTATTCTCTGGGTTAAGCAGGGAAAGACCAAGCTTCCTCATTCGTATTTACGTCATTGACATAGAACTTGAGGCCCATAACCAATGGTAACAATAATAATATCAACCAAAAAAAAATACTACTATTGTGTGCTAGTGCAGTCCATTGAAAAATTGCGTTCCCTATGGAAATGCAACCTACGTCACTGGAGTTAGGTAATAATGATAGTCTTTTCCCTCCCCCCCACCCTGAGGAATCAATAGCACTCTAGAAATTTCTGTAGCAAGCTGTGTATCCTACCACAAATTATCATCTCCGTCACGGAAATTAACAAGTTCATTTGTTTGTTTTTTCTTTGCTTGTTTTTCAGGAGTAAGTCTGGATTTCAAATCCTTTATTCTAGGGAGCCATGAAATCAGTCTGGATGTTTTATTCACACAAGAGAATAAGATCTTGTACTCTTGTTGTTTCTTCTGGTTTTGATGTAATTATCAAAGTTTAAAGAAAGAAAAAACATAGTTTTTATGGGCATAATGACCAATGAAATTTGTCTCAAAGACCAACATCTGATTTTATAATTCCATTCAAAACAATCAGTTTACCTGTCCTTTTTTATTATTTGTTTTTTTGCTAAACCTCCACATGACATCAGAAAAAAGAAAATTAATCACAAAAGTCTAGGTCTATGCTTTATTTTATGCAGAGGACTTAGTCATGATTTTGCATTGTCTTTTTCTTTCTAAAGCTTGATATACAAAATTCTCAAACTATTTCATATCAAAGAATGACAATATTGATCATGTAATGCACATTTCTGGGTTATCAGCTAGCCGGTATGTATCTCCTACATATCTGGCTTGCTTCACCAGAATCCAGATGACCACAACTGCTGATGTCAGAAATCTGGCAATATAATCCAGTAGCCCTTAACAAATACTAAGGCTTAGACTCAGTTTCTGGGGTCAATACCATGTACAGGAGAACGTATTACAGCTTCTGTTTGCATGAAGAATCCTGAGTTCATCACTACCATCCCCAATAGGCACACATTTCTGCTCTCTTGCAGTGTTCAACTCAAACACTTGATCTGATGTGCATTTAAAATACAAAATAATTTGCTTTAATGTTAACAATTGTTTCTATGATATCACAGGCTGTCAATATGAATCACATTATTAATCCTGTTAAGGATCCTCAGCTTCTGTGGTCTTTGAATGAGCAAATAATGGAGGTCTTCAGATAGAGACGGCTATGGAGAGTGTTCCTGTTCTCACCTGCCCACTCTTTGTGTTTTCCTATAAGACTGTGTGAAAGTACAATGTATATGGGTGGCTCTGATGGATTATTTTGTAATAATAAATAAAATTAGCTTCAGTGGCCAGGTAGCATACCTGTAGCATAAAAAAGAAATTACATCGAGTGGAGGGTTTCCAGAAGTTCCACATGGAACATTTTCTGTTAGAAATGTCATTTGTCAAGTTCAAGGTAGTTTGCAAAATTGGACTAATATTTACAGTTTTTTTCAGGGGAACAAAAGATTTATTATTATTGCTACTATTGAAATAGATTTTTTCATTTTAATATTATAAGTAAGAAGCATCCAAGACAGCTGATTTATTCAAACAGCGTACTTTAATTGATCTGAAACAAAACATGGCATAGTTTTCCATGGAAAATTTATTCTGAAAGGAAAACATGGTATGCAAATCAATGCAAATCTCTGCTACAGTTAGGCTTGGGTCAATATACATATTACAGGGATCTTGCATTATTACACTGAAATAAGGCAGTGAGACTAGAAGCAATACTTTGGTGTCAGACACTTATAACAATTTGCAAAATATTTATTGTAACTTCTTCTAGATTTGTAATTTGTCCTTTTAATGTTTCTAATGAATACCACAAAAAAGAATTAATTACCTCTATAATTCAACTTTATAAAAGATTTTCAGGTTTTTTTGTAGGCCTCCTGGGCTAGTTCAAGACCCATAGCTCCAAGTATGCCAGGACTGTCTCTTACTCTTCTCTTTGCATCCTGTGTGCAGCCTTGCTTGCTACTCTTTCAGTTATATTTTTGATGCTGCTTTACCCACAAATGTCCTATTGCAGCTCTGGGAAAGAATGTGCATGCTAATTTCTCCAAAGACTAGTACAAGAAATCAATGTTACCATAAAATGTGCATGAAAAAGGAAATAGAACTGAGTATGAAAAAACCCACAGGAAAAAACCTGTAAAATTGCAGCAGATAGAAACAAATAACAGTGCTGTTCTTAATCTCTCTTCTCAAAAACAACAAAAAAAAAATAATTTCTGGAGAAAAATGATTGACTACTCTTTCCATTAAATATTTTTAAAATGCATCTCCTCCAGTACTACTTATCTTTGAAGGTAAAGTAGTTTTTCTTAAGGACTAGCACTGAGTACCTCAGTAAATGCGTGTATTTCTCAGCACTGTTTGTCTTCCCCTCCCCTTGGGAGCCCACTCAGACACCCACCTACATACAGATGTTTTCTGACCTTGTGAGTTTTAAAACATGCATTCTAAATAGCACAGAATTGCAGTAGCTGAGGTTAATAATTAACCATGCCCCTTAAACCCCTAGGAGGCACTCACTTGCTCACTTACTAGAGACCCATCATCCCCAGGAGACACCTGTTGCTGTGCTTGCTCACTTCAAATTTAAGTGTTCCTATTTCTGTCTCAAATGTTGGAGAATAGGTTAGTGCAGACTCAAGGCGTATTGCTGCCAAGGGTTTACTTCCAATTTACAATGGCTTGAAGAGAAAGCGATCTGGAAAGAGCAAGTAATGTACCAGCTTGCTACTGAAAATGTATTTCGGGAATTTAAAATTCAGTTGCTCATTTGGGTTTTTTTCTCCCTTTTTTAAAACATCATTTGTAGTAGTTATAGTTATATCAAGAGGCAAAGCTAATCATATGTATGTCAAACCCCAATGAATTACTCTACTTGAAAAACAGCTAGAGAAGCTTGAGCACATGTAGGTTGGCAGACAGAACAAGTTTCTTTTTGATCCTAACCTATTTCTGTATAAACAAGAAGATAAAAATTGTATTATTAATTATTTTTTAATTATTAATTATTAGTTATTAAGCTGAGTATGACCTGTACTAAGACATCCCAATTCTAATAGCCCTCTGTGGTTGTTCAAAGTCTTTGTAGTTTCTAGAAATATGCTCGTATTTGGTCTTTTGTGAGGTGAAAGAGTAATTCACTATTGGTTGCAATGTGCTTGTCATTTATAGCCTACAGAGGAAATCACCTCCCATTAACCATTACTCCTTCCCTGAGAATATGTATGGCAGCTGATCCATCTCTTCTGCAATCCAGATTGTTCTCTGATGCCTTTGGGAAGAACTAGTTGTACAGCTCCCAATACTCCCGTGGCACTCCTGAGAGCTGCTTAAAACAAAAAAAAACCCAATTCTTGTAACTACCCTTTCAGTCTAGCATTGCCATGTTTACACAGAACAGAACATATTAGGAAGACTGATCTTGGTAGATATGGGAGGATGAATAAAGTAGAGCTTCTTTGCAATTTAGAAGACTGATTTTAACCTCACTCATGCCCTTGTAACACCGTTATAACGNTGCCCTTGTAACACCATTATAACTTCTGTGAAGTCACCCTCTGATTTAAATTGCACTGAATACCAGAATCCCTTTCTGAAACTGTCTCAGTGGCCCATTTCTGTCAATGATCTTAATCTAAGATCACAAAGGGATAATTTTTTTATATTTATCTGAACTAGTGGTGCCACTAACTGAACAGGAAAAGAGATGTTATTGACCATCTGTGAAAGACCACAGTCAGAGCTAAAGCTTGACTATTTGTCAACTGGACTGGAGAGAGCAATGCACTGTAATATCCTTGATATGGCATATGAATTAAAGTGAATTAAAACATCTGCTGCCCTGAAGATCCATACATCTTGTGCTTTTGCTTACTTGGTATTGTTACACCCAAATAACAACCAGAGCTTACTGGTACTCATTTATATTCTGAATCACTTGTAAATTACAGTGTCATAGCCTAGTCTTCAATTTACAACTTTTCATTCAGAAAAGTGAAGTATTGACAAATATCTTGATATTTTTGAAGTGCAGGTCCTTATTTACTGCAAGAGAGCTATGTCCAAGAGCTGTCTTTATGCTGAAGCACTGGGCAGTAAAAATGTTGGACATAAACTTTAAGAGGAAACTATCCATGATTCTGCTGTTGCTGAGTAAACAGGTAACAACATCAAACAATTGACAAAATATCTGGAACTATACAAGTGAGTTATGAGTCTACATTTCAGGACTATGAAAGGCATTGGAATGATAATGTGTTTTCTGAGCTTAGTTCCTACAAATCTTTCTGCTCTGATTGGATGTCATTGTAGCATTTTTCAATATGTTGACAGCAAACATGGCCATCTGTGTTGTTAACGTATGTGCACATAACACCAATTTTCTGTCACCACAGTACTTTCTTACCCCTTTTTCAAGTCTGGAAGTGATTGAATCTGCTACTTCCTTGTAAAGGGTAGTTCCTCTTGAGTGGAAAGAAGACTGAAATCTGGGTTTGATTGTGAAATATCAGTTTAGGAGCATCCAAAATGGAGGCTAATATAAACCAATAAAATAGCTATAGAGTTCGTTAGTCTTACTTACAATTAAAATTTAGAATAATGTTCTGAGCTGCATGTTTCTCCTCTTCTGGTAAGATGACTTGGAAATACGCGTATATGAAAGAAATTGTAACAAAATGCATTGCATAACTGTTGTATGCAGGATCAACTACTTGCTTACTGAAATATCTCCACTTATGTCATTGGCAACACTGTATAAATATCTTGAATTTGATATAGGTATTAAATATTCATTGGCAAGCCAAATAATGCGGTAAGTATAAACAAAACCAATAACACATGGGTCTTTTCTTCACTGCTCTTCATGAACATTCCTAGAGGCTTCAGGCAGATTTTTAATTTTACAAGTTACATTCCATCCTAACTATCCCATCAGAGGAATCTGACATCCATCCAGACTCAGATAAATCTGTTTAACTAGTTGACTGTGTTAGGAACTTGCTACGTTTCTTTCTGTCTAAAATCCATAGTAAGCAATAGTAGCAAAAACTCCTTAAGTGTTACTAAAACTTGATTTTTCATTACTGCTTATTCAGATTAGAACTCTTCAGAGTTCATTTGTTCATTACATCTTATCTAAACTATTGAAATGAATGGTTCTGCGCTGGCTGTGAGAGCCCTCCCTTGGGTACCAGCTGGTATAGAATGTCACGTCTTGTGTTTAGTTGCAGAATGCGGTTTCTCATCTTTGTATTTTGGATTATGTACGTTCTCTGTAGTTTGCAGGGGTTACAGGTTAATTTCCTTTTTTTTTTTTTTTTTTTTTTTTTTTTTTGTTTTTTTTTTT